>VDFB02271358.1:1006919028-1007462227 GCA_007258455.2 Sequoia sempervirens | reverse complement strand
TTCGAAAATAAATAATAATAAAATATTTATTATCATGCAATTCAAAATCTTAGCATAAAGAGGGCGCCAACTTTAGAAAATCGCCATTTAATTCTAAAAGTGCAAGAATAACTATTAAATATTATTTAACTTCAGTTGACAAGCTGAATGAAGCTTTGAGATTCACCAGTGAACTTCATTGATTCCGAAAAGTCATCATTTGACCTCATAGGCGTCCATTTGCCCAAGTTATTGCACTTTTTATTAACTTCCTACTTTGTAGCTGACTACAAAGTTACGACTGGCCATCTTCGACACTGATTTCCGGGTGACTGGATGATGCTGAGACTGAACTGAGATATTCATCACGAAGCCTGCTGAGCAAAGAAGACATGTCTACTAGGAGTCATCACTGCAAAATCCATCATTAAACACCCTGAAAAATTAGGCGCCCTTGATTCAATTCATTTACAGGTACCAGACTTAAACCATTTTCCTAAACTGCCATCTGACACTTCAAACAGCTGCTGACGGCGAACGGTGAACCCTACTGATAGGAAACCAAGCTCATTGCATGACTGGAGACATTCTGCATCCAACGGATATACGCACGGCATCTGGAAATTGCATTAAGGGCCTCAAAAGTAAAAGCGCCCCTGGCCTTCAGTTGCACTAGCAGCGTTTTGACAAAAGTTGAACTTTCATCTAAGTACCCTACTTTGTCCTCCGATACTGAGAGTTGGGATGATCCGATTCGAGCCACGTTTGTTTTAGCGGACAGCCAGAAGAATTGACAAGAGAAGTCTCTAGAGGCGACAAAGCAAGAAAACTACTTCTAAGACCTCAAATAGAAGGGCGCCCATCCCAAGATGGAATAAACGACCAACACTTAGCCATTTTGCGAGTTATCTTCACTTCTCAGCATTTCGCAGAAGACCTCGCACGTACGAGCAACTGCCAAATCCTAGAAGCTGATGGCTGGGCTCGTTGGATAGATAAAGTAATTACGCTTGAATCCCGTGAAGACTTCGAAAGCGAACGACCTCATTTGACAGGCCTAAAGGCTAGGCGCCTCTGGCCTACAGAAATACAATGAAAACCTTATGCCAGTTCGCCCGTGAAATTACGTGCTTGGTAGAAACTCTGCCACAATCACCCGGAATGTCGGATCAACAGGCAACTTGGTGCGTTCCAGAGCTGGACTAGCGTAGTACTGATGTCAGGAAGACCTCGTCAACAAATTTGACCATTTCAAGGGCCATTTTAACCAACGCCCCTGAGCTATAGTTGCGCTGGAAATGCAATGAAGAAGCTGAAAGAGGTGAAAACCCTATTATAAGCTCATCTTCAGATGTCGGCTGTCGGAACTCTAGGACTCGGACAACTGCGTTTGATAGTTCGTTGGACGAGCAGACTAGTCATGAAGAAATTGACTGCATCAATCATCAGAAAAACCAAAATCCAAACCTCCATCTAGAAGGGCGCCCTCAAGCTACCGGCGCGCTTTTGCTGGAGAAAGACAAGTTTCTGTCATGTGAAACTTTGGAATCTTCAACTTCTGTCATCAATTGCCGGAGTTACGGGTCTCAAAAAGCTTTGCTGGATAGCTCATTGGATAACCAGACCAATTCTGAAGAGATTAACTGTATTTATGAGCACTTTCAACAAGATCTTGACCTTCAAATAGAAGGGCGCCCCTGGGCTACAGGTGCACTTTCTTGCTTTTTCTCTGAGAAATCCTCATAATTTAATCACTAAAAACTCCGTCTTGACCACTGAAATGACCATGTGCAACGTGAAATGCTGTCGCAAAACGCTCCTCCATCATGAAATGCTCCATTCTGAGTCTCAACATCAGGTTCTGATCAATAAAACTGCCTTTGACTGACAAACTACTGACAAAACTCCATGCTTGATATTGCCCAAAAACTGTACTTGACATCATTTTAGCAAGGTTAAGACCGTTTAAACAAAATGCCTTGATGAAGCAAAAATTTTGGTTTTGGGTACAACAATGGCATTAATTTCTCAGTCTTCAGCATCAATCCTTGATTTTTTCTTATTCCTTACAGTGACCCCTTTCATCATAATACTATTATAATATTTCTTTGTTGATAGGTATTGACTGATGTTTCCTTTCAACCATTTTTTGATGACTCAAGTTTACAAAGGCAACAGCGCCAAAATATTTGCTACTGATTCTACACTACCATATTGTAGCACCATTAATAATAACAGTAGTAGCAATGATCATAATAAATACTAGATAAGCAGATGTTTCCATATAGGTAAATTTTTTACAATTGTTCAATATCAGCAGGGCCCAAAATAGCATACCTTCTTGACATAGACTTGCTTTTTAAATGACAATACTTAAGGTTATTGGTTACAAAATCATCAACAACCGAACACAAGAAATTACATTGCTACCTAATGCCAACAAAATAAAACAAGTTGGCTTTAAGAAAAAAATTATTAAATATAAACAGTCTACAGTCCTTATCTTTTCAGATAAAAATTCAGTTAAATCATTAGTACTTTATTTCAGTCCATTGAGTTATCACACCAACCCAAAGGGTAATTTCAATCCACAAGACCATCCTGCCAGCCTGCAAAACAACAAGTCTTTTCTATACCACATAACTCTTCTGTACACATGTATTTTAAGCCCTCACTAGCCATGTTGAATCAAGGATTATTTCAATTTGTCTATTATAAATGGAATGCAATACTCAATGAAATTCAGTCTTCTGTGGTAAGCTTTAGCATTTCTGACTTTCATGTCTCGGGGTATAAATTGGCTTTTAAGGTAGAAAAATAGAACCATAAACAAGATATTGTTACTTTATTAGACACAGACAATGGTAGTATTACTGTATTGTCCTAAAAACTGAAAAAATGACACCATTTGAAATTTGAATTAAACATAAAGATTTAACTGATGTCACAATATTCCAGGAGCCGCGTATACACATTTTCCCTGTAACTTATTTCTGGTCGTTTCCCTTTATCCTAGAGATGAGGGATAAATGTTCCTCAACACAAGAATTTAGTCACAATGGAAATAGAGGCAATGCCAGATGAATATCTATTATTAGCACATACCCTTAGCACTTCAGGACCCGTGTATACACCATTTTCCCTGTAACTTATTTCTGGTTGTTTCCCTTTATCCTAGAGATGAGGGATAAATGTTGCTCAACACAAGAATTTAGTCACAATGGAAATAAAGGATAAATACGAAAATTAGTACATCAGATCAATAAGCTAAAAGGAAAAATTAAAATTATTGCCGCAGAATCAATGAGTCTAATCTCTAGTTCTACTCAAGGACAAGTCAAAAATATCAAAATCTGGGTTACTCACTTATTCAAATTAATCACCTGGCTCAAATCTCAAATATTACTCTAATATACCACCAAAAATCATCAAATTTTAAATATTGCCTTCCAGAGTTATCTGAGAATTTTCAAATGCAGATAATTGAAAAAATCTTATTAAAGACATTTTAAATACCTGATCCAAAAGAACCTCTTTACGAATGATTAGAGCAAATAAATCAGTCATACACAAGAATGTTCATTTTCCAACCCATGTCCAAAGTATTAGGAACACAGAGAAAAAGAGTTAAAACATATAATATAACCAAGTACCAAAATCTGCAAAGATCCAACAAAAGTCAGGATGGGAAGCACCTTTTCAGTAAGCTGCTTTATCTCTGTATTTTCAGATAACCGGCTACAGTAGCGCTCTTGTGAAATCCAGGGTTCATGTTTGCCACTTGACAAAATGTGACACCTCCTTGTACTGGACGAGAGCCTTGTGTGAGACGAACCGTAACCAAATCTGTCATTTACTTCTCTCCTCCATGACATTGCTCCTGTGACATACCCTTCCCTGCATAACACAAGTATCAAGATACATTTCAAGAACATAGTATAGCAAAAGCATAAGAACCCTAAAGTAAACAAATGCCCATATTAAGAAAAAACTAAAACTAAAATAAGAAAACAAAATCACTGACACCAGTGACTTCACATAGAACCCAACTATGCATGTGATGACAGAAACTGATAGAAACAGACAGAGAGATTGTAATTTTGCTGAGCTCAACAAACATGTGCCATTAAAAAATTGTTTACAGAAAAATGCTAAACTACCAATTAATTCTGCTTGAAGAAATAGAATCACATAACATGGATGTATAGATATTAGAAGAGAATCAGAATATAAGAGAACAATTAGCCTTATTGCACAAGGTAGGGTACAATACAACACTTGGTACAGGGATGACCTGTCTGATTTGCACCCTTACCTTGAGATTCAACTTAATATTTATAAAGCTAACAGTTCAGCTAAAACACAACAGCAGACCCAACCATTCCTAGCTAAAAAGTGAATCAATAACATACAAAGGCCAACAATAAAATAATTAACAATGTAACTAAGTCAGATACAAAATGAAATGATCTTTTTCATAAGCTAATAACAATAATTAATGATAGCAAGACAGACAACATTATCCTCTCCTTTAGACAAGTCAGAATCTCTCTTGACACAACCCAGATACAAAATGAAGGATGAGATGGGGAAGGAAAGAAGAGGTCCCTGGAGGAGTTGTTGCTGCTAACAGATTTGCCAATTCTACTTCATGATTTAAAGAAGAAACCATGTATGCTGAAAACTTTCAGATACCGTTTTTCTCTGAGGAAAATCTGAATTGTTGTAGGCTGAAATTCATAAGAAAAATTCTTCCTGCATTGATTTTTATAAGAGAATCCCTGAACTCAAAAGTTCTTCAGACAGACCTTCACTTTTAATGGCCACTTCTGGTCCCCATAATTTTCTAATTGTCCAGCAACTTTTTTTTAATGTAAACCCCTCCTTCACTGTTCACTAAAAATTTAATTCCTTTGTCTTTGTGATCCGAATTGGACCACAAAAGTTTGTAAATTCAGCTAACTAATTAATTATTTTCATTTAATTAGTCAAAACTGATTAAGATGAGTCTTGAAACGCTCTTGAAACAACTGGTCTCAATAAAGAACAAATGCTTAAGTTGTACAGGGATCTACAAATGTTGCAGATGGTTCTAAGATAAGCTCAAGGCTTTGGGGTTGGGTATGACTAAAGCAGGTTCTTTAGAAAAAGAAAAGCAAAGTACAATTTTGACAGTAACAGAACCGTGAAATACAGTAGGGTGGCAGTTCCAGAACCACTAGTTGCAGAAGGGTGGCGGTTACAGAACCGCCATGGTTTTTGCCTTCAAGCTGTGGTTATGCTCTGTCTTATGTGATGGTTTTGTCAGGTACAAAAAAGGTAAGGTAACAACTTCAAACCAATGTCTCTTCCAATTCTTGCCTTTTGAGCTTTGTGTTTCAAGCCTAAACTTCTAGTAATTGCATAGCCATAAACACACCCTCAAGATTCATCGAAAAGAATGAAATTCATTTCAGTGCAATGTTTCTGGCTTTGTTTTCTCACTTTAGTGCATAGGAAGTGGAGTGCAGTTAACACGTGCATCTGGGCAAGTCATAGAGGATTGCATGTGCTAGGAACTTAGGATACATAGTAATGGTGATTGGTGTCCTTGCAAGACTCAAAAAGGCAGAAAACCCGTAGTTCATAGTAGAGATAATGGCAAGAGAAGGCAAACTGAATTAATCTTCTTGAGTTTCTTTCTATATTAGGTTTTCTACGTAAATCTCTTGCACTGAACACTATTTTATGATGTTGTTAATTCTTTCATAAAACTACCTACTCTTTCAGCTCTTAAACCATATTAGCAATCCATTGACATACGTCACAAAAATGTAAGTGAAATTCAAATATCCAGGTTTAAAATGAGAAAAAAAAATTGGTAAAAACTCAAGTAACTAAAAATGATTATCATATTTTGTAAAAATAGAAAAAAAATGATTTTGTGATTTTGTTATATCAAGTCAAATTTAGTACATAGAGATTAGGAATAAACATAATACATTAAAAATTCCAATAATAAAAAACAAGTAGGATTTATAAATACAATTATTTTATTTTTACCTAAGAAGGTTTATGTAAAAGATTATATAGTTGGTCTTAAAACAGTAGGCAAGTGCTATTGTCATCAAACATAAGCTACTATTTTAGGGGTGACCCAATTTTTTATTTTGAACCCTCATTAAGATATAATTAAAAAACAACTCTTATTATTGTTTAAAATTTTAACTCAAAATTTAATCTATCCAAAGTTAGACTTGAAAAGTTAGAATGTCCAAGCCTTAACCCTAAACTAGAATTTTTCAATCTTCCTGTGCTTTTGCTTTTCTTCTCCTTAGTGCAAATATAAACCAAAAAAGAAAAGGTAATAATACATAATATAAATAAATAAATAAAATCAGAACCACTTTTTGAAAAACTTGAGAAACAGCACAGCAAATGAAGCAGGTGGTGATTACTCAGTGTTAATCACAAGTTTTTGAAGTGTAATGCTACTATGACTTAATAACTCATTTCTAAGCACATATTGATTATTTTCTCAAAAAAAAATATAGATAACATAAACTAATTCAACTATGATGTTATGGAAAAGATAACAATTTGTGTTGGAGAATTAGTTGTACAATATCTATACTAAATACGGATTGAATTGGTCCTGGAGCTTTTGTGTTTCTTGGCTTTTGTAGTTTTTCTTGTGGTGTGATTAGCTTCACAGAAAGACATCTATCACTAGCACAACTAAAAGAAGAGAAGGTGATTTAGTTCCATTTCAGTAACAAACATCCACCACAAGTGGTATGGGGAAGTGAGAAACATGACCAATGAAGAAGAATCGATGCCTCAAGATGAAGCAGCAAGATTCATAAACATCAAAGAAGATGGGAAGCAGTTCCCAATTCATTGGGAAGCTTGACCAGCTGGAGAAGATCATAGAAGCTCTCATGGAAAAACTAGAGTTTGCATCGAAAATTCCAACATAAATGAAAAGTTAAGGAAAAAACAGACCAAAACCCATGAGGAGTAGCCCCATACCAACCCTGTTACTCCACTCTATTAAAGATGTAAGACAAGAAAGAGTGAAATTCCAACATTATAAGGTGAAGTAAATGATGAGAAACCTGACCATTGGTTTTCTCGGCTTAAGGTAGAGTTCAGCTCACATTGTAGTAATGGTGAGCAACAAATATCCTTTGTTAGACTGAAATTGACAAATCATGCACTTGTCTATTCCTTAGCTTTAAAGAATAGATTCACCAATTACTATATGGGATGAATTTGAAAAAACCAATTAAAAATTTTACCTTATATTTATGATGAGGAAATATCTATTAATTAACAAATATCTAAGGCAAAGACAAGGCCAATGTGTGTAAGAACATAAGAGTGAATTCTGCAAAAAGCTGTTCAAATTGAGCAAATATGTCCAAGACCACGACATCTTAAATATATTGCAGGACTTCATAGCCATCTAAGGAGGCCTGTGCTCTTGTACAAGCTTAAGAACATAGATGAGGCATATTCCCAAGCCCATTATATTGAGATGGACAAGCAGACAACTCCATCATTCACTTCAAACATTTTAAAAGAGCATCATGGTCCCAAGCCAAAAGAGAAAGGAAAGTGGAAACATAAATAAAATGCTACAACTATGTTTTCCAAAACAGATTCGAAACATTGTGAGCTGTGATGTTGATGGTCATATATATCAATATGAGACTTGTTGGAAAATTGTATTTGGAATTCTATCCATATAAGAACAAGATGAAAATGAAAGCTATGACTTCATTTGAAGGAAGAGAGATTGGATGTTCCTCCAATGAAGATGAGAATTGCTAGCACTTTCATCCATAAAGAGGTATGCTTGAGCAGCAATAAGCCTCATGACAAAAGTGAACTTTCCAACCCTTTCCATGTTTCAAATTAAGAAGACAAAAGTTGATGCACTTTTTTATTATTGATCATAGGCAAATTCAATTTTCAAAGAATCAATAGAAAAGCTTCGTGTAAATTTGGTAAATAATGAGATAAATATTATTAACAGAAGAGCCTTGCTCTTATACAATTTACAAACCCTACAAATTAGGGAGTAGTGGTAGTTAACTAACACTACAAACAGTTAACTATATGCTACGAATAGTTACAAACAGATAACTAAGACACTACGAATAGTTACAAATAGATAACTAAGAGTTACAAATAGCTACAAAGGATAGTGACCATTCATAGGTAATATATTATTTTAATACCCTCCCTTAATGGTTGATCTATCAACTACACCAAGAAGCCCCCTAAATTTGACGAACTTATCTGGGCTCAGAGACTTGGTGAGAATATCTGCAGTCTGATCCTCTATCGGAACATATGGCAATGCTATGGATCCGTCTTCGACAAGCTGGCGGATGAAGTGACAATGAAGATCAACATGCTTTGTCCATTCATGGAAGACTAGATTCTTGGCGAGTTTCAACACCCCTTGATTGTCGCAATATAAGGGGGAAGGTCCTACTTGAGACATTTGTATGTCCGAGAGCATCCTTCGAAGCCAAACTGCCTCACAAGCTGCCTTAACAACTCCTCAATATTCTGCTTCAGTTGAGGAGAGAGCCACTACTTGTTGCTTCTTGCTAGTCCATGTAACTACACCTGTACCCAAACTGAATACATACCCTGAAGTAGACTTTATGTCATCAACAGAACTTGCCCAATCTGACTCTATATAACCAATCAGCTTTGGATCTTTGCACCTCCCATATAAAATGCCAAGGTCAGAAGTGCCTTTCACATATCTCAACACACGCTTCGTTGCAACCCAATGTTCAGCTTTAGGGGCTGACATGAAGTGAGAGATGTAGCTCACTACAAAGCTAAGGTCAAGTCTAGCTACAGCGAGATAGATGAGGCTGGCCACAAGTTGCCTGAATTTTGATTCGTTCTGCACGGGTGAATCCAACTGAGTTAATAACTTCAACCCTCTCTCCATAGGTGTAGATGTTGGTTTGCAATTTGTCATCCGGAACTTGTCCAACAAGCTCTTGGCATACTTCGATTGTGAAAGGAAGCTACTGCCAGTAGATTGCCAAACCTCTATACCAAGGCAATAATGGAGGAGTCCCAAATCTGTCATGTCAAATGATTGACTGAGATTATGTTTGATCTCCTCAATCAGATGATCTGAACTGCTAGTAATGATTAAGTCATCAACATAGACAACTAGGAACAAGATATCATTACCAGTTTGATTGGCATACAGATTAGAGTCAGAAGGACTTCGCTGAAGGCCATGATCAGTAAGGTACTGATCAATCTTCATGTACCAAGCACCGTGGTGCTTGCTTAAGGCCATAGAGTGCTTTCACCAGTTTGCATACCTAGTGTTCTTTACTGGCAACCTTAAAACTAGGAGGTTGCATCATGTAAACTTCTTCCTGCAAATTACCATTGAGGAAGGCACTCTTTACGTCCATTTGATGGACTTTCCATCCAAACTACGCTGCTATCGAGAGGACAAGCCGAATGGTACTCATCTTGGTTGTAGGAGCAAAAGTCTCCTCATAGTCAATGCCCTCTTATTGTGAAAACCCTTTGGCTACCAACCTAGCCTTGTATTTATCAAGGGTTCCACAAGCCTTATACTTAACCTTATAAACTCATTTGCAACCTATGGGTTTCTTCCCATGTGGAAGATCTGAAAGCTCCCAAGTGTGATTCTGCATGAGACTATGATGTTTAGCTATCATAGCTTGTTCCCACTCAGGTGTGCCTTTAGCCTCTGTATATGTCTAAGGCTCCGAAATGCTATCAAGGTTGGCCATAAGAGCAAAATTCATTGTATTTTGTTGTATGCTCTTATTCCGAGCAGATCTACCCTCTAGTAACTCATCACCATGAAGAGCACCAATTGTCAAAGCCCACCATTTAGGCCTAAGAGTAGATGAACCAATATCGGAATCAAGAGGAACAACCTCTATTGGATCAGCTGGAACTGACATATCTAGAAGAACATCTAGATCTTGCCGAATAGGGGCCGATGGTGGAAGCGGTTGTTGAGGTGCCTGCACCTCTACGGAATCCCTCCCATAAAGTGGACCAAGTGGAAGATAAACACCCAAATCAGAATCTTTTTGAGGCTGAACCTCAGAACAAACAAGAGAAGACTGATAGAAGAGCCCACAATTCTCATCAACCACGACATCACGACTAAAGATTAGACGATCAATGTTTGCATCTATCAATCTATATGCCTTATGGTTCTCACTATAACCTGTAAACATGAGTTTATGGCTCTTGGAATCCAACTTAGTGCGCTGAGCAACAGGAATCCAAACATGAGCGGTGGAGCCAAAAACCTTCAGGTGACTAATGTTCGGCTTACGTCCAGACCAGGCTTCTTCAAGAGTCATCTTCTTCACAGCATGAGTAGGAGATTTGTTTAGAAGATAAACAACAGTATACACTACTTCAGCCCAGAACTTCTTAGGAACATGTCTATGCTCCCACATAGAATGTGCCATTTCAGTAATAGTGCGATTGCGACGCTCAACTACACCATTCTACTAAGGGGTGTAAGGTGTGGTGAATTGGTGCTTTATGCTATGTGCAACACAGAATGTGGAGAAATCTTTGGAACAAAATTCCCCCCCCCCCTCCCCCCCATTATCAGACCTAAGAGTAATAATAGTAGAACCAGACTCTTTTTCCACTAAGGCCTTAAACTGCTGAAATATGGTAAACACCTCCAATTTAAGCTTCAAAAAATACACCCACATCTTTTTGCTGAAATCATCAACAAAAAACAAAAATACTTGGATCCAGTAATGAAAGGCATGTGCATTGGACCACATACATCAGCGTGGACCAACTGTAAAACCTTTGAAGCCTTCCATGAGTCGCCATCGGAGAAAGGAGTCTGATGTTGCTTTCCAGCCTGACAAGCCTCACAAACTCCATGAATTTGAGTCTGAATCGTAGGTAGACCACCAACTAGATCATCTCATGATTACTAAGAGAGATAGTGCATGTTCAAGTGCCCATAACGCCGATGCTAAAGACTGTTGATAGAAGTGCTCCTGGCTGCCATAGCGTGCTCTTGAGAATCACCAGAATCAACAAGTCTATAAAGACCATGATCCTCAAGTCCCTAAATGACTGTAGTCTGTGTCTCTGTGTCAACAATATTGCATGTATGCATATTGAAGACGATGTCCAACTGAGGAGAGTGAGTCATAATCTGACTTACAAAAAGTAAGTTCAACTCCATGCCAGGTACAACGTATACATCGAGAAATATCAAATTTCTCCCACCAGATTGAATCTAAACGTTGCCCTTGCCAACAACAGTATACTCTTCGCCTCCTCCAAAGATAACTGAATCTCTAAAAGGCGTGTACTGAATGAAGCACCAAAGTCAATGTACCAAGCAAAAGTGTTTACGGGATTTGTTGGACTCTTTGCCATGAATGCAAAGAAGGCAAACTCCTTCTGCTCAGTGTGCTCTGCCACATGTGCTTTTGGTCTAGACTCTCCTTGCTTGCCTTGTTCAATGGCCAAGCATTTCTAACAATCTTTCTTCATGTGGCCAAACTTGTGACAATAATTGCATTGAATATTCTTTGTCTTCAAAGAATCTGATGATTGCCTCTAATAGTGCTGCTAAAAGGACGAAGGCTTGCCCTTATTCTTCTAAAATGTCTTTGTAGGGAATGCCTGCACTGAAGAGGATGAAGTGGCACTAGTACCAAACTATTGTTTCCAACGATCCTGCTGTAGAAGTTTGTTGCAAAGATCTGGAAACATCAAGTCAACATTAGTCGCTGTAATATTGAGCGTCTCAATAAAGTGCTCATACGGATGTGGTAAACTCTTCAGAGTGATCACCACCATATCTTCTTCCTCCATCTTCCGACCAATAGCCTCGAGTTGATCTTGAATGTCCTTGATCCTAGTCAAGTGTGCTTGCAGAGGTGTGTTCTCATCCATGACGATGGAAAACATGTTCTTCAGAAAGAACACACGACTCTTGTCGGAAGTCTCATGAAGATCTTTCAGAAGATCCCAAATCTCCTTCGCTGATTTACCTCAAGGAACCTAACGTAACTGGTCATCAGTCACTGATAACTTTATGAGCATAACAACTTCTCGATTCTGTTCATCAAACCTCTCCTAATCCTTATCAACAGTGAGAGGTTGTGTCTTGGTGCCCAAAACAATCTAGTCAAGACATCGATACTCAAATATCATCATCATACGTTGCTTCCTTGTGTTGTAGTTGCAACCGTTGAACTTTTGACTGTTGTCCAACATGATGTTGGTCAAAGAGGCCATGCTTCACACTTTTTGTGACACAAAAAAACAAAGATGACGCAAGCAGATAGACGGCACAAAATTCGAGACAACACACCCTAAACCCAAGAAGAAATGCAAACACGGAATTCAAGGCACAAAGAAGAATTTCTACAAATTGAAAACACGAAACCCTAGGTACAAAAAAATAACTGAAACCAAGACAAATCCATTGGCACAAATTCCAAGGCACGGATTTCGAGACACCCAGAAAAATCTGACGACGACCCAAAAATCCTCTCAAAAAACCCAGAAAGAATCTAGACTCATAAAAAAAAAATCCCTTTGACAAAGGATTTATATAAAAAAAACTTAGCTCGATTTTCTAAAAAAAATTGTAAAAGACACATTTCTGAAAACACTTAGAACCCTGCCCAGAATGAAGAAACTTCGTCAGAAATAATGAAAAAATCGTGACTTCAGAAAAAGCGAAAAGTAAAGGACACAATTTGATGAAATCACACATCTTCACAGATCCAGAAGGTCGCACGCAGGTTTCAGAGAAAACGCGGCCAAAATATAGCAGAAATCACATCGCCCAAAAAGGGTAAATTGTGGTTTGAGGAGTTTTGAAACACGGCCCAAATATAGAAGAAACGCAGCCCGAAAAAACCATAGAAGCTTCGCATGCCCAGAAAACAAGGTCGCGTTTCACAAATTGCGCCAGAAACACGCATCCAAAAAACCAACAGAAAACGCGAAATCTATGAGTCTTGATTTGTAGAAATGACACCAGCAAACACGTGCCCAAGAACCAGAAAACCGACGCGATTTTTCTAGCCACGATTTTACTCAAAAAATAAAAACCCTTCCACTTGATTTTCCTCTATAAAAATTTGCGATTTTCACCATAAACTCTCGAAAATCTGCCTAAAAAAATATCCGCGATTTTGCTTCTAAAAAAATACGAAAATCTTCAAAAGAAATAAATCACGAATTTAAAACCCTATCTTAAAAAAAATCTAAATTTGTGTCTCACTACCCTAGCTTTGATACCATGTAAATTTGGTAAATAATGAGATAAATATTATTAACAGAAGAGCCTTGCTCTTATAGAATTTACAAACCCTCCAAATTGGGGAGTAGCAGTAGTTAACTAACACTACAAACAGTTAACTATACACTACGAATAGTTACAAACAAATAACTAAGACACTACAAATAGTTACAAACAGATAACTAAGAGTTACAAATAGATACAAAGGATAGTGACCATTAATAGGTGATATATTATTTTAATGTCACATCCCTTACATTGAGACTATATGTTTGGTTATGTATTTCAATTGCAATGTTAGTTGCAAATAACTGCTTTCATATGATTATGACATTGGGAATGAATAGTTGTTCTTTTATCGTAACTGTAATGTTAACGAACTTTTCATTTTGCTAGTGAATTTATTGTTCATGAGAAGTTGAATGAGATCATGAGATCAAATTTAAATGCATATTATTAAGCCGTTGAAAACGATCTAATCCATAATCCTTGTCAATGGATGCAGGATTGCCGACGTTGCGAGGAAAAGGGAAATATCATCAGGGAGAGGATGTGGTTAACAATGGATCAATTTGTCATCAAATTTTGAGTTGGTGTATGACAAATGCAAGTTATAACCCTGGCCTTGGTAAAATTATATAAGCTTTGAATAATATAGTCAATTAAATAAATATAAATACCTATAAGGAGATTTCAAAAGATCATTAAATGTTGAGATGATAATAAAAGATAATTAAATGTTATAATAATAATAATACATGTTATAATCGATAAAAGATATAGGAGTAATGCCGTCAGTCTTCTGGGAAGGCAGAGTTTTTTTTCGCCATCTCCATCGTGTCTTAGTTTGTAACCGATGGAAGTCAAGAAGTCACGGAGACTCTTGATCGGAGGTTACGGGATGACATTTGCATCTATATTGGAAATCTCTCTTTCAACTGGGCATCTATTCATTCGGAGTTTTGTCTCTGGTCATCGTGTGTTTACCTTGTCTCCATAGCTAGGTTTGCATAAGTCTGGCGTAGGGAAAAACTCAAGGCAACGTAATTCTTTTGACGCTATTATCTCTCCAATGCGGAATCTTCTTTGTGTGAAATGGAGGCATACTAGGATATTTTTGTCTCTCCTGTCGAGCATTCGGGAAACTTGGTTAACGTTCGGGTACCTGAATCTCTGAGTGGTTGTCTAAGACTTACCTCAGGCTAGTAGGGACAAAAGTTGCAATGCCGCCGTAGTCTAAAATCCGGATAAGAGATTGGAGTATCTCCATCGAGCTCAAGACCCACATTAGACAGGCAAGTAATGGAAACTTTTAATTGTTTATCATAGCTTCAATCGGTTCTTTAGTCATATCGATATCCCCATGCTAGGAAAGCTTTGTTAAATATCATTTCTAGTTTAAGGAATATTGATTCGGTATTTGGATATACCTAAATAGCCCAAAGATTGATACCATTTTATTCGTCATTAATCCATTCATGAATTTTCTTATTTGAATTCTCATATGCTCACCTCTAACTAAATCTGAACCCGAGAGCATGATTGGCCTTTCCTTCATTGATTTGAGACTCTTTTGTTTTCTTTGTGTAAGCCGTAGAATTTAAATTCTTTGTGTTTTGAGCGACTGAGTTGAGAATAGAGCTTTGTATTCCCTTTTGCCAACCAAGTTTCTTTAATTAGAAGAGTTCCATAAGGGTAACACAACTTCCTCCTTTTTCTCTAAATATGTATAAGGAAGATGATTATTTTTTCAGTTGAAGGGATGATAATGAGTCAAGTATTCCTTCATGTTTTCTTTAGTGATGAGTCAACCATAAATATAAGAAGAGATTGCGAACCAAATCTAAACTAAGGACAGACTTAAACGAATTCAGGCTAGAAATCTTACACTCTGTTGAGTATCAAAGTTGGTACTGGACACTTTCTCCCAAAACAAGTATGTTAAATCTGGAGAATCCTTACGATTGATAAGTCTTGACTTCTTCACTAAATATGTTTTAAGCCAACAGATTATTAGAATAGTCTCTCTCTTAAAATGCCTAAAGTAATCAGTCAAATTTTAAATCAAGAAGTATGATTCTAAACCATGAAATGTAAATAAACCTCAAAGATGAATCAAACCTTTTCCTTTCATTTGAATAACTTTTTGGATTAAGACTTAACCTAATACTAAAAGAATTGATATTCAAACTAGTTATGGTAATATAAAGATGAACAATAAGATCTGAAAGACCATTTAAATTGAACATGTCGTTCGGTACATAAGTGCCCAATGAAAACAACCCTTGTTTTGAGAAGGCAAATAGTCTTTAAAGAAGTGATAGATGTGGAGTCGAGACTCTCTCTCTCTCTCTCTCTTTTTATGAATTGATGATTAATGGTATCAGCTTAACCTTAACTAAGAGAAAAGATTTTGAAACAAGTATAGTTATATGAACAACTTCTTCTCAGCCGTGTTCACCTCATGACTTACCTTTACTAAGGAACTGAGGGTATCTTCCTCCTAGCAGATATCAATTTGTTCCGCTACCCATGACTGTAAAAGCAATTGCTACCCAAGAGGTGAAAAGATAAGAGACCAATCTCTCTTAAAAGGTTTAAGAAAACAACTTAATCTTTAGAAAAGATCCTTAAACAGATCATTGTGATGTTAAATCCTATGGTTAAGATTTAACCACGAACTAAGAAAAGAATGATAACCAAACCAGATGTTGCAAAATTATAAACTTTATCTGAGAATTATCATGTCAAACAAGGGTGAGAGTGCCGATAGCACAAGAGTGCCAGAGATGTCGGTACAGTAGTGCCAGAGACATTGGCACAGGAGTGCCAAAGACATCGGCACAAGAGTGCCAAAAATTATTAAAATCCTTGGGCAAGGTATGATGCCAGTTAGGCAATAGTTAGCTATCATGATCCAGATATACTTCTACAAAGGAGGGATCGACCAGCGGTATAGGTTCATGACCCCAGGCTAAGAGGCATGATGATAATTTGATCCATGTTGATTACCCTCGTGAAGGGCGGGTTCTTCAATTGAAGAAACTCGGGAGACCAATAGGTCTTGGTTGGGCGGTAAAGCCCTTGATGATATTTCTCTTTCCTCAAGTAATGATGATCAACATTTCAGCTTAATGATGTTGCCTAATGGGTTACTTCTTACCGCTAATTCAGGTACAAATAAATGTTCATTTGAGTACTTTATTGCTACTTTTACTGTTATGTAATTAATGAATTGTTCAAAGCTAGTTTGAATGGAAAGGATAGACGGTTAATTTCTTTACTTCATTATGAATGAGAGATATTTAATGATGCCCTAGCAGTTACTTTTTCAGCTTGTTATTTATGCTTGATGAAACCCTAGATGGATTAGTTAGTTAGTATTGTAAGATGAAGTTTGGCAGTTAGTTCCATTTCATAAACCTTAGAATAGCAGCTGTTATATTTGTTCCATAGCTATAGAATTTGTTTGTTACTTTCTTGAAGCAAGAAAAGTAGTTATTATCCTTCTGTGATTTTCTAATATATGTTTTCAGTTAAAAGTTTTCCATTCAGTTGGAAATGGAAATTATATGTTAATTAATGAATGGTAGGATGTAACGGCTTCATAATTAATTTTTCTTTTTGTCTAACTGCAAATGAAAACCCTAGTTTGACAGTTACTTAGTTATGTTCTTCCGTGAAACGGTTAGAGGAAACAGTTAGATGTTTCGCTTTAGTTGAAACTGAACACTTAGAAGTTAGTTGGAGTTTCAATTGTTTTAGTTGAACTCGATTTGGAAACCCTAATTGAAAGCAAGTCAATTAAGCTTCAGCTGAAAGTTAGTTGATAGTTGAATTTTCAAATTGTAGACCAAATAGGATGTTACATTTAATACTTCATTTGGATATATCATTTATCATTCTAACTTATATTCCTAAAGTTGGATCGAGCAAGGAGTGTAAAAGAGATCACCAAAAAATGCAAGTCTATGTTTGAGATAAATCAACATTTCATTGACAAAGTTATAGTGGATGTTTTTCCTAATGATGTGCGGTGTGGTCTTTGGTGACTTGTGTATATTAGAGATGTTATCTTCATGAAGAGAGCTAACAAGTACTTTTATGCTAAAGAAGGGGAAAGCTAAATCATCAATGCATATGAAGATAAATAAAAAACCTCCCTTATGAGTGCTAATCAAGCCAAGAGATTGTTGGTGGGAAGTTTGCCTTGCTTATTTTGAAGGATAAGCATAATAATGAGATTGTTGAATATCAAGCTTCTAGCATGTCTACCAATAAAGAGAAAAACAAGGTGAAGTGTTGTAGATATTTTAAGGAATTTTTCCAAGATCCCCTCAGTGCCACCTAGGAGAGCAATAGACCATAAAACCATGTTGCTAGCAAATTGGCACTTTCCCGACATTGTTCTCTATAGATAATCACTCATGGATGAAATATGAATCTTTCTTAGATCAAGATGCCATATGCCTAGGCACTTCTACAAGTAGATCTCCTATTGTTATTGTTTCTAACAAATATGGTTAACTAGAGAACATGTGCTGATTATACATCTTTGAAAAAGATAACAATCAAGAATAATATCCTTTCTATGGATTGATGATTCGATAACTTCAACATGCTAGATACTTCCATAGTTGGATTGGACATTCATGAATCATTTAGCAAGCACTAAGGAGACAAGTGTGTGGAAAACAACATTCAAACAAAATAAGATTTGTATGAGTGGCTTATACTTTGTGTAATGCTCCAGCTACTTTCATAAGGTTGATGAATGAGATATTGAGAATTTGAGACCATTAATAGAATCATGTGACATTGTTCATTTGGATGATATACTAGTTTTCGGCAAAGATTTTTTATGAACATCTAATGTATTTAAAACAAGTTTTTAAGAACACACAGCTGTTTAATGAGAAAGACCGTGATTTTGCACAATGATCACTTTTCTATTTGGGGCATGTAATTGAGGATGAAGAATTGAAAACTAATCTAGCAAAAGTAGAAGCCACTTTTAAGTGACCCAGGCCTTCCAATGCGACTGAACCAAGGAATTTTGTTGTGGTAGTTCAATGGCACGGAAAGTTCATCAAATTCTTTTTTCCACAACAGTAATACCTTTGCATTCTGTAACAGCAAGTGGCACGTCATTTACTTGGGATAGAAATCAGCAAAATATTTGTTCAATGAAGCAAACCAGTTTCAGCACTACCTAATTTACAGCTACCATTTGAGCTTAAAGCAAATGCAAGTGACTATGCTATGGGGGTTGTTTTACTGCAAGGGCATCAGCCCATTCATTATCACTATGAGTTGTTTCACAGAGCAATTTTGAAAAATTACAAACACGATAAGGAAAATGAATGCTCTTGTCCAAACGGTTATGAAAGAGAAACACCATAAAATGGAATAAAAATAATTACCCACATGGTTTATAAACCACTGCAATATTGACTGGAAGAGCTTTTGGTAATAATTCTGTAATAGTTTTTGAATCAATGTTTTGGATCACACTCGAATATTTGCAAGCAAAATTCAGATTGCGGCAAGCACATCACAATAAATGGATGGCTTTCTTGCAACACTTCCATTTGGTATCAAATATAAAAAAGGTGTCACTAATAAGTTGGCTGATATGTTGTCTAGACCACCTTTGATTTTGGCTTTGGGCACTATATGTCAACTTGAGCCATTTCTCATGAGAATAGGTGAAAGATATGACCATGCTGCAGAACTTTTTTTTGATAAAAATTAAATAGATTGAAAAGACTATAGTTACAAATCTCAAGAATTGAGTCTTTAGAAAAAAAAAACTAGGTGAGTTACTTTTATATTTTATACCAAGCAAAAGAAAGCCAGGACATAACAAGAAAGCATAAGAGAACTAGAGAATCCTGGAGAAAATTGTTGATGTTATAGCAGCTTCAGTCGTGTTACTTCCAGCCATCTCCTTACATTATTTGATAAATTAAATAATAGCAAAAGAGGCTATTTAATTTATAAGCTTCAAGAGGCAAGATTTTATTAAATGAAGAGTTGCATTTCATGAGGCCGACCTCACACCCCAATATTTGTAATTCTTCATCTAGGCGCGATCTTCTATGGAGAGACTTCATTTACTATTGGTGGCCGACTTCTTAATTATTTGTTATATTACTTATTAAGGCCGACTTGAAGATACTTGAAAAGGCACGTCTCATCTCCACTCATGTATATATACTCAATGAGTTTTATTCAGTCAATCATCCAATTCAGTTCATTCATATTCAGTCTGAGTTCTTCAAGTGCGAATTTGTATCTAGAGCAGATTGATAGTTGTGAGATCTTTATTAGCAGATTACTTCTATCAGTTCTGTAATTACATCAGATTGTTGGCCTTCTTATTGGCTTTTTGTAAGGAGACATTCTTATTGTGATTCAATAATATAAGAGATATTATTGGCTGGGTTTTTTCTCCCTCAAGAGGAGGGTTTTCCCAGGGTATCTGCTGTGTATTGTGTTGTTATTTGAATTAATTTCTGTGCATTCAAATCTGTTCAATAAATTTAACAAAAATTAGATGCACATATAGTTAGCAGCCTGTAGCACTAGTGCCATACAATAGATAGTAGAAAGAAGGCATATCTTCAGTAGCCAGGCAAGCATGTTAGTAATGATGTTTGGTGACATGTGGACTAGCGATGCCATATTCCTTTTGTCAAACTGCTGAGCATTCAAGCTCCATCCCACCATATTTCCTTTCACTTGTTGATGAACCACCCTGGCAGTTTTTCCCACAAGTGAATTTGTGCCCTATCTTATGTGGTTTTTTGCTAGGGTGAAATGAATAATCAGGGTAACAATTTCAAATTGATGTTTCTACAAATTCTTGTCTTTTGGGCATCTTGTTTCAAGCCTGAACTTGTTGTAGTTGAATAAACACACACTCAAGTGTCATTGAAAAGTACAACATTCAATTCAATCCAATCTTTATCAATCAAGTTTCTTGATTTGGTAGAAGGAAGTTGCTTGCAATACAGAAGTGTGTATGTAAGCACTGTTTTGTGCTGTTTCAGTTCTTGTAAATAACTATATACATCTATTGCAACACATAAACAACTCATTTCTGGGCACATATTGATTGGCTTCTTAACGTACATAGAGAGAACAACTAATAATTTGACTAATATGTTGTGTAAATATGTAAATACAAAGGTCTGTATCAGTGAATTAGTTATGGAATATTCATAATAAATACGGATCACTTTGTAATTTGTGCATCTTATTAGAACAATGGAGCAAAGGGTCTACTGCCATTTGTATGACCATAAGCCTTGAATGAATGTGCACAACGGGCTTGACGTCCAACACAAGACAGATGATAGGAGGGATAATTCCTAACGTAACACTAGAGAAGCAATGTCAAGCATACTGTAGTGTGTAAGTCGGGAGGAGTGCCATATAGTACAAGGGATGTAATTCAGTAATGTTGTACAGTAATAGGTCATCTGGTGTAAATCATATGACAATAAAGCATAGGAAGATGGGTGTACAGCTGTAAGACATTCTGTAGTGGGGTACACAACTAAAGGACATCAAACAACAAAGCATATGCTAGTAGGACACATGATAACAGGGTGTGTAACAGAATATATGAATTTAGGGTGTCTGACAACAAGGCAGGCAAAACCAAGACATTCACATTGCAGAAAGGTGTTCAGAAAGGGGCAAAGCAAAGTATGATAACAAAGGAGCAAGGAATTGGGGGTGCGGAGGGGGCAGATCATATGTTGTACATGTAGGCCATACAGCAATGGAAAGTAAGGTCCATACACTTGGGTCAAAAGGGAACTTGTACTTGGTAGACTTAGTGCCAAACTTGATGTGTACTTGAACACAACAATCCAAGTTTCCAACAAAACTTTTAAGTGTTGGAGTTTGTAATCTCGTCTAAGGATCTTCTAAAGAATATTAGACTAAGTAAATTATGTAGGTCAGCATCTATTAGATACGTGTCAGAGCCCGGATGGTTCTCTATTTTGAAACCCTAACTGAAACTGAGGTTTTTTTGCAAGTTTTGTGTTTTTTTGTATTTTTGAAGGTTTTCCAGACAAAATGAAATGCTGCGATTTTTCTAATAAATGCTAGTAAATTCATATAAATTCAAATGTGCATTGTAATACATAGGAAATGCTCAGAATACCAAGGCGCATCATTTATTAACTTTTCCAGAGCATTTACAAAGAGAAATAACAACATATGAATGAGAATATAGATTTATTATGAAAACCTGGTGGCGGCTGTATGCTGCAATAAATGCATGAAGAAAATGGTACGGCCCAATGAAATAGATGAATCTCCAGCTCATAAATCAATGCTAAACCTCCAGTAGACCCAAGCGCCCTAGATCCAATCGCCAGAACCAGAGGAATGAAGACGTTTCTCCAGAGAAAGGAAAGTACGGCCTTGCTGGTACGGCCAGGTACAGCAATAAATGATAAGTACGGCTCCTTGGGATTTGTGCCAGAACACTGATGAATGATCTCTGCTTAAGTCGCCTTTATCAACTGATGATTATCTCTGAAAATCTCTGCCAGAATGGATGAATAAGCACAATCTGTGACCTCTGTGTGAAATCACCAAGTGCAAGCTTCAGCTGGTATTGCATAGCCTCAGTCTGCCTAATCTCTGAAGAGTTTTCGTTCTCCAGAAACGATCGTCTGCCAGAAACCCTAGGGTTTGCAAACTCCAATGCTCAGAGCAATAAGACAAAAGTCGAATAATAATATCAGAATCGTTCGATTTTGCCTTGAAAGAAAATATATACTCCTTTGATAAAATTCGACCCAACTCCTTTTAATTAATCATTTAAATAAAATGATTTATTTCACCTTTGATACTTAGGAGAAATATTAAATAATTAAATGGCGCCTCAATTTAATGAATAATAAATATTCACTAAGTCAAAAATTAATACTTTATTATAAAGTATAATAAATACTTTATAACTGGCCAATTTAATTAAATATTTAAATATTTCAATAAAGTGACTTTAATATAAAGTCAAATTATTAAATATTTAATAAATCATTAATTACTCCTTATTTCTCCGTCTGATCAACAAACTGCTGAACCGGGTCGACTCTGAGCTGAAAGGTTGAACCAGGTGCCCTGCCCAAAATAGCAGCTTCCGCCTGACCTAACTTTCTAAAAATAGAAAGTTCCTGAAAATGCACTCTGGAAGATTCTGCGAAGGCCCAACCTGACACCACTGCAAAACTGGAGCTACCAAACACTGAGTAACTGCCCCAAATGATCCTCTGCACACTCCTGTCAGCCTACGAGGATCGAATAATAGGCTAACCTCTTCACCAGCTGCGCTGACTAGGATGGGACATGATAGTCCGCCTCCCTGAAATTGCTTGTCCTCAAGTAATCTCAACTCTGGATGTTGTAAGATCTCCTCAGACTCCCATGTAGCATCCTAACCTGGCAAACTCTCCACTTGACCAGATATTCCCTGATCACACGCCTCCGTAGGTGTCTCTCTCTCATCTCAAGGATGGCCTCAGGTACTAGTATCAATTTCCCTTCGTCATCAAGGGGTGGCAAAACTGGAGAGGGTATAACATGCTGACCCAATGCCTTTTTCAGGCGAGAAACGTGAAATACATTATGGACCTTGCTATCAGCTGGCAAGTCCAACTCATAAGCAACCTCGCCCACTCGTCTGACAACACGAAATGGACCATAGTAGCGAGGTTTTAGTTTCTCTGCCCCACTCTTCCGCAGAGGAGACTGACGATACGGCTGCAACATGAGGTACACCATATCACCCACCTCAAAGGTACGCTCAACCCTCTTCTGATCAGCATACTGCTTATGCTGATTCTGTGCCCGCTGGATATTGTCTCGGAGAGACCTCAAGATGTCCTGCTGACTCTGCATCATATCCCCTGCACTCGGCACTCTGCTATTGCTCAATATCAAATCCAGAAGATTGGGCGCCTCATACAAGTACAAAGCCATAAAGGGGGTCATCTGTATCGTCATATGGTGAGTCGAGTTATAACAATACTCGCACAAGTAGATCCATCTCACCCAAGCTCTCTTTGACCCGGCTATATAATTACGCAAATTAACCTTCCATCCGCTTATTGACAATCTACATACTGTCACATACATTTTGCGGATGGTAGGCAGTACTATTGTCGGTTCCCGGTTCCACAAAGCACAGACAACTCACCTTAAAGTTGCTCATAGACATTGTCTCTATGGTATTTTATCGTGGGGCAACCCATCGGCGGAAAACCTCTACGAAAAACCTTTCTGCGGAGTCTACGATGCTATAAGTAGTAATGTCGGGGAAAAATATGCATTGGTCGTGGAGTCAACCACTCGTAGATGCAATCTTACCACAGGCACCGGCAGGCAAGTGATAAAGTCCATCGATAGCCTCCCACTTCCACTATCGGGTATCGGTGGTTTGGGTAACCAGCGGAGATAAGTGTGCTCACAGCATTACTGTATTTTTGGGTACTCACGGACATACTGTAACACATCAGTTTTCAGCCCTTTCCAAGTAAACCGTTCCCGAACCATTTTGTATGTCTTATAGTACCCGGGATGGCCCGCCATAGGAAGATCATGAAAGGCTCTCAAAACTGTAATCCGCACCTCAGAGTCAGGAACCAAAAGAATCCGTCCCTTGTAAATGATCAAGTCATCTACAATAGCATACCTGTCATCCTGCTCTGTCCTGTCAATAATGCTAGAAGCCCATGGGTTCTTAGCATACTCAGCAATAATCCGGTGCCTCCAATCCTCTGTGATCTGTGCCAAAGCATTCAACTGAGGTCGGCGAGACAAGGCGTCAGCTACGACATTCTGCTTCCCCTTAATGAAGGTGATATCAAAGTCATATGACTGCAGTTTACTGACCCATTTTTGCTGCCTCTCATTAAGGTCTCGCTGTCCAAGGAAATGTTTTAGGCTGTTATGATCTGTGCGAACACTGAATTTGCTGCCTACCAGGTACTGCCTGAACTTAGCGATGGTATTATTAACATCTCCTTGTCATAAATCGCATAAAATCTCTCGGGACCCACAGGTTTCTCTAAATACCAATCGGATAACCGGCTCCTGCATCAAAACGGCACCAATGCCCTCTCCTGAAGCATCACAGAATAAATCGAATGACTTCGTAAAATCAGGCAATGCTAGCACTGGACATGAAGTCATGATCACCTTGAACCTGTCAAAGCACTCCTGCGCCTGTGGTGACCAAAGAAAAGCCCCCTTCTTCGTCAAGTCTGTAAGGGGTGCGGCGTGGCGTGAGAACCCGCTAACAAATCTCCTGTAGAATGCACACAACCCAATGAAACCTCTGAGTTGCGTAAGGTTCTCAGGTACCGGCCAGTCAACTATAGCTCGGACCTTTTCAGGGTCCATACTCACTCCCTTGGCACTGATGATGTGCCCCAGATATAACAACTCCTCCATACCGAGCTCGCACTTGGATTCCTTAGCATAGAAAGACTCGTCTGCTAAGATACCCAAGACTGTATCCAAATGAGCCAGATGCTCATCCCATGACCTGCTATAAACCAAAATGTCGTTGAAGAAGACTAACACAAATCTCCTCAAGCGAGCAGAAACCACATTTCATATGCACGAAAAGTGGCGGGTGCATTGGTTAACCGAAGGGCATAACCAAGAACTCAAAGTGACCATAATGACAAAGCGGTTTTCTCAATATCCTGCTCCCTCATCTGAATCTGATGGTACCCTGATCTCAAATCAATCTTCGTAAAGAAGACAGCTCCGTGCAACTCATCTATCAGCTCATCAATGCGTGGAATAGGGTACCTGTTCTTGATTGTTCTTTTGTTGAGCTGCCTGTAATCAATACACATCCGAAGTGATCCGTCCTTCTTCTTCACCAATACAACCGATGAAGCAAAAGGAGACTTGCTAGGTCTGATATGGCCCATAGCTAACAACTCATTAATGGTCTTCTCTATCTCATCCTTGAGTCGTTTCGGATGTCTGTAGGGAGTGATCATAACGGGCTTTGCGCCCTCCTCCAACTCAATAATATGCTCCGTGCCTCTATCTGGAGGTCTACCAGGTGGGATATCACTAAACACTTTGGAGTGTTTAGTCCTCAAGATCTGAATGTCAGGGTGGTACTCACCCTTCTGCTGCTCCTGCTGGGCTGGCATCAACATGCACTCTGCTGCCCAGTCAACCATATCATGACGAATGAGTCTCTCCATCCGCCTGAATGAAACCATCCTCAGATTACTGTCTCTAATGGCCTTGATGACATGTGGTCTCCCATCCACCTTGAATTTCATCTCCATATCACGCAGATTGAGTGTGAACTCACCCAAATCGTGCAACCAAGCCATCCCTAACACCACATCTGTATCCCCCATATTAACAACATAGAATTCAATCTTGAATTCATAGTTGTTCAGTCTCATCGGAAGATCAGAAATCTTTCGATCACACCTGAGAGTATATCCGTCAGCCACCTTGACTTGAATACCCTCGAAAGCCTCTGTCTGGATGCCACGCCTCTCCACTAAACGTGCATCAATAAAATTGTGTGTAGCACCAGTATCCAACAATGTAATCACCTTCTGACCTGCTAGGAGCCCACGAAGTCGAAATGAACCATCTCTGTGAAGGCTAGTCAGATGGGCTTCCTGTAGCATCCTTCCACCCTCATGTTCACCCTCGTTTTCGGACCTCTCATCATCTGAAGGCTCGGAATCAGCTTGCTGGTCTGACAGATCAGATTGCTCTTCGCCCTCGTAAAACCATTCCATTTGATTATTTTTGACCTTCGGACGAAGTGGGCATATATGCTTTTCATCATAGGGTGCCTTGCACCAAAAACATAACTTTTTCTTACGCAATTCATTCAACGTTTCTCTGTCAAATGGTGGTGCATTCTGTCTCTTAGGATCCGGTTGATCCCTTCTCCTGTCAAAAGGCTTATTCCTGTCATTGTTTCTATCAAAAGGCCTATTGGGTCTCGTGTATGGTGTTGACCCAGAATTGAACTTGCTGCGAGGTGCTGCAAGCTCCATGCTTCTCGCCTTCCGCATGGCCTCCTGAAGTGTAGGAGGGTCAAAAGCCTTAACCCAACCTCTCATGGGTTCTGTCAAACCCTCAACGAAGAGTATGATGAGTCTCCGTTCTGAAATCCCTGTCACCATGACTGCCACTCTCTGAAACTCACCAATGTATGAATCCAGACTGCCTGTCTGTCTGAGCTGAGCCAACTCTCTGAAATAAAGTTCTGGATCCTTTTTATCAAATCTCTCTATCAGCCTGCTAGTGAACTCCTGATAGGTATTAACTGCATGATGGCCAAGCGTGTACATCCCGTGGTGCCACCAATCATGTGCTACTCCGTCGAGATGCAAAGTAGCAAATTTAATTGCCTCATCCTCCTGCATAGGCCTAAGTGATAAGTAATTGTCTAGTTTCTGAACCCAAGACCTCGCTGATGTCTTTTCAGACCCATCAAAATATGGCAAGGTAATCTTGCTAACCGCATACTGCAAATCCTGGTTCACCTGTGGCTGCGGCTGCTGATGCTGTGGGGGTCTACGGTCAAATTTGCCTCCTCTGGGTTTATATACATCAATAAACTCATGAAACGTAAGTGCCTGCCGGATCTCAGGTGCTAGTGACATGTACTCACCATGAAATCTCGTCAAGTCTGCCACGGACATGCCATTATGTGGCTGAAACTCCTGATACTGCCCCTGATGCTCTGCCCCTGGAGTCTGTGGTGGAGTCTCTCTAGGTAAGAAAGTAGGCCGACCTGGCCGACCTGGCCTACGCTCCTGATAGATCGGTGACGGCTGCCGAGGTGCTGATGCTAATGGCTGATCCACTGGTGCAGTCCCGCTCGTCTGACCAATCTGTATGTAATGAGGCTGTGTGGGTGTGTACTGTCTAATGGTACCCATCAACTGAGACATCATGTCCATCATATTATCATGCCTCCGTCTAAACTCCTCATCGGTAATATCACCCTCTGCATGCGCCTTCCCTGGATCCCTGCGAGTCTCTGAGGAAGTCTCACGTTCTGCCATTAGGGTTGCAACACTGTTTTCACTGCCGTCAGAACTGGATCTGTGAATACCAAGTACTCCTGATATGGTCTGACCTTCAGGGATAGGTGGACCTGTCCAATCCTCGTCTTTGCCTGTCCCTACACCTTTAATGTAGTGAATGGTATCTCTGTTCATGAAAAAGCACTAAAAAGCACACTGTATTCTGAAAAAGCACTGAAAAAGCACAGGATGGCAGGAGATCTGTGCTCCGATACCACTGTCAGAGCCCAAATGGTTCTCTATTTTGAAACCCTAACTGAAACTGAGGTTTTTTTGCAAGTTTTGTGTGTTTTTGTATTTTTGAAGGTTTTCCAGACAAAATGAAATGCTGCGATTTTTCTAATAAATGCTAGTAAATTCATATAAATTCAAATGTGCATTGTAATACATAGGAAATGCTCAGAATACCAAGGCGCATCATTTATTAACTTTTCCAGAGCATTTACAAAGAGAAATAACAACATATGAATGAGAATATAGATTTATTATGAAAACCTGGTGGCGGCTATGCTGCAATAAATGCATGAAGAAAATGGTACGGCCCAATGAAATAGATGAATCTCCAGCTCATAAATCAATGCTAAACCTCCAGTAGACCCAAGCGCCCTAGATCCAATCGCCAGAACCAGAGGAATGAAGACGTTTCTCCAGAGAAAGGAAAGTACGGCCTTGCTGGTACGGCCAGGTACAGCAATAAATGATAAGTACGGCTCCTTGGGATTTGTGCCAGAACACTGATGAATGATCTCTGCTTAAGTCGCCTTTATCAACTGATGATTATCTCTGAAAATCTCTGCCAGAATGGATGAATAAGCACAATCTGTGACCTCTGTGTGAAATCACCAAGTGCAAGCTTCAGCTGGTATTGCATAGCCTCAGTCTGCCTAATCTCTGAAGAGTTTTCGTTCTCCAGAAACGATCGTCTGCCAGAAACCCTAGGGTTTGCAAACTCCAATGCTCAGAGCAATAAGACAAAAGTCGAATAATAATATCAGAATCGTTCGATTTTGCCTTGAAAGAAAATATATACTCCTTTGATAAAATTCGACCCAACTCCTTTTAATTAATCATTTAAATAAAATGATTTATTTCACCTTTGATACTTAGGAGAAATATTAAATAATTAAATGGCGCCTCAATTTAATGAATAATAAATATTCACTAAGTCAAAAATTAATACTTTATTATAAAGTATAATAAATACTTTATAACTGGGCAATTTAATTAAATATTTAAATATTTCAATAAAGTGACTTTAATATAAAGTCAAATTATTAAATATTTAATAAATCATTAATTACTCCTTATTTCTCCGTCTGATCAACAAACTGCTGAACCGGGTCGACTCTGAGCTGAAAGGTTGAACCAGGTGCCCTGCCCAAAATAGCAACTTCCGCCTGACCTAACTTTCTAAAAATAGAAAGTTCCTGAAAATGCACTCTGGAAGATTCTGCGAAGGCCCAACCTGACACCACTGCAAAACTGGAGCTACCAAACACTGAGTAACTGCCCCAAATGATCCTCTGCACACTCCTGTCAGCCTACGAGGATCGAATAATAGGCTAACCTCGTCACCAGCTGCGCTGACTAGGATGGGGACATGACAATACGTGCCAGTTTGGCCTCCTTTGAATATGCATATTGATGTGTATATGTTATTGATTATCAAGTTTTATAAAAGTGTTATTGGCTAAAGGTACCATTATATGATTTCATCTCCTTTTTCACATTGTCCTTGTCTTGTTAAAGCTGTCTCTTTGTTCCTAAGGGTGCATACCTACTAATTCCTAAATTGTATTAACTATTAAGGCAGTAGGACTTTCTTTCAAGGTATCTCAATCTAAAAGAGGTTTTCAAAGGAAACCCTAATTTTCAAGATTCACGCATATCTTGCAAAAAGTTGCAAATTTTCTATTGATCTTTTAAGGAATTTGGGTATCCGCATAAAGGATCTATAGTCCAAATTTCAACATTTTGTGATTGTTCTTAATCAAGAAATTATGTTTTTACAGTTTCAATAAAATCACTGTACAAGCCATGATTTTGGGAATTTATCTGATTTAAAGTAGGGGGAAGAAGTTCCTCTCTTCCCACAAAGGTTATGTTGTTTCCCATCTTGCTCATCATGCTTCTCCCTCTTGATCTATTGCTTTGTGTTAGTGTTTTAATTTCTTTGTTGCTATACAACACAAAACAGAACAGCACATTTGGTAGAACCATTCTTCAAATTATAAGGGGAAGTTCCCTAAGATATAACTGATGTTACTGATATACCGACAACAATGGAGGGAAAAGAACCTTGTTTCAGCTGCAATTGACAAAGTCAGCAAAGCACTCTTCCATGGGCACTGAATGGCATGTTTTTATTGTCTTTGATAATCTTTTTAATGGACCTTCAACTGGCATGCTTCCATAACTTTGTTGCCACCTTTTTGGCAGCATTCTACACTAGCTTTGCCACTATAAACTAGCATTGGGACTTAAGTTGTCTTATCTCTTGATAAGCACACTTTTATAAGGTTATTGCCACTTTTCAGATAGGTGTTATAGACAATTAATATACATGTTAGTTTACTTCAGTTATGTTGTACAATCAGCAGGTGTAGTTAAGATTCATCAATTGGATATAGTAGTTTTGGGTAGTTGCCAATGGTTGAGAATTCCTTAGCAACTGTCAGAAAGTTTAAATACTTCTTTGTAGTTGGGACAAGGGACTGCGTTGTGCAAGAAGTTCTTGATCCCAATTTTGTATGAAATGCATTGATTAATAAAGACAATTATTATACTCTCATGTTAATTATGTTTTTATCTAATTTGATCCTACATGTATAATTCTGTTTACCCTGTTTATTGCCTAGTTGTAGAAAAAGTAAACATTTGGCACAGTTGCCCTTCAAGAAGTCTAGTTAAAATGATAAAATAATGGGACAGCCAATTGAAGAACCTCTCAAGTATATCCAAGAAAGAGAGGACGAACTCACCCAAGGACAAGTAAATTGTGGGATATATCAATTAAAGAGCACGTATGGGAAGATTCCGAGCAAAGGAAAATCCCACAAGAGGTCATTTGTGATAACCTAAGAGTAAGCAAGGAAGTAGACAATACATTTTGATCATATGCCATGACTGCTCAGAAGACACTTGATAATCCTTCAAGACCTTTGTGTGGAACATGATCGTGAAATACAGAGACAATAGATAAGGCAGTGCTACGAAGACAGAAATTGAAAAGAAGAATGGAATACAAAGTGACATCGGATCTCCTCAAATTAATGCCCTCTTACCCAAACAAAAATTAGAAGATATCAAAAAGCAATCAAAAAACAGAACAAGAGATAAGGTGATCCATGAGGATCTTAGAGTAAAGAGAAACGAGGAGAAGATTACAAGACGCACTTGAGGAAAATACAACCATACAATTCCCAATACAGAGTCCTTCCCAAGAACGCAGTCGGAGTTAGAGCATAGGCCGAAGTTGGAACCGCATTCCGAAAAATAAAAACAATCCCACCACAAAAAACCATACGAGTAAGGAGGAGCAATACATAGCAAGACATTTACCCTTACTCGACAAAGCATGGACCGATCTCTCCAAGTAAAAAAAACAATAAATGAAGAAGAATGGGAAATAGAGTCTAAATACTCAGTACTCGAGAATTACATACGAGGCATTGAACAATTGTTGATCAAAGAGGAGGTGGTTGAAGGATGTGAACCTAAAACTCCTAGGCCAAAGACACATAAGAAAGAAACTAAAGGAAACTTTGAACAAAAAATTCAAGCAGGAAGAGTTGAGGAATCCAATGTGGCCAAGAGTGCAAGTGAAGCACCGAAGCATTTGAATCAAAACCCCTTGATCAGTCAATTCCATGCATTGATGTTGCACCAAAATAGGATGGTGATGGTAGAAGTTGCCTAAATTCGTAGGCAATGGGTCGGAGGACCCTGAACAACATTGCAGGACCTATGAAACAATCTGGACAATGAATGGCCAGGAAAATTGGGCCTATTAGCTACAATTCTTTCCAACAACCTTAAGAGGTATAGCCAGTGTTCTACAGGGATGCATCCGCCCCCCCAAAACCCCACATTTCCAAGACGTCCCTATCTTGGAGACTTTGGAGGGACGTCCCCCTGCAACCCCACCACCAATGCCGCCATCTCCAAGATGTCACTAGGATTTTGAGGCGTCCCCAAGACATCCAAGGGACTCCTAGGAGTCTCTGAACCATCTCAAAGACCTTCAAATATTTCCTACCACCAGATGACCAGAAAGCAAATCTTTTAAAAAATATCAAAATTTTCTTTAAACTCTGTGCCCAAGGCCAAACCCTAATGGCCTATTGGCCCCACACAAGCCCCACAAACTCTAAAAAATTGGCTCCTATTCTCATTTCAATTCACAAAAAGTAAAACAAATCAACAAGAAGCTAATAGTGTGAGTGTGAGAGTGAAAGCTACAAATGTAAGGTGAAAGAGAGAGAATGAAGATCAAGAGGGTTGAGGAGGAGCAAGATGAAGAGCAAGAAGAGGAGTGATGTCAAGTTAATGTTCACTTCAAAATTCAAATGTTTAAAACTAGTTTTCCAAAGTTTCATTTGTAATTCTTATACTTATACATCTTCTTATAACTATTTTTTTCAAGTACCATATGTATATCAACGTTGCTGCCCTGTCGCCACCCTGTCGCCATCCCACGGTCGTCCCCAAACTTAGGCCCTTGGTCCCCTCGTCCCTGAAACCCGTCCCCACATCCCCACGTCCCCCCGTCAGGAAACTCTATGGAACTATGGGTATAGCTATTGACTGGCACGCAGAGGTCGATCCAATATCCAAAACTACTTGGGAAAGATGAAAGAAGGCTTTTGAGGAAGAATTCTTATTACTAAGAGATGACAATAAAATTGTAGCAAAGACCTTCAATACAAGGCAAGGTAAGCACAAGAACATAAGGGTTTACAACCAAAGTCTTAAAGAACTCTTGGTGAAATTAGAAAATGAACCAGTGGATAGCTTTAAGAAAATATGGTTCATCAAAGGCCTTATTCCCTCATTACAAAGGAAAACGAACATAATACCATCTCCCTATATTGAAGCATACAATCGAGCCATGGACATAGAGAGTGAAGATAAAATTCTTCACATGGAAAAAGAAAAACGGAAGATGATGACAATTCAGAAGATAGTAGCAAAGGTGAATCAAGGATAGTACAAGCACTCTAAAAAGACGCTCTAAATGATGAAAGAGCTAAAGGTAGGAAAAAATAGTAAGGAAAGCAAAGAACTTTGGTACACATAATGTAAATATGAAGGGCATGCTAAAACCAATTGCCTGAAGAAGTTATTTCGTGAGATCTATCAAGTACTGGGCCACTCAATTAATAAATGCCCATACAATTTGAAATCTAAGAGTACACAAGTACTCTTCACACAAGGATAACAATCCACTCCATGAACTATGCCACCAAAACCACAAAACACTAACACATACCCAGTTGGATACCGAAACATAAGATCTAACAATAATAGATTCAATGACAATAACAATTGAAGTAGGAGTAGGATACAATATGATTCAAAAGGGCATCATATTATACGACACAAGCAATGCAATGAGTGCGACCAATTCACCAGAGATTGTCAAGGCAACAAAAACAAGACTAGACTCCTCTACAGATGGTGTGGATTAGGAGACCACAAAGATGTTGATTCACAAAATGAAAAGCAACTATTAATGTGATTGATATAGAAGGGAAAAACAATGAAGTTCTAGCAATCACAAGAGCACAAACCAAAAAGACATTATACCCAAACCCACACTAAGAGAAAAAATGACCAAGGGATCCAAAAGCAAAAGTCGAGCTAGCCATGGAAAAAGAATGATGATATTCTAACAAGAATACAAGTACTGCTACAAGAATTCAATCAGATCAAAATATCATAAGGCAAGTATTACAAACCACAATACCCATTAAGATGGAAAATCTTTTGCAAAGTATGCCTCATTTGAAGACTACAATTACAACAAGTAAACAGCAAAAGGGGGTAAGCCAAGAAAAAGCCGAAGATACAATAGTGGAACCTCTATTGTATGGTGAGCATATAATCAACCCCATGTTACTGATGGCTACCATGACAAAAAGACCCACTATAGTAGATATGGAAATCCTTGGGAGGGCTCTTACAAACACAATTATTGATAGAGGCTTGGGAGTGAATGTACTTCCCGAAGATACATGGAAGAGTCTCGGGAAACCCACCAATTGTCCACCAACCTTTCAATTGGTAGGAGTTGATCAACAAGGGATCAAAGTATTCGGGGTCCTAATGAGCTAGAAGGTATGAATAAAAAATAAGTTATTTTTGTTAGATTTTGTTGTTATATCTCTACATAAAAAGGTATATGATGCATTGTTGGGTTGGTAATGGCTACTAGCAGCTAAAACCAACCACAATTGGAAGAAAAATACAATATCTATTGAGAATAAGGGAAGAAAATATATAATTGATTTGAAGAATCAAGCCATGAGTGAGGAAGCAGCTTCCTCAAATTCAAACTCAAAATCAAGGGAAACTTGCAGGTAAAAGGAAAAGGACTTATCGAGCTAAAAGGACTCTTGTACCTACAACATTGCTCCGAAGATGAAACAAGTTCCCTATGCAAACCATTTCACTAGCACCTAGAAGACTACAAGCTATTCCAACCAGACTAAAACATGATCCAAACTATGGAAACTACAAAGGATAAGAAAGAAAAGAATGGAGCAAAAGGAGACTATTCATAAACCTGAGTACAGAGAATACAAACAAGGGAATGCAAGGTTAGACGAGACACTAGCTTATAACTTCAAGCAAAATAAAGATATAAAGTATAACGAACCCTTGACCAATAAATTAAACTTGAGAGAAGAAGTAAGTTCGGAAAGGTTGGTGATGACTAGGAACCAATGTTGAAAAATTGCAACATTTGAAATTTTCACAAAATAAAAGGATGTTTTTGCATGGACCTATAAGGATCTTAAAGGAGTACCTCCAAAGTTATGTGTACACTGAATCCCAATATTACCAAGAGCATAGTTAGTAAGAAAGAGACCATATCGGATAAACTGGAATCATGTAGCTAAGGTTCGGCAAGAAATAAATAAATGCTAGAAGCAAAAATCATATTCAAGGTGTAACGAGTGAATGGGTATCACTCATAGTCATCTCACTAAAGGAGTCAAAACAAATCAGAATATCTGTAGACTTTAGAAGTCTCTATGCGGTGACTATTAAAGACCCATTTCCAATACCCTTTAAAGATTCTATCCTTGAGGAAATAGCAAGGCATGAGATATACTCCTTTAGGCACGAATTCTTCGACTACAATCAAATAAGTATTGCCAAAGAAGATAAACTAAAAATTGTTTTTGTAATGGAAGATGGAGTATACGCATACAATAGAGTGCAATTCTGATTATAGAACGCTCCTACAACGTTTCAAAGAATAATTCTACATATTTTTGACAAGTCTATAGGAAATTTTAAAGCCCTTTTGGATGACTAGTCAATCTACATTGACTAGCAAACACATTTAAAAGCCTTAGCTGAGTGCATGGAACAATGTAGATCAGCAAGACTAGTTTTAAATCCAAGAAAATGTCAATCCATGGTTTCTGAAGGCAAGCTCCTATGGCATATTGTCTACTACAAAATTGGATTACATATAGACCCAAACAAAGGGTGATTGTAAAAATGGAAGCTCAAAAGGACATCATAGGCATCAAATCATTCTTAGGACATGTCAATTACTACTAAAGGTTCATCAAGAACTTTGCCCAAGTATCACATCCTCTAGACATACTAACAAGGAAGGGGGTAGGATTTATATGGTCAAACAAACAAGACAAGACATTCAATGAATTAAAGGTACATCTACTTAGTTCCCCTATTTTAGCATATCCAAATTGGAGTAAATAATTCTATGTTCACGTAGATGCATCCAATGTTGCCATTGGAGCTACATGGGCACAAGTCGGACCACAAGGACTCGACCGCTTAGTGTTCTTTGCAATCCATCTATTGTCAAATGCAGAATGCAACTAGAGCACCACAAAGAGAGAAGCAATGGGCATGGTCCACTTAATGCCAAAGTTCAAACACTATCTACTAGCAACTCCATTTACATTTTTTGTGGATCACTAGGCATTGTTGTATCTAGTCAATAAATCCATTACTCATGGTCAAGTAAGTAGATGGTTACTCTTACTCCAAGCATTTACATTCACTATTATCATTCAACCAAGGAAAAGCCATGTTATTGCAGATCATCTTTCAAGAATTAAATCAGAACACCTGAAGGCATAAATGTGGATTTTCCAGATGCTCATTTATTCTAGATAGTTGCACTAACTTTGTGGTATGTAAACATTGGAGAATACCTTTCCAACTACAACATTTCCAAAAGATATGTCACCATCACAAAGGATGAAATTGGCACCGAAAATTAAGACATTCCAATTAATCAATGGACTACTCTATAAAATGGGTCCCAACCAAATCCTACGAAGATGCGTGATGCAAAAAGAAGTGAGAAGTGTGTTAGAAGAGGCACACGAGAGACTAGCAAGCGATCACATGGGACCAAATGCCACCAAAAGAAAAGTTTGTCTAGCAAGCCTACAGTGGCCAACCCTCCACACATATGCAAGGGAGTGAGTTGTGGGAAGTAGTACATGCCAAAGAGTAGGAAATTTGTTGCCACTTTCACCATCCAAAACACAAGAGTTAATTGAGTGGTGGGGGTTGGATTTCATAGGCCCTCTTAAAGCTAGTCAACTTCATAAATGTAAATATATCATAGTAGCCACAAAATACCTAACAAAGTGGGAGGAAGCAAGAGCATTACCAAACAACACTACATTGAGTACAGCAAGATTCATCTACGAGAAGATAATTACAAGGTTCAAAATCCTAACACAAATAACCAGTGATAGAGGGGGGCATTTTGTAAATCATGTGATTGATTGATGATGAGTGAGTTTCAAATCTTCCACACCCTATCCAGTCCATACTACCTAGGATCAAATGGACAAGTAGGGTCAACGAACAAGCTTCTTATTTCAATTATCCATAAATCCTATGGCATCAAAGGTACAAATTGGGAAGAAAAGCTACCAACAGTATTATGGGCCTACAAAACAACTTACAAGGTAACCATGGGACATACACCTTTCCAATTGATATACGGACAAGTAGCTATGGTTCCCATGGAGTACATGGTTACCCATTTTACAAATAGCCACAAAAAATAGATTGGATGACAATGAAAGTCTAAATGAAAGGCTTCTTAAGTTGAATAAGTTAGATGAATGAAAAATATTGGCACAATGGGAAAACAAAATTATGCAAAAGAGGAGGAAATATAGCACGATAAAACTTCAAAGAATGGACTTCAAATTGAAGCAATTAATACTGAAGTATGACAACCATAATGAAATCAAACTGGGTAAGTTTAAAATTATGTGGTTAGGACCATTTAGAATATGAGAAACCCTAGCAAACGAATCCATAATATTAGAAAATCTAGATGGAACCTTGATAAAGGACACTGTCAACAAAATTCCAAACTGAACATGTATAAGGAAAGACAAGAAGCCCACATCGTCATGAATGTGATAGACTGGAAGGAAACAAACAACAAAGAATTAACCAAGAAAATCTTAGAAAAGCTTGAAGAAATAATGGGAAGTGTTATAGCCCGGTAACACTCACACTTTACCAAATGTTTATTTGATCCACCAATGAAATGGATACAAATATATGATAAATGGATGTTACATGCTCCATATTTTGGGGTGCAATTGAGGTATATCAATTATGACCTGCATTTGGAAGGGGTAGAACCAAATCAATCTTCTAAAGCGATGGGTGGAGACGATCTCAATAAACCTACTAACGAATATTTAAATTTCTTTTACCAATACCCATTTTTACTTATAATTGAAGAAAAGGTCTAATGTCTCCATCTGACAATGATGGCAGAATACTTCATTGTGGTAGAACAATCGTGTTATAATCAAGTTGTTTGAGAATACATAGAAAAACATCACTTAACAAAATTCGATGCAATGCAACCTTGCATACCACGAACAACTAAAGTGTAGAAAACTATACACAACCCCTTAGCCAATCCATCTATATGGAGCAAAGAAGTCACATAGTGTCTCAACAACAACCTGAAGGAAGATTCAATAACTCTTGGCAGAACAAAATTGATAAAGGTATGGCAAAACTCCTAATGGTTGAAGAAATTTTTCAACTAGATTATGCAAAAGCTTGTGCGAATGAAATTTATAAAGGACCATACGCATGTTGTATAATGCATCATGAAATGGAGGTAAAATTGTAAAAAGAATTAAATTCACAGGGTGACAAAAGAAAACGAAAAATATCAAAAAAGGGGGATCAAATTTAGTATATTTAAATATATATATATATATATATATATATATATTATACAAGAATAATTAAAGGGAAAAGTAAAAAAAATTACAAGGTAGGAAATAAAATAAAAGATGAAAATGTAAACACCAAAAGTACAGCCTTCATTCTTGAAAGCGTAGAATGCTCTTCACTAAATTCCATATGCTTCCCTCCTTGGCTTGTCGTACACCATCTGCAAAATGCATGAATTCCACTTTCCTTGCACGCCATATGACCTCAAACCAACACCATACAACTCACCACATTATCCACTATCGTACCACCCTCTATGCATAGTACGACCTATACCAACCATACAATTCAAACACCTAGTTGTACAATTCAAAGAAAGTTTACCAGTCATACAACTTATGAGCATTGAATTGTACAATTTAGTATTTGAGCATTGCCATATGCCATCTCTTGGGCTCTACCATACGCCATTGAATTCTCCTTATCGTCATACCTCATACCTTCTTACCATACACCCTCACTACACTCTTGTCGTATGTCCTTGTGAAAGTCCTAATACCGTACATTCTTGTTTAATTCCTACTATATGTTCCCTATTCAACCTATAATATCCGCTTCTTAGTTTCATACACACCAATCACCATACAACCTACACTTAGTATAGAGCCCCTTTGTCATGCACTTCATTCACAACCACAATTTTGGAGTGTTGAGGAATGCTCTAGAAAATATTTCAAAGTACGTCGCCTACAATCAATTCCAATTTTACAATAGTGCAAGGAAAATTTTCAAATCAATTGTCATAACTATTCAAGCAAGCTAGGTACTATCAATCTTAATTGTGAGTTGAGCACCTATTTTTCTTGATAAGTTACAATTCAGAAAATTCAATATTCACCAATAATGATTAGGAAAGGAAAAAAGATAGCTACAAAAAGTATAACCACAAGTAGCTCAATGTACAAACTTGAGATTTTGACATAACAAAAACAAAAGGGAATAGGAGTCACCAAGAGCAACCAAACAAAGAAGCTAACACAGTGGAGTTGCTAACCTAGGAGAGTTTGATAGCCACTGAATGTTGATTGTGGTGGGCAAATAGTCTAGAAGATCATCCGATGAAGGGTGCACTACGAGATGCACAGGTAGATAAAGTAATGCAAATTCCTTATTTCAATTTTTAGGAATTTGAACAATACTTAACAAGCATGGTTGCCAATTATAATAGAAAAGAACAAAAGTCTATTATACAATACTTGGACTCCATAGTCATTATTACATATACTCCAAAGGACTTTCACCAAGTATTGGGTATTCCATGTTCAAGAATTTCAGTATCTAAACCCTCCACAAATATAAGCCAAAACCAAAAAGAAGCAGCTATTCAACTACTATGTTGGGATAATCTAACTCCACAAGAACAAGCAAAAATTTGGAGCAAAGGTAACAAAGGCCTACGAAAAGACTACCTAGCAAATGAAGAATGGACATGTATACTCGACCTCATCCAAAGTAGATTAATGGGGTCAACACAAGCATCAAACTTGCTAATTTGGATGATCAAATATATAATTGGCCTTAGCAAGGGAGTATTTTTTAATAGGGCCGAGATTCTGTCAACACGCATTTAGGAATTTTTATCTCTAAAACACAAGACCTTTTATATGACACAACAAGCAATTGCATGTTCTTGGATGCAATTCTCACATAGGTACCATCAATTGCAATGGGAAGGTTCAAACCAAACCTAGTGTATGATCCCTCTGCCATCTATTTTTCAATAGAAGACTCTAGGAGTATAGATTTTGACAAATAAAGGCAAGGAAGCCAAAACAATTCTATGAAAAAGGAAAAATAGACAAACTCTTCTTATGAAGATGAACCTTCAAAGGGAGGAAATAGTGAAAAAGACAAGTTGAAATCATTGAAATAACTACATCACCCTCTAGCACTCCACTTACAAAACTTCCTCTAGATACTACAATGATTGAGCTTTCAAAAGATGCATCAAAACAATTGGACGCATGGTTGAGTTTATAAGGGACTCCCATCAAGGTAATGGAGTATCCCCCCTTGATTCCTCCATAGGAAAAAGAACAGCTACAGGTAGATCTACAGCAGCCCAAGGGAGACCTACAACAGCCAAAGGTAGATCTACAACAGCCAAAGGCAAGTATGCCATCATTGACAAAAGATAATGCCCCAAAATTGCAAATAGGACCACAATTGCAAGAGCATCCTAGCCTGATTCATCATAATGATGAGAAGATTACTATACAACTCTCTAAACCTAATCAAAACGATCCACTAGGGAGTATTCAGAGATACACACAAGATTTCGAGCTGATGGCATATACCATGAGTGAGGTGGCAGAGATGGCATGCAAATTGGATAGTACTCATTCTCCCCTAGTCCTATAGGAAGCTCTACAAATTCAACACTTTATTGAAGGTGAGTGCCATGAAGAGTTCACCAAAACAATTCTCTCATGGGTGGCCCACCACTAAGACACCTAAAATGACACAAACTTGGCATCCTACACAAATAGGCCCCCTTCCTTTGGAGGTTCAAATGGTGAAGCATTGGGAGCCCTATACTCCATTGAGTCTAAATTTTGCTCCTTATATCTCCTGTTACAAAGAAAAATAGCTTCCCAGTAGAACATTGAAGCCCGAATTATGAGTCCTATATTTCTCAAATGCTAAGATAGGAGCTAGATGATCAGAGAGAGGTTTCAGGCCCAATTAGCCTGTAAACACTCCTCATTGGCTCTGAGAAAATAAAGGTGGCAAGTGTCAATCACTAATGAATCTGCCACTTACTTGGAGCGGTTTTGTCATGTCATTGCCATCTTTAGTCACCTTTTAAACTAGCTGTACCACCTACTTTGTGCACCACACTTTGACAATCAAAACTCTTCCTTCTAGGCACAAATTAGTGATGTATTTGAAACCCTTAAATTTGTCAAGTGGAACTGACAAAAGACAACCAATTAGCACACATTATCAAGCTTACTACCACTTATTGATCCAAGGAAAAACTTTCCCTTGGCATTGCCATCACCAAAAAGTGCCAACTTTGATTATTTCAAACCCCACTTTGTGATATCCATCTCCTCTTCCCACTGTTGGAGACACCATCAATCAAGAAATGCTTTCATCTTTCACTTGGAATGGTTCATCCTCAAACAATTTCTAAGAATTGTTAGTTGAAAAACTAGACCATGCCCAAACAACTTCACAACTTGAAGATGGGAGAAACTCAATTGATATTGACAACACAATAAAGATGACCTGATTAATGACAACAAATTGGTCAAAAGAAATACAAAAGTTGAGTTTCATATGGGTACCAATACTTTGGTTGCTAAGGTAGATGGTATTTGCACTCTATGGCATCACCAATTGGGTCACATCAACTACGGGGCAATGTGCCACACGGTAAATAAAAGAATGGTCTATGGATTTCCCTCTATATGCCCTCCTATTGATGTATGTAAAGGTTGTATAATTGGGAAACATCATTGCGAGGAGTTTCTAGAAAAAGCTAATTAATGTGTCATGGCCTTTGGAGCTAATTCATACATTTATGGACCTATGAAAAAGTTGTTTTTAGGTGCATCCAAATATGTCACTTTCATTGATTCAATTTTTCAAAGTTTTACGGATGTTCTAAATCAAGCACAAGAATGAAGCCTCCCTCAACTTTAAGAAACTCAATACACACATTAAAAACCAATTTGATTGATAGATTAAGTCTCTTCATTTGGATCAAGAAGGCAAGTATTTTAGCAAAAATCTTCAAAGGCATCTACTAAATCATATTATCTTAGGAAGCCATGTAAATCCTTTGATACATCAAAAGATCTCTTCATCTTCAAACTTTGATTTCTACATACGGGAGTCTTCTTCAAGAGGTACAATCCACTATGGTCTCAATGATCCAACTCTCAAGTCAATTTTAAGGGGAGATGTAGGAGTTTGTAATCTTGTCTAAGGATCTTCTAATGATATTTTTGCCAAGTGTCTTATTTAAATCAACCTCCTTTAGATATGTGCACACTTTGCGTCCTTTGGATATGTGTATTAATGTGTATATATACTCATCTAAAACCATTGTTTTATTGTCAATTATAAAGTTTTTAAAAGTTTTATTTCCTATGGGCACCATCAAATGAGTCTCCTTTTCCACATTATGTTTATCTTGTTAAAGCTTAGTTTTTGTGTTCTTAAGGGTGCATACTTGCTAATTTCCATAAAACACATCTATCGGAAAATCACATTTTTCTTCTTCATTGCTTGAGAAGTGGTCTTTCCTTTCTACATGTTGGACTTGTTATTTGCTTGCAAGGCCCTTTATGTTTGTGAATAAATTGAACATGTTCTCTTCGACATCATGTATTTCTAAATCAATCAAATTCATGGTTTCCATTCAAATGCCTTTACAAATCATGGCACCCAAATTTTCTAACCTTATGGCTCCATTCTCCATATTTCTATTTCTTGAATGGTCCTAACCTATGTCACAAGGTTCAGCAAATTTGATCCATGAAACTCGAAATTCAGCAAATTGTTAAAAAACCCAAAAAAATTGTTTCAATTCGCCTTTAAATTCGTACAATAAAATGAGTTAAAGGTTTTTTAACCAAAAAAGCATTTTTAAATGTTTTCAACGAGATTTTTCAAAGTAAAGAACTTGGGCTTCATTGATGAATTAGCCGCTAGCATCGATGGGTTTTTCTATTCGCTAAATCTGTTTAACAATTTGATTTTCATGTTGTTCAAAACTTCGATGGACTTTTTTGTCCGCCAAATTTGTATAACAATTCATTTCATATTGTTCAAAACTTTGATGGGTTTTATGTCTTATGGTATAATTTTATTAAGAGTTAAGGACACGCTGCAAGTGGGAGGATTTAGTTTTAGTTTTTATTTGTTTCTATGGTTTGTTCTTTTTTCTTTATTTTTGTTTTAGTTTTATTAATAAACTTTAACATATTAAAAATGAACCAAAATTGTAAATGTTTACATTTTCATAATATTAAAATTTAATATCTTAAAATATATAATTTAGATCATTAACTATCAATATATTAAATTAAATATATTAGTATTTAAATAAATTGTGATTATTAATAATTATAGTCTTATGATTGAATTATTATTATTTAAAATTTTATATAATATAGTTTTTAATGATTATTTGAAATTAATAATAGTCCTTATTAAATTGTGATTATTGCGTAAATTATTTACTATTATTTAATATTTTAAAATATTTAATTTAGATGATTAATTACTAATGTATTCAATTGAATCTATTTAGTATTATAATATTTAAATTAAAACTTTTAAATGTATTTATATTTTAATATTCTTGCATTTATATAAGACAAATATAATAACGAATTTTTTTCAATTTTTTTCCCTTGCCAAACTTCATCCAAATTTTATTGTTGCCGAACATGAACAAGAACTCAAACCTTGTGACATATGTCCTAACCATAGTACTTTATATTTGTCTCAATTTACTTGTCTTTATCCAATATACTACAAATCAATGTTCCTAACTTGAAATTCAATCTTTAAAGCTGGTTATGATGCAAATGCTCCCTCTACCTCTTTAACACAACTGCCCTTAATGATATCAGATTTCCACAATCCATAATGTAAATTTTTGTTGCTTCTAGATTTGATTGTGTGCAAGTTTTTTCATCAACGTTTCGGATCACACTCTGTGATCCATCATCAGGATGAAACAAGAGAGCAAAAGGAGAAAATAGATGGTTGCAGACCAAGATCAACATCAATAGACCAATGAAAGGAGAGAAGGTTGCACACGGGCCTAAGTTTAAACTCATGTGGCCTAAGTGTTGATCATGGTCACAATTCCTTGGCCTTGGCATGGTCTTGATCATCCACAATAACAAGAATCACTACTCATTAAGGGTGATCATATTCACATCCAATCATTACTTCAATAGTAGTCCATTCTTGAAGAGATCATAATTCAATTCCATGCTAGTTTTAGCCTAGACAACACATTCACTTTGACTATCATCAGTGCTTTGAACTTCATGCTAGCTATAATTTCAAAATGTTGGGTTGGCTTATTGTCAACTTTGCATTCCCAAATTCATATTCTATAATCTCAATAAGGTAAGTCCTATGTGTTGTCAACATTCAAGGACTTAAGAATCATTAACTTCTACTTTATGTCATCTCTCTTCAAGACTTCAAACCTTCTTATATCTCTATATTTCAATGCAATCAGCCTATCACAATTCAAATGAAACATTTCATAGTCTTTCATTTGCCAATGGAACAAGTTGTGGAGGGAATTTGACTCATCTTTAGAACAATGCCGGAACTCTAAGATCCCTTCATCATTTGACTTTATAATACCCTTATTTCTATATCTAGAGCACTAATCTTTGGAACCTAAGTCCTACAAGCCAGACATGGGCAATTCCTTGCTTGCTATCTAAGTCTTGAGATATACTACATGTCTATAGACTTTTATTTTCAATGGAGGGTAATTTTTACTTCTAGTTATGATCAGCTTTGGTTGCTATCAACCAGCCACTTCCCAACAATGCATTGTAGGCATTTTAATGTAATTTTAAACATGATTGGGTTCCAATAAATATGTTTTGCACCATCAGCACTCCAAACACCTTTATGCTAGATTGGTTGGATCCTCCCAGCTGAAATAACTAAGGTGAACTACTTGGCTTCCCTAGATTTCTCCAAGTATCTTTAGAAGAAAATCCATCTCATAAGGACTATTCACAATAGGTTTCACTAGACTTCTTCCAAGCATTCCCATGTGCACCATTGTTGGCCTTTGGCCTCAAAACATTGTTAAAAGCATAGGGTCGAATATTTGATCAATATGAAATCGACTATATATTCAATCTTTTAGCTCTTGTTCTTTCCAATGTCTGTCCCTAGGTTTATTGTCAATTGCTTCATGGTGAGAATGTTGTCATGTGTAAGTCAATTAGTGGTCATGATATGCTTGAGTTTTGGAGTACTTTGCAATAAATCTGCTACCCTTACCAACACCATTGTTCACAAGACTTGTCCTACAATTGCCTAATTTGTACTTGTTCAATCATGAGACTATCTTTTGTCTCTCAGCCATGGCCTTCTTGACTTCCACGCTTGCTTCAAGAAGTATTTCTCCGTCATTTGTTTGTATGCAAGTTTTTCTTGGCTTTGTACTCTGTGATTGTCATTACCGCTTCATTCTAGCAAACATTAATCATGTTGGTGTTCACTCTAGATGATTGCTTCAAACAATCTCTTGTGAAATGCCCCAAAATGTCCCCACTCATTACATGATTGGCCAACCTTGGGATTCATATTGAATCCAACTACCACATCCACCATTGTAATTCTGACATTAGTAACTATTTCTTCAATTCATGTCTACCCTAATGTGAAAATTACTTGCACAATTTTATTCTTTAGATTCTACAAGCAGTCCCTTCACAAAATACCCTATAAAACTTTACTAATATTTTCTTCGGGTAACTAGCCTTCATTAACTTTCTATATTGCAGTCTCTACACCAAAGATCCTTGCCTTCTTTCTCTTAGGACAGCTTGCACTAACCCTTATTTATTGTCATCACTAGAAATTAAGTCATCATCTTTGCTTCTCTTTCTCAAAAATTTTGGATGTTTTATTCTTGCTCTCGATATCCAGCGCTTGGTTGAATGCATCATCATATGACAAAGATGGAAACCTTCATCTTCCTTTGGCCTATAGAGAGAGCAATATTTGTTCCTGAAAGAAACTGCCTAAATGGGGAAACCTTTCTTTCCTTAGGAAACATATGGAAGCCCCCCCCCCCACAAAAAGTTGACTCTGCCACAACAAGAGATGGCAAAATCCCCTTCAAAATATTAGCAACTCATTTCGGCTTAAGCTCTAGGTGGTTAGAGCTGGCCAACTTCTCATAATCTAGTCTTTGTCACCTGTGATGATAGGCTCCATCATCCTCATGATCCGCATGTTCTCTGCTCTCATGGCTCCGTCAATCGAGGTGATCCCCAATTAATTAAATTGGGGGTGTTGTAATTTGAAAGGCATTGCATTCCTTTCATTTGCCCTCGACACTGGATTAATAGCTGCCTCAAATGAAAATAAAATAGAAATGCCATTGGTAGGGGTTGGCCACATCCTTTAATTGATTTATCAATTCCAAGGAAATCCAAATTCATTTCTTTATTAAGGAAGGAAGGACTGCTGAGTTGAAAAATTGAATGGAATGAGCCTCATTATAGATAGGGCTCCACACTTCAGTGCTTTCTTTTTCATGAGCAGACTCAATACAGAGGTAAGGCCATTAAACACAAGCGTTAATTATTTGGTGACTTACTCCTCCAGCAACTTATTCTGGAACCAGTCCCTTAGTTCTTCTACTTCTTTCAGTTATCCTGTTCCCTTGCTCTGCTCACTCAGGGAAGTGTACGCACAGAGAAAGGATTTGAATGGTGGAAGTTTCAAAGCACCCCCTGAATGAACAACTGCTTCTTCAAGCTATCAATGGTGCCAAAAATGTTTCCAGAAAAATGCTACTCTACCAGTTAACACATGAATAAAATAACATACAACAGCTTTATTGCACAAGGTACTATATAGTACAATGCTTGATATGAGGACCTGTAACATCAATGTCATTGCCCTGACATATGACTTACTATTTATAAGACCAAACGAATCTTGATTAAGACAAAACAGTCAACCCAACCATTCATAACTAAAAATTGATTAATACACTACCAAAGCCAACAATGCAGTAGTTAACAACATAAATATGTCACTGCAAAACATTTATTTCATTCATACACTGACAACAGTACTTGATAACAAGAACGACTGGAACAAATGACTTAAAGGACTAACAAGTGACATTTGTTGCTACAAATTGTTTTGGAAGTCATCCTTTCTGTATCCAGCTAATTCTTCACCTCACTCCTTACAAAAATTCCATCCATGATTCCACATATAATTAAGTCAAACTCTCATTGAAAGGGACTCGCCCATGGAAGTGATTTCCTTTTAATTTCTTTTACAATTTTAACATAAGAAAATACAGAAACAAGCAACCCAATAATTTCTACAGCACTTTTTATGTTTCAAAGCCCAAACATCATTGAATAATGCTAATCTCAAACGTCAGCAATTCCTACTGGACATGTTTCTTCTTTCCTCATGATTCAAAACCTAAGATATAGTAGTGTAGACAGAATGATTCATGCAGACTTGCTCCAGACATAGGCACTGCATCATGTATCCCTAAATCAGGCTCAGATGCAAACTGTATGTTAAGCATGTCCATTTTGTTCTCTGGTTGAACAAATGAAAGACAAATTTGAACAATAGAACATCCACGTAGATGAAGTTCCTAGATATTCATAATTTCATATAAACACTTATTCAACAATCAAGATATTAAAATAACAAAGGAACATGTGATGAATAATGATGATGCAAAATAAAACTCGGGATCATAAATGTAAAATGAGCATCTAGGAGAAGTTTAACAACTAAGTAATTAAAATTTGTGTTTCATTGAAATGTGAAATTAAGTGTATATTGGATTAAACAAAAAAACAAAAAGTCAAAATCGAAAGGTAAATTTCTCTTTTAAAAACCACAATTTAAAAGAATAAAGTCCCAGTGTTTTTCAATAAAAAATATGTTACACAGCCAAAAGGGCCAGAGGCAAACAGCCAAAATCTTCAAGATTTACTATGAGATTAAAAATATATTGGTCTTTCAAGGAGACCAAAAGCTGTCAATCAGACAATGGCATACTTATATACAAGGTTCAACTAGAAAAACAACTAAGACTCTTCAATATTTGGGAAATTGGGAAGACAAACTTGGTAAACGAATTGAATGCAATGTATCCAGGCTACCCTAGTTTTCCAACGTCCAATTTTATACAACATGCCTTAACATGTAAACATGACCAAACATCTTTGCCAAGGAAACTAATAACAATACCCAATAACTTTTCATAAGCATCATGTAAAAGTAAAATAGACACCAGCATTAGCCAATCTAGTTGAAACTTGGAATTAAAGTAGTTTTCTAAAGCTATTTGTGACAGAAATCATGGAACTATAACAATGTACACATCAAATCTTCATGAAAAGTATGAGATTGATGCTTACACATCCCTGGATGAGCAGCTGCAGTCTTCCTCTCGAGCAAAGTCATGTGATGTATCTCTTTCATCAAACCTCATCCTGCCATTGCTAGAAGATAATTGAGATAACTTTCCCACTCCAGTTAACTGTGAAAAGCAGCTGGTTTGGACAGGCTCCTCCAAACTGGACATTCTAAAGCCGGGAGTCCACAGTAGAGTCGGAATGCCCGCCCACAGCACGGATTGCCTCCGTGAAATTAATCTGGAAAAGGTCCTAGATATTAGCATTATTTAATTGAATACTAATTATAGTGATGGTTTGAGAACAGCAACAGAAGCTGAGTCGAGTATGCCTCTAACTCCACATGCATACCTGTAAGAAAGCAAATATAGCAAACACCAAATATGAGGAAACAGCAGGAGACAAATTAAATCTTATGTAATGTTTTAAAACAAAAACAAAAAAAAATACCAAGTGACTCCTCCAATCTGTAATATAGACCATAAAACATCTCCGATCTGTAATGGTTAGGCCTTTCTTCCAGGAAGGTCGCAGTTTATATTGTTCATCTTTTTAAGTTATTTTCATGCATTTAATTTTCAAGAAGAGAAAACAATGTTCATGAGATTCCTTATTTGCAAATGATACATGTATTGTTCACTAACAATACATTGCTGATAAAAGTCATCTAATAACACATGCACAGCCACGCACATAGCCAATATTCCTGCCATTGACAAGGGAAACTTACCTTGAAACTTTTCAATGCACTGACATGCCTCTTGGGCTAGAATACCTATGTCTCAAGGGAGGTGTCATTGGTGAAGCCAACAAGGATAAAAGTTACTTAATAGCCCAAGTATGTGTATGCATAAAGCACTAGTGCATGTCACTGGTTCTCTCCTTATCTTGAGTTACAAACATGCTTACATAAAATTTAGTCTCTAAGTGAAATCCCTTTGTCCTTGTAAAGACCTATTGTGATATTCTGTTGTAATTTGAGACCCACCATTAAGGATTATAGGTATCAGATTTTGGAATTCAACATCTAACACGCCTATTTGCCAGCTTGTTATAAAGGAAAGCCAAGTCACATGTATGAATTCCATCCTAGATGAATTCACCAGCAACAAATTTGGACTGGGACAAACACATCCCCACAGGTCAATATCACAAGGAATGCTCAGAGAAGGTCGAATGAGATCGAGGCATGATGGAAAATAACAACATAGAAGCCGGAACCTAGAACATGTTAAGACCCCTATTTGATATGTAAGGCTAAGGGTGACGTGGTTAATCTAGCTGTTCCCACCCTAATCCCCCAATATATCAATGAATGGGAGTTGCACCGGGTCAAGAAGAACATTGGCAAAGAAAAATATTAGTGAGTATATACTTTCCATTGGGGTTTTGAGGTGACAATTTTGGGATAACAAGACACTATACTAGTGGAATGTAAAGACAATGAAAGCTGAAAACCAAGACGATATTAAAAGACTTAATGTTTTCTATAAAAATCATAATGATTCACCTTGTTTAAATCATTATATTCAGCTGATTGGTACTGGTGCAGGACTAGTGCATTTTTATGGCTAACAGTATCCGTCCTTACCCAAAAACGGTGCAGCCGAGTTTTATTTTGGCATTTGGAATGCACCCCGGGCAGTTCCATAAAGTTAGGAGTAGAGGTTCTTGCAAAAAATAGGGATATATGATATTTTCTTTCGACAGACACATTTTGGTTGCTCACTGTTGCAGATTTGGCTAAATGGAAACTCAATCATCATGTCCATTTGAAAGGAGATGATGCCAAAACTATCTTCTGAAGTGGCTGGACATTTGAAAGCATGTGCATGTTAGGTAGTATCCATACAATTCATAACAATTCACACAAAATACCAGTGTCTAAAACTTAAGTGAGTTATGTTTACCTACCATAATAACTTTTTTTTTAACATTTCTGATTTTCGATTCAAGAATATCTCTTATTATTTTAACCTATTTAATTTATTTATAGATCCAAGTTGTTATGCCTTGCATTCTTATGTGTCTAAGCTAAGGAATGAAATCCAATTGATCTTCACAAATGGCTAATATTTAACAATCATACTGAGTTGCACCCAAGTTATGTCTACTATCATGCATATGGCCATAGGCTCAGTTAGAAAGAATGAACATTGTCCAGACTCAAAATGACCACTTGCACAGACTTAAACATCAACTTTCCTGGTTTCATTCTGAATGGCATTTAATAACTTGTTCAGAGATGTTCAGTAGATTCCCTCATGGGAAGTTGTTCCTTTCAAGTTTCTTTATTACGTGGATAAAAAACCTTACGCATATTGCACCATTATCATTTTATCATAACCTGTGAACAGGCAATTTCATGAACTAGCAAGATCCTTTATAACATATTCTAAACTCTTTAAATTATTTCTTAATAAAAAATATACAAGAAACATGTGCTGCAAAAAAGAACCATTCATGTGCAAAGAAAAACTATTGACAAAAAGAAATTAAAACGCAGTAGTACAAATCGAAAATTTAGACACCAGATTTATGTGGATAAATTCTCTAAAAAAAGTACTCCACATTGTCCACAATGCAAAAGATTAGGGTATCGTTTTATTCTCTTTGGAATAAAATTTAAACAAAATATAGAAATCATTCCCTGTGGAACAAATAGCACTGTGTTTCAGAATGATACTGCCATGGTATTCACAAATGCTACAATTCTGCAGTATGTTCCCTCATTGAATAAACACAACAAAGGCACAAAGAAGTGTTCCATGTGGAAACTAGTAGACTTAAGTCCTTGCTAGATTGCTGCAGTACCATCTTCTATCTTCAACACATTGATTTTCTCTGAACCAAACTCCTATTGTAATGGTAAACAAGACAGACTAATGCTGAGTGTTTGTTAATTGTCTAACTCATAGATGTAAAAATTGCAGAGTACTCACAAAGCTCACAAGTACTCACGAGTCAAACAGGGCAGCAAGTAACTTATGGCAGGTTTTCCATAAGCTCATGGCAATTTTTTTGCAAAAATTCATTATAACTCTGCAATTTTTTCAGATAAACTCCCCAAATCAATATAAAAACATTTTTTCTGCCCAAAGTTAAATGGTTTTTGTGATTTTAATATTTTTAGGATGCAATTGGGAACAACTATGGTGATTTAGGACACACAACTGAAAGCAACTTAGGGCATGCAAATAAAAAGGTTTTCTTTTCCTTTTATTTGCCCCGTACTTGCATATGAGTGTGACTAGAAAACCCAAAAAATTTATAGTTTAAATTTTGAAGTTACATCCAATCCAGAAGTCAAAGAATGACTGAAATTAGTGTCACAAAATCACAGATATTAGATTAAATGCCAAACAAAATAGAATCTTTTATTAGGCAGGCATCCAATTATTATCAAATTATCAATGATCATAATGTTTACAAATTACAATATAGCTTTTAAAAAGCCATCTAGCCGACAACCACCAAAACTTTCTGTTTACTTCTCATTTATGAATTCCAAAGCTTTGCAGTTTGCCAAAACACTTAACAGATGGTAACTGAAAACTTTATGTGACAGGCAAGTGTTCACACAATGATCAAAAAATATATTATACACTGATTTATTCCGTTTTTAGTCAGCATCTGTCAAGTGTTTCTTGGAAAATTTACAGATTCAATCTAATATCAGTGATTTTGTGATTTAAAATAAAATAAAAGTATCTGTGATTCAAAATAAAATAGTAAATATGTGATTCAAAAAAAAAGAATTCCAGTAACTTTTGCAAGTACTCTGCAAGTTTTGATATGTATTAAACTCTAATTTTGATTTACATATGATGGGAATCAGTAAATATGTTATACGAATTTAGTAATGTCTGCTTTTCAAGAATAGTTTTAAAAAATTGTGTATTTTCAAATGTTTAACGAATGTGCCAAGTTATTGTTGAGATTTTGCCAAGTCCCAAGTTTTTAAAAATTTTGGGCCTGCTGAGTAATGTCCAAGTTTTTCAACTATGGTCTAACGTACTCAGATTTTGATTCATTCATGTTCAAAATGCTACAGTGGTATTTTGTACCCAAGATTGTACTTCGGTCATTCAAGATGATGAATTCATAACTTGAGCCCAGTTTGATTCTCCTCCTACTAGTTATTGAAAATTACCATAGCTAACATGTTTAAAGGTTAATATTGGAAGTTGAACCATTTTGTAAACTTTAAAATACTCTTGGTAGTGCAAGGCCATATCTTGTAAAGGTATTAATATCCCCTGCAATAATATGTAATCAACTTACGTAGTTGTAGTAATGTGGTATCTGCAATGAGGGACATGGTTGTTCCTTAGAACAATGGTGTACTGCCTACTTGGATTAGCAGGCAGCCAGTTAGCAAGATGATCAAATTCTGTATTCTCATGTTCCTTTCTCCCGCTACCAGTCCTTTACTCCGATATGGTCCAACATAATAACAATCGAGTAGTTAGCAATGAGGCCTGCTCAAGACCTTCATTTACTTTATGTTGTTTTTCTTTCTTCTAAAAGTGACAAATGATATCTTAGATTTGATCTAATAGAATAGTTTTTTGATTTCTTGCCAACATCTTTCCCTGTGTCATTCTACAAGAAATAGGTGTTTCCTCCTGATTGAATTGTTACTATGGTTCTATCAGATTCTAAACATGCAATGCATGTTGCAAGAAGAACCACATGTGCAAAGCAAAATCAGATACAGAAAGAAAGTAAAGTATAGTTTCAAAAGTGGCATGCATACACAAATTAGAGGGAAAAGCCTCCTGAGATAAAACTCCATAGCATAAAAGAGTTGATGGTGTGTCATTCTCTTTGGTGCCAATTACTACAGAATTCAGAGATATGTTCTCTGTGGAGTGCACTGTGATTTGAAATGCTACAGTAATGTGGTGATTCATAAATGCTAGGGGATAACTGTCTATTCCCTCATGAATGATCTTACGCCAAAGATACAAAGAATGTCATATGCAGAAAATAACGTATGTTGACCCCATGTCAAAATGGAACAGAGATGTCCTCTATCTCAGTTCCATTAATGGACATAATCCAAACATCAGTTTCTTGAATCATAAGACTAGATAAACAAATTCAATCATCACAAACAAATATGTTTTCAGCATTCATATTACTTAATATAGGGTAGTGTTTTAAATGGATTGTGACCTACAAAAGCCATTCTTCTCTTCAACTTCAACATTGCTCACTAGGAAAAAAAAAATCAATACTCACCACCTAGTCAGATGCATGATTGAGTATTTGTAATATAGTTTGCACATAAAGATACACTTCCTAATTTCTTTGTAATAGCTATATGATCATCTGTAAGTGCAATTTTGCTGGATTGCTTTCATTTCTCTGTAAACATTTTCGCAACTTTCTTCCATCACTTATACATATATGACATTTTCCTTTACCTGTTTAGCTTGATTTTTCTATTTTCACAATGAATGAACCATTTACTGATCCACAAAGGATCAGAAAAAACAAATTTCTCAGTGGAAACACTTTTAGTAGTCACAGCTCTCAGAAACAACCTGGCAAATGCAGCAGAGCGCAACTGCTGGTTCTCAATTGGGGACAGTTTCAAAACTACTGTGGCAGTCTCATAATCGCCATGGTGAGTAAAGTGGCAGTTTTGTCCTGACACCAATAGATGGAATTTAAAATGAGCAGACCAACGTTTCTCCTTCCAGTTCTGCTTTTAGGACCTCCTAGCACATGAGGAGGAAATCCCAGCGCTTATTTATGGACAAGAGGGAATTTGGATTTTGTCAGAGGTGAGGTAGATTTGAGTGTTGTAGAACATTAAGAAGAAGAATTCCAATTGTAATTCATCAATAGACTTCATAGTGTATGCATAACCAATTGGAGCAAGGGTATATTGTATTTTAACAATTCATTGTATTTGTCGAGCTTTTAATAATAATTTGGTAGCAATGCAGTTGCTACAACCAAGCTGGTTTTTCCCCATTGGGGGTGTCATGCCCCACCAAGTACCATGATCACAGCCCCTTAAAACTATAATCATAAGCAAATTAAATAAAGGAAGACGCCAAGCGATTCTATAAAGGATTTAATTAACATCAAATTAAGAGATTTAAGGCAGTGGTTAAAGATTAAGAATTGCAACTCTTCCAAGGGCAGCGATTGTGAAAGGTGATGACTCTTTCACCAATAAGCTATAAAGGAAGGCTCATCCCATGAGAAGAAGGGAAGAAAGAAAAAATTAAGAATAAATATTATGTGACTCTTAATGTGAAATATTGTGACTTCTATTGTGAAAGATTGGGGCTCCTAATGTGAAAGGTTGTGACTCCTTCAAATATGAAAGGCTGTGACTCCTTCAATAATAAGATATAAAAGGGAGATCATTTCCTTGTGGAGAAGGCATGAAGTGGGAAAAAGGAAAAATAAGAATAAGAAATATAAGACATCTATTTGGAATAGAGATTGAGAACAGCCATTGATAATATTCTGAAATATAACTGGTGGCAACCATTTAAGAGTAAATTTATTCATCAAGAAGTATTTATTTAGAAATATTCTAGCAAATTCCTTGAGGAATCATATCTTGAATTTGTTAAGTGTCTGGAAAATAGGAAGGACAGCCAGCCTTCCGAGTTCATTAGAGCTGAAAGACTAGAAATTCTTTATATCAAGTACACCACCCCAAGATGGAAGGATCAGGGATCCTGCCATGCTTGTGGGCCAAGAGGCCAAATGGACCAAAAATTCATTCCATGCTCTTGGGCCTGGTTGAAGAGGACGATCTTCATGCGTCTTATCAAGCATGCCACCCCAAGATGGATGGACTAGAGGTACTGCCATACTAGTGAGTCGGGAGGCCGAATGGACCAAAAATCCAATTCTGTGCTCTTGGGCTTGGTCGAGGAGGATGGCCAGCCTCCAAGGTGGACTCAAGGATGGAAGGGCAGCCCACCTTCCATGCTCTCACAATACAAGGACAACCAACCTTGAGATTGCCATTTGCAAACATTTCCAAGGAATTCATGATGTGATTGGCTGCAAGGAATATGTTGTCATGCACTGATCCAAATATTAATGATATTATGATTTATTTATCTAAATATTATGCTGTTTTATGTATAGATTTGAATATTATCATACTTTCTTGTTACCTAATATTACTAATAACAGTTTTTAGTGAATAATATTGTTTTGCAGGCCTAAAATTAGGAATTTCCCAAAAAGGAACATTGCAATTGGTATCAGATCTTTGATCCTACCAGCCTGAGGATCAAAAAAAAACAAGTTATGTTACTAATCAATTTTACAAATTTCTCAACTTACATAGTTCAAATTATTACTTTTTAATAAGTCTACCATTCAAAAAATAAATAATAAATAAATAAACAAAATAAAATAAAATAACCAATTTAAAATTGCTTGAGGGCAAGCAATCTTGGGAAGGGCGGACTGTCATGCCCCACCAAGTACTATGATCACAACACCTTAAAACTATAATCATAGGCAAATTAAATAAAGGAGGGAACCAAGAAATTCTATAAAGGATTTAATTAAAATTAAATTAAGAGATCTAAGACAATGGTTAAAGATAAAGGGCTGTAACTTTTTCAAGGGCAGAGATGGTGAAAGGTGGTGACTCTTTCACCAATAAGGTATAAAGGAGGGCTCATTCCACAAGAAGAAGGGAAGAAAGAAAGAATTAAGAATAAATATTATGTGAATCCTAATGTAAAATATTGTGACTTCTATTTTGAAAGATTGTGACTCCTAATGTGAAAGGTTGTGACTCCTTCAAATATGGAAGGTTGTGACTCCCTCAATAATAAGATAGAAAAGGGAGATCATTTCCTTGTGGAGAAGGCATGAAGTGGGAAAAAGGAAAAATAAGAATAAGAAAAAATAAAACATCTCTTTGGAATAGAGATTGAGAACAGCCATTGATAATATTCTGAAATATAATTGGTGGCAGCCATTTAAGAGTAAATTTATCATTTCATCAATAAGTATTTATTTAGAAATATTCTAGCAAATTTCTTGAGGAATCATATCTTGATGAAGTGTCTTGCAAAGAGGAAGGATGGCCAGCCTTCCAACTTCACGAGAGCTGAAGGACTAGAAATTCTCTACATCAAGCATGCCACCTCGAGATGGATGGATCAAAGATCCTGCCATGCTTGTGGACCAGGAGGCTGAATGGACCAAAAATCCATTTCATGCTCTTGGTCTTGGTTGAAGAGGACAGTCTTCATGTGTCTTATCAAGCATGCCGCCCCAAGATGGATGGACTGGAGGTTTTGTCATACTCATGGGCCGGAAGACCAAATGAACCGAAAAATCCAATTTTGTGCTCTTGAGCTTAATCGAGGAGGACAGCCAGCCTCCAAGGTGGACTGAGGGATGGAAGGGCGGCCCCCTTCCATGCTCTTGCTATACAAGGATGACCAGCCTTGAGGTTGTCATTTGCAAACATTTCCAAGGAATTCATGATGTGATTGGCTGCAAGAAATATGTTGTGATGCATTGATCCAAATATTAATGATATTATGATTTATTGATCTAAATATTATGATGTTTTATGTATAGATTTGAATATTATCATACTTTATTGTTACCTAATATTACTAATATCAGTTCTTAGTGAATAATATTGTTTTGCAGGCCTAAAATTAGGAATTTCCCAAAAGGGGACATTACATCCAAGATAAAAAATGTGTTCACTTCTCTTAAATAACATTCTTTCCTTCTTGACTATCATTTGTTTTGAAAACTGGCATGGTCCATTAATTAATTAATTCTTAATATCTACATGAACCATTTAGTTTTGATTTTCTTTATCTTTTTGTTTTTGTTTCCTTCTCTCTACTAGACTAGATCCTCAGTTAAAAGAAAATTTGTACTCAAATTCTACTTCTTGTCTAGCCATGCTTTTGAATTACCCTTCCACTCTTCTTTATTGACAATCAAAGGCCAATAAAATATATCCTCAATCATCCTACATCAACATACTTTATTTTTGTCAATAACCACATGTTTCACGTATATTCAAACCAAATTTACATTATAGCTAATGCTTAAATGGAAAGTTTTGTCCACATTAAAGGGGTAATTGAAACTGAAGGAAAAGATCTCTAGTAGCTTAGAAAAAACCTTGGTTGGGTTTATGAAGCTGAATTTCGACAATGCCTCTAGGGGTAACCCAAGCCCTAGTAGGGACTAGCTTCCCTCTTTGAGATGAGGAGGGCAAGCCCATCAGAGGTTGCTCCCTTTTCTTAGGAAGGAGGTCCAATAACAAAGAAAAATTGGAAGCCTTGTTGAAAGGATTGAAGGTGCCTACAATGTCTAGAAGAAGGTTTTTGATTGTAGAAGGTGATTCATGGATCATAATCTTAGGGCTTGCTAAGGGTTTAAATAGATTTGGATGCACAATAATGGGATTTCAAAAGCCTGCTCACTATACACGAATTAGGAGGTCTTCTTCATTTATTACTTCAAAGAAGGGCACAGGGGCATAGATTTTCTAGCAAATGTGAGAATTGATCTACAGCTGTTCTTGGTGCTAATAAATGATAGGTTTGATTCTTTGGAGAGTCTTTCTTTCTTTTTTGGTCTCAAACAATGTCTCTTAAAGATCTCCAATGTTTCAACTTCAGATTGATGCCACAATTTGGCCAAGCTCCTGTATAATGTCCCCTTTCTGTATTTTTGGAATATATAGATTTTTTTGTATTTTTTTCTAATGTTTACAAACTAAAACAACAAGAAATGCAAATAGCAATAGAAAATATAACAATATGGTACTCCCCCTCATATCATAATATTCAGATTCATCAATTTGAACTTCCAGTTAAATACTAAAAGCAAACTGGAATTGATTAATGAAAGATATCTGATATACAATGCTGATATAATAACACTCTAATATCGACTTAGGAATATTAAGATCTTTACTCTTATTCAGCAATTTTGAGAATACAATGACATGCCTTCCAAATACCTCTTCGTACCTGGATAGTAAGCATGTGACCACACTTGTTCAAAAATCAGCTTGTAGGCTGCGATGATAGTTGTCACAGAGTGCAGCTCATACACAGAATGATAACTAATACGCTTAGACCCCTATTACAGATGAATTAGCAGGCATGTATGAGATCTAATGCTTGGCAATGCCTCCCACAATCTACTATAGTCATAAATAGGTGTTGCACATCACTAGCAGCAGCTGGTATGTGCTAACGCACCTCCAAAATGTGCCCTGGTCTGCAGCGATCACCTATTTTCACAGCAGCTCCCCCCAACGATATGCAATGGAGCACAAGGTGGAGATTGGGATTTGCGACTACAAGATCAGCCTCGAAGCCTCCTCTAACAATTGCGCTCCTAGATTATAACAGTTGCCCTACTTTAGTTTGTAGATTTTCTGCGATCTCCCTAGTTAAATATGAGGAATGCTGCAGATCCTCAAAGGATTGATGCGGATCACCAAATCAGCATTGGATTTAGGGATATACTCTAAAATCAATGATGGAACTCCTTCAATATTTGTTTGCAAATCAAAATTGCTCAACCTGAAAATATGCAAAAAATCTCCAAATCACCTCATCATGCAACCCCCATGCGGAATTGTCAATGCCAAAGACGAGGGTTTTTGTCCTCACCTCCAAAGTAGAAATTCAATAGGATCTCTGTCCTCCTAGATCTCTGAAACAGCCAAGAGTTTTTGTCCATGGATGCAAATTTAAAAGCAAAACTCCAAAGTGAAAAATGCCAATTGAAATCATGATGCCAAATGTTGTACCCAAAACCAAAATTTTTGCTTCACTAAGGCATTTTGCTTAATTGAGTCTTAATCTTGTTAAAGTGTTGTCAAATGGTCGTTTTTGGGGTTTTTAAATATGGAGTTGGTGTCAGTGTCATGTCAGCCTGTTACTGAGAAGATTTAAGAAAAATGAAAATCTGAACGGAAATTACTGAAATTTTCTATCTCTGGAGAAGGGAGCACATTCTCAAATGGGCGCCCTATCTTTTAGGGGTCCAGATCCTGTTTTTAGGGTTTGTCACCTCCAGCAGACATTTGTCCGGCATCACATCAGCTTCGCAGTGGGCTATCAAGCCTGTCAAACGGACCTGTTTTGAGCAAGTTACGGAAGATACAGTGCAAATCGAGGCGAAAGCAAGAATTGGCTAACACTGGAGAAAAGCGCAGCTTTTCAGAAAGGCGCCCATCTTTTTGAGGTGCCAGACGTAGGTTTTTGACTGAATGCCATCTAAGATGTTTATCTCACGTTTGTTCAAGCTTCGCGACGCATCCGTCAGAGGATGAATCTGAGTTGCTGAAGCGCTTGGACCTGAGGTCAAACGTTGGGTCAAATCTTAGTCAAAATATCAGAAGAAAAAGCAAAAGAGCACATTTTGAGAAAGGTGCCCAAGCTTTTCAGGCCTTTAATGCTTTCTTTCTGATGATTTCAGATGTTCAGTGTGTCCGTGTTACGTTCAGCTTTCCGTTTCCTGTCTCCGTCAGATCAGAAGATGTCTCGTCAGCTTGCAGTCGAGGTTTTTGTATTATTTTTGTCGTTTCCAGAAATGGCTAAGTCTGGAATGAAAAGAGCAACTTTTGAAAAGGGCGCTCTTGTTTTTCACCCCTCAGATGATGTTTTCTGGGGAAATGTGTCTTTGCAGCCATCGTGCAGAACGAGCTTAGCTTCGCAGTGAACCTGAGTTCCAGTCCTGAAAGTTGATAAATCTGAAGTTATGAAAGATTTTGTTTTTCCCTTCGTTCGAGATGCAGAAGTCAAAATTTGACTAAGTCAGGGAAAAAGCGCAGCTTTTCAAAAGGGCGCTTGGATTTTTGAACCTTAGGATGTCAGTTTTATGGCGTGCAGTGTCAAGATATCATTTGATCAGTTTTTACTAAGCTCCGCAATGCACCTGTCAGCCAGCCAATCGAAGAAATCAGTCAACCAGTGTCAGAGGATGAACAGAGGTCCCGGCAGAGGTTTTAGCTTAAATTTTCATGAAATTTGGCTAAGTCTGGAATTCGCTTAAGAGTTCAAATTTGAATTTTCGAAAGTGAGTTGAATGGACGCCTTAACTGGAGTTCTGACTGCAGTTAGACTGAACGATTTATGGGTTGTCATCTTCAGTTCATATGTTTGCATGTGGAGTGATCTTTCAGTTTGCATGTTCAGTTAACTACCTTGCATGTCAAGTTAACTGGATTGCATGTTAAGTTTAACTGAAGATTATCACTGAATGTCAACTGAAGTTTGCATGCATGGCGAATTTGGTCAAAATTGTGAAGATTTGAGTGAAGATGGCGCTTCATCAAATGTCAACTGAAGTTCAAAAGGGACGCCATGTTTGATGAAGCATTATTTTGTGAAGCATGAAGCATATTTTAGTGAAGTATGGCGAAGTTGCATAAAGGGTCGCCATATTTAAGGTTGAGTAGTGAAGCAAAGTTTTGTGAAGCTACGCACTTTTTAAGGGATTGCAACTTTAGTTCAAAAGGGTTGCTATATTTAGATTTTATTATATTGAAACATGTGAAGTTGGCGCACTTGTTGAAGGCCAACTGAAGTTCCAAAAGGGTCGCTATTTTTAGAGCATATTCTTTGCATGAAGATGGCGAATCTCTTATCTTATTCTTGAATGTTAACTTGAGTTATCTAAAGGGCACGCCTTAGGTCAACTTGATGAATCCAAAGCAAATTTGAAGATGGCGAATTTGATAAGAGTGTTAACTGAAGTCAAACCCGCATAGAGTGGTTAACTGAAGTGTCGAAAGGGAAACCCTAATGCATGGCTATTTATTTAGCATATCTGAGTTTCAGTTAACTAAGATGGGGTCCAATAAGAAGCCAAGCGCCATTTTTAACCACTTCATGCTTTGTACGAATTTCACTAATAAAAGTCTATTCATTTCAGCAATGGCGTCCATTATTTCATCATATTTTGCTCTGAAGTTCATATTCTTCTTGAGCGACCAGCAAGCTAAAGGTGCTACAGGTGTCCGAATTCAGCGTTCTTCGAAGCAATGAGTTCAGATTGTTCAGAGGAAGTCAATTCTAGACTTTATTTCCACTTTGCATGCAGGTTTTATAAAGATTCGGAAAAGAGATTGGCGAATTCTTTAGAAGCAGACAAGCAAAACTTTCTATCTTCTGTCTTATTTCTTCTATTTCTCATCTTAGGTACTTTCTTCGCATGTCAAAGAAATTCAACACATATTCAGAATCTGATCATCTGGGTTCGCATATTTCAGCATTTGCAGCAAAACCCACTTCTTAGATTTTTTTTTCGAGAAAATCGCCCCGTAGCCTTCATTCTGAAGCTCTGTGCTTTTTTCCGAGAATTTCTTTGCATGTGGGCCAAAATCACATATTTTTGAAAATCTAATCATCTGGGTTTGTTCAGAATCCTGTTGTGCATAAAACCCATGTCCAGATTTTCTCAAGAAAAATTGCCCCGAGAAGCTCTAAAAACCCCTGCAATTCTCGACTGAAAAGTCTATGCATGTTAGGCTAAACGGCATTTTTTCACAATTTTGACGTTGTGGGTTGTCTTAGAATCATTTTCCAGACAAAACCCATGTCTCAGAATTTTTGGTGAAAATTATCCTCCGACAAGCTATTTTTAGCCTCACCAGGAGCCATTTTTGCTTTCCGGAGAAAGTTGTCAGAATATAGTCGTGTTCACAGTCAATGGGCGAGTTTTTCAGAATGCAATTCACCTAGACTGAATTCAAGACCAAATCGGTCTTAGTTCATGATTTCATCAGAGCAGCTGACAGTGAAGCGTTACGCTGCAGAAGGAATAGAGATCACTTCATTTACGGAGCCGCCAAAGCCACTCAAATCTTGTGACATTATCTTCGTGAAAATGGTACCTACGCTGATCTCGAGGTTGTGCAAATCTGAGTTCGAGAAGCTGATTCGTGATAGCCTTGAAGGAGAACCTATGGCGCCTAAGAGAATATTTCAGTAATTTCAGCCAGTCTTGGAAAGGCGACTGAAGATTGTGACGATGGCGTGCACACAATTACAGGAAGTGACAGAGAATTGAAGAAGCAGATTATTATTTTTGGACAGCGTCAAAGTGCCAGATGACAGAGAGATCGATGAGTTCTTGGTTGAAGTGTTAGACCGAGTTGACATGGAGTGATCTGCCAGTTGGAACCTGCAGTTAATTTCGAGGGTTGAGTCATGAGCAGCAGTTAACTTGACTTTCAGTCTTGAGTTCACTTGCTGACTTAACACATGCTTATCTCATCCTCGGGTTATCAACACAGGAGTTAGGGTTAGGGTTTCCAGTTAACTGAAGGTAGTGTCCAGTTAACTTTGCTTTAAATAAGGACGTGCATGCTTGCACATGTCCATTTAGGTTATTTGTACCAGTTAACTGATGGTAGCTTTCCAGTTAACTGTATAGTTTACTTCATTAGGGTTTAATAAATCTTGCATGCATTGCAAGAACGTAGTGAACTCAAGGTGATTTTAGGGTTACCTACACCTTGATGTATGTAAATAAGAGTTTTGCTCATTTGTAATTAACTTTTGCTTGAGAGAAATATATGCTGCGCCTACCTTGCCCTCAATATTGCTCTTTTGGTATTTGTTCATGTGTCTTCGCTATTATGATTAAGTGTTATGCCACATAGGGTTTCATGCAATTGTAATGGTGGATTCTTTATGTCTTGTGAATCTTTTATCATTTCAATCAAGTGTTATGCCACATAGGGTTTCGTGAGATTGTGATGATAAAATCGTTTTGTGAAGTCTTTACTACTTTCAATCAAGTGTTATGCCACATAGGGTTCCATAAGATTGGCATGGTAAATTCCTCCCATAGTTAGATCTGTTTTGAACATCTTTATCATTGAAATCAATTGTTATGCCACATAGGGTTCCAAGAGATTGAGGTGATAAGGTTGTTTTGTGTTAATTTACCATTGTGATCGATCGTTATGCCACATAGGGTTTCGAGAAGTTGCAGCGATAAATCTGTTTTGTGAATCTTTATCAATATAATCGAAGGTTATGCCACATAGGGTTTCGTGAGATTATAAAGATAAAGGCTATTTTGTGAAGGCTTTGCAATTCGATCGAGTGTTATGCCCACAGGGTTCCATAAGATCGTCTTTAGTGAATTCTTAAATCTGTTGTGCCCAATAAGCTTGTTTAGATTGAGATGATAGTTGCGCCACCTTGCCTTCAAGTAGAGAGTCTAAACATGCTTATCGTCCGATAGTCAATCCCTGCTCCATTTCCTCATGCTCTGTTTTCTTGAGGAAACTGGATAGATTTAAAGTAGTTAGCTTAGTTGTAGTTACTGATCTGCGAAACCAGAAAATCCTTAGCTGCAACGTTCTTGGTTTTCTTAACCTTGTGCCTCTTCCAGCTGAGAACAAAAAGACAGGACTTAGATCACTTTTCTTTTCCATGCATTCCAGCACAACGAGGGAGCTTCCCCTCCTAATTTGAAGAGCACTCATTGCGTAGTGTACATAGCTGTCCGTACAAACCTGCACTCCAGAGGTGTTAGATTTTACGCCAACACCAAATGAAGCCAAGTGCCACCTTTTTAAACCTTTCCAAAACAGGGCCTTCGATTAAATTTTCCATCAAAGTATTAAAAATAAATTTTATAATTGGGTGTTTAAAAAAACACTTTTTAAATTAATTATTAAAATATTATTAAGTTGTCCCTTAAATATGAAATTGTCAGGCCCACCTTAAAATAAAATTATCAATTCTTCAGCTCTAGAAAGGGGACATAACATCCCGGGTCTTTTACTCTTTGGGTGTGGCTTAGGCCCACATGCATGAGGTACCTATTACCCCATCATAGCTCCCCTACTTAATAAAGGTGTCTACCAAGGAAGCATGACAAATCACCTTAAGCAAGTTCAAGAATAATAATTAGGTATAATTGTGTCCCCCTTACATAGCACATGCAAGAAGAAATTCATATGGAAGGTTTGTCCATACAGATTTTGTGTTTATCTCTCTATCTACTTCCTTTAGATATTCAGATATTCAATACTCTATCTACTTTCTTCAAATATTCAGACCAGTGATGCCTAGCAATTCTTCTTTGCAAGGCCATTATCCTCTGACACAAATCTCTACAAGGGACTCTAGAGGCTCTAGAGCCCCCATTTGATCACCTCTTTTTTGCATCCCACCCAAAAAACAAGCAACACAAAACACCCTTTGGATACTAGTAATTCACACATTAGAGTTGATATATCAATTAGGTGGCACTTCTCTCAATGCACTATTACTACTTAGATTACCCAACCTACTCTCCCTTAGCACCAAAGTTCTACTCCTTCCCCTTAGCATGACTTAACCCCATTGTGGTGAAATGGATCTACTACTTACCAGCTGCTCGCTAGACCACAAGGGCAAACTCATATTACAAGTTCCTTTTCTACAATGGGAGCTAAACCAACCTTGGATGTTAGGGGAGTTTCTAGAGGAAGTGTTTTGCTTCCTCCTAGGATCTCCCAACCTGGCCTCTCTGACCTTGGATACTCCCAAGCAAGCATTATCAAATCTTTCACAATGACCAATGATGGCTCAGATGACTCCTCCAATTCAGACACCAATAGAGATAGCCAATGAGATTTCCTTCAAGTCTTCATTGGCACATGTTTTGGAGGCTCCTATTCACCCTTAATTGCTATTTGTTAGTGGCACAATGCTTTATTTTGTCTTATGTATCTTTATTATTTTTCTTCTATAGTTCTCTCTTCCAAGAGTTTTCTATTGTTAACTATTGTATCCTTTGGTCCCATTGAACTACTTTTGGTCATTTATGGGCATTAATATAATTTCTTTCTTTTCTCGATGCTTTCCTTGGTTTATTTTTTGGCTGCGATGAGGGTATTTGGAGAGGCGTATGTTAAGATGAAGTTGCTTATGCATTTTTAGAAAAGTAGAGACTCTCACTATGGAGGTGTTGTATTGGATCGAAGGTTGAACAATACATTCTTCTCTCCATATTTGTCCTCCCTTAAATTCATTAAGAACATTATAGGCAAGGAGGGATCGGCTAACACAAGGAGAGTCATGTTTAACACATCCGTCATAGAAGATTTTTGAGAAAAGTGGCAATGGCAAACATGAAGTGCAAGATTGGATTCTTAAGCAATTGTTGTCATTCTTTATGCCTAGACTAAAGGGAATTAGAGGAGAAGGATCTTACCCACCAAAAGGGAGTCCAATTTGGAGTTCTTAAGAAGAAATTGTGACCCTTAGGAGGGATCATAGTTGAAAAACTCAAAGTACTTGCAAAAGAGTCAAAAACCCTAGCAAATTACTCATCAACAATTTTTTTTAAAACATGCGGCAATTTATGGTTATAACTCATCAAAAACAATAACTCAAAGTTTTTTATGAAAAACTCATCTAAATTGGCGAGGATTTAGAGCACATGAACCCAAGGGAATTGAAGGGCTGCCCAAAGAAAAAGAAAAAAAAAATCATCTTTTTAAAACATTTATAAACAAAAATGTGCCAAATACCTAATTTTTCCCTTAAGTGATAAAATTATAAAAATGGCACGCGCCACGAGGGTTTATGTGGTTTCAAAGGTCTTAATTTGGGCTTGGTGGGAATGGACCAAGCTCAACTTCATTGGGAGGATTGCCCCCAAACCCCCATGAGGGGTGTTGCCCCTCAACCTTGCTAGGGGTGTTGCCCCGAGGCCCCCACCAGGGGCACTACCTCTCAACCTTGTTAGAAGCCTTACCCCTAGACCCCCACCAGGGGCACTGCCCCTCAACCCCATTAGAGTTGCCACTCCCAAACCCCCACCATTTATCAATATCTTGTCACATAAAAAACTTTATTACAATGAGGGGGTGAAAAGAAATTGGGATATAACTCATGAGTGTGCTGACTAAGATGTAATTATCGCACAACTACTTGCCAAAAATATCTTTAGATGGGGCAACTTTTACATATGGCATGGCTAGTCAAAGTGGCATTGTAACTAATTTAGAGGTTGAACTCATTTTTTGATCTATGATATGTATTAAACTCTAATTCAGATTTATTTATGATGGTAATTAGTAATATGTGTTTTTGAAGAATATTTTTTAAAATTTATGTATTTTCAAATGTTCAATAAATTTGCCAAGTTATTGTTGTTGGGTTTTACCCTAAGTTTTTGGTGAGTCCCAAGTTTTTGAAAATTTGGGCCTACCAAGTAATTGTTGAGTCCAAGTTTTCAACTATGGGAGGGATATTCAAATGGTATATGAGCAAATGGAAGAGTTTGAATCCTTCTATAAGGAATTGGCCAAGTGGGTGGATAATCTAAGGGTGGTGCATTAATTTTGAGGGTTCTTGGCATGTTCATGCTCCCTTCCCCCCTCTAGAGAGGGACTTATCTACTCTATACAATGCCCCTACTTGGAATCAAGGGTGATGCTCCATTGAGCTAGTGAAGGAAAACTAGGATGGTGAGGCTAGCCCCTCCATTAGTGGTAGCAAATGGGAGGAGGCAATCAAGTAGTAGATGGTGCAAAGTAGCAAGCAAGTCCTTTTTTGAGTGGCAATTGGTGCAGCATGGTAGTATCATGGCACTCAAATGGCATTTTTTGGGATTGTTGGTCCTTGGGCTTAGGTTGAGGCTTTGGGTTTAGGCTATCTTAGACCCTCTTTTTGTAGCTCTAGGTTAACAAAAAAGCTATAGCTTTGTAATGTAATATGTGCATGGCTCAAATTTGATTTTTCAATAAGTTAAAACTTCATTAAAGAGGACCTCAATAGAACCCTCAATTTACCAATCAAGAAAAAATGGAAAGTTTCATGTAAAAATAAGTACAAAACATTATCACAATTTAATGATCAAAGCTCCTTCCCACATATGCCTCTTAAAAAAAATATAACACTTATGATTTGTCAAATCTAAAATCTAGATTAAGCATCTACTTTGGAATCCCAAATATTTTTATCTTTCTTTCTAAGTTTCTAACACTTAATTCAAAGAGTTACTTCTCAGTTTGCCATTGGTTATCCCATCTTTTCAAGAAAACAGTCTCCAAAATAATCTCATGTGGTTTAGTAAAAAATCATATCCCTATTTGGATCACTAAAAAATCAATACACTTGGAAATGTTTGAAAGGTTACTTGCAATTTCCTATAAATATATGATTTAATGGCTTTCACTAATTGTTTTGCTTTCTTACCAAGTCCCATTCAAACCACCTTGCAATGAATATCAAAAGTAACACTCTTAACAGAATTTTTAATTAACAAACTAGAATTATTTTCACAAGCAAATGAATTCTTTTGATTGAATAAAAAGAAAAATTGCACCTATTAATTGTATAAAAAATAATGTGCACGTGCAAGGATACAATTGCCACATAAATCATTATTACTATATTCAAGATATAGATAGCTTGGGGCATGTGAAAAAAGAAATCAAACTATTGTTCACCCAATATGTGACTAGGTCTTTGTACTTTAGTTGAATAGACCATGTCACTAGGTCCTACTAGAATTAGTCACATCACCATACTAGACAAGAGCCACAACAAAACTGGGAGGAGTGGAAGTGAGAGTGAGTGCAAGTACACATTTGGGATAGCCAAGGCATGGCCCTACCATCCTAAGTACCTTGTGGGTACATTCCTAGATGTACCCATAGAGTACCCTGACAGCAAGGCCATGCTTGGCCATTTCTAGGAAAACCCACAACCAACCAAAGAAACATGTTCAAACTTTAAAAAAAGAATTTTTAAAGTTTTAAAACAATCATTCTAACTTGTGTTTCTAAGAGATTTTTATTACATCATTTATTGTTAGCACAACATTGTATTTTCAAGAAAAAGAGTATGACACACTTGAAACGTGAATGTCACATACTATGGAAAGCATGTTGAATGTGGGAGCTTAAACCCCAAATCAAATTTCCTACAAGAAGAATGTGATTGGGAAGCAAACAACATTTTCTCTAGCATTGATTTTTTATTTGGCATGAGAATAAATTTTGTCCACAATTTTCTTCCAATGTTGCACCAAGTTTCCAAGACTAGCGCAGTAGAAAACAAGGGGCACATTTCAATGACAAGAAGCCTTTTTTAGAGGATGGTGAGGGACAAAAAATTAAAAAAACAAGGAAATTTTTAAAAATATAGAAAATTTCAATTTTCATATATAAGATATTCCACATATACATTATAGAACCATGTTACAAAATATTAGAGCTAAACTACATATTCACATGAGTTGACACACAAAATAACAAAATTTCATGGTCTAATCATTTCAATATGAGTTTTCATTACCAATGTGCATATAGATAATACAACAAAATGAAAAAGCCAAAATGCTACAAGTACAAATTGACAAACTATAGACAATCTAAGATCTATTGCTGATATGCTAATACATCATCCTTGCCTAAATCAAAATTAGACTCCGAATCTAATTCACTACTAGTATCAAGGGCTACCTCATCCAATGGAACACCCATCAATCCCTCTTGTAATTCCTCATCAATATGTATGGCATCTTCGAAATCAACTTCAATCTATCAATATTCAAGAGTCCATCAATCCTAAAGCCACGAGGCACCATGCATAGCTACCAACTTCTCTACTTGTTGAGAGATAAGCCTATGTCTCTTGATAGAGTGGATGAAGCTATATGTGACCGATTCCTCTCTACAACAAAGAAACTAGCAACCTATTAAAGTAGGCAAATGGCAAGTATTCTTAACTTTGGTGTATCCTTGCCATGCCATGTCCACCATCCAATAGGAACAATTTGAACTTTGAGCTAATCTAGCTTTGTCTACCTTCACTTATGGATTGTTGAATGTTAGACCATAAAGATTAGCAAAGGCAACCATCATGCTCAAAGTAAAATTGACTCCTCACTTGAATACATCTTTGTAATGTCCGTCATTAATGATTAAACCTTCTTTCACCTCTTCATCATCAAAAGGAAGCACTTTCCCCATCTTTAGTGCATACCATTTGGGACTTTGAGCAAAGGTTGACATATAAAGCAAAGTGTTCATAGCATTCCACCACCACATCATAATAGGCCTGATATGCTTCTTATATAACCCCATATTAGGATCCTTGTAATAAATTGTTCACTTCATCTACCCAAGCATGTTGTCAAATGTCTCATAAATCTCTTCAAGATTAGGAGAATTTATATTAACATGTCTAATGGCATCTACAACAAGTGAAATGAAGGAGCAAACGTATCTGCAAACAAAAATTTCAAAAAAGATTAAAATAAGATTAAGTTACAAATATTTAATAAATTAAAAACTCAATGAAAAATTCAAAAATCTCTTACCTTATAGTGGACCAACAATTGTCATCAAGGATCAAGGAACTTTTGTTTCACAACATTTCCCTCAGTAGCATTTGCATCAAGCCATCTGTTAATGGTATAACAGCTTCAGTCGTTCCATCCAGCTCAGCTCTATTGTGAAAACATAAATTAAATGATAGCCGTTGGCTATTTAATTTATTGTTTTGTATTATCCTCATTTCATATTATGGCCGACATGAAAAGATTCGAATTCATCTTGATCATTTATTAGAAGACATTTAATATTTATCAAGGCCGACTTTCATTTAAGAAGACACGCGATTTCTTAAGAGGCTGACATGAAGGATTTGAAGAGACATGTCTCTCCCATTCATTTGTATATATACAGATTGTTTCGTCCATTGTATTCATCTAGTTCAGTTCGGTTATTCACATAAGTTCATCATCATCAAGATCGTTCCAGTCAAGTGCGATTTAGGAGATTGCGAATCATTGAGATTTCTGTTAAATCAGATCTCTGTCAAAGCGAATTCTGTCAAAGCACGCATTGTCATCAAGGGCGAAGTTCAGTGCAAGTGCGAATACAAGATTCAGTGTGAACATATGCAGCGCTAATACATTACTCAGTGCGGACTTAATACAGTGTGGAGATCTTACAGATCGAAGTCTATCCAGTGCAAAGTATCATGCCAGAGCGAACTCCTTACAGCAGGCTGTGAACCATTAGTTATTGCGAATATTGTCAGATCTGTGTTCAGTCAATTCGGATATTGCCAGGTGCTGTATATTGGTCTTGTGTTAGACCTCATTGTAAAGTGAAATGTTGTCACTGATATTATAAATAAAAGAGAGATCTTTGTTGTTGGGTTTTTCTCCCTCAAGAGGAGGGTTTTCCCAGGGTATCTGCTGTGTTATTTTGTCTGATTTTGAATTATTTTCTGTGCATTTAATCTGTTCACTTAAATTTAACACCATCTACCTCAAGAATCCTCTCTAACAAATTGAAGTAACTAGCACATCTAGTCTCCGCAAATTTGAGGAATTCCTTCCTCGAAAAAATCTTGAAGAGAGCAAGTGAAGTGTGGTGATTGCAAATGAACATTTGAATATCTCTAGCTTCTACCCCAGCTTTCTTCACCCAATCTATCTTCCCTATCTTTCAATGCATTGTTCAATAAATGAACACACATGGAGTCCAAAAGATATGCTTGTAAGCACCCTCCACCATCATGCTAACTTGCACACACATGTCAAATCAATGACCACCTATACAACATTTGAGGTCCCAACCTCCTCTATGGCCTCTCTCAAAATCTGAAATTGGAAGTCCACATCCTTGTGCTTCCCTAAATTATCAACAACTCTAAAAAAATAAGAGCCAACTACACATGACTATGATGTTGATGAGTCGCTGATGTGTAATATCGATCCACTCATCCACGACAATAGAGCAGCCCACTTTCATCCAAGTCTACCTCATGTCCTCCATCACCAAATTCAACTTACAATATTCTTTATCAATGAGGGCAGTGCGTAGTTTATTTTCTCCAAGAAAGTAAATTAGAGATCAATAGAAATTGCACCTTTGAACATTTGTTTGAAATAGGGAGAACATATCACATGACATGGGATGGCATGGGCAAAGAAAAAATTGACAATGGAAGACTCTGCCACTTCTATGATTAATATGCAATTGTCCCCACCCTCTAACTACCACTACTCTTCCTCTTACCTCTTGTAGAAACATCACCACTGCCACTAGCAACTAGATGGCATAGCTAATTGTGTAGACTCTACTGCCATTGGCATGTCCTTAGACCTTGTGTTGCCCTTCATACAAAATCTATTAACCTTAGTCGTCTTTATTTCTAGACAAACCTTAACCCTCTATCTTTTTAATGCCCAAGAGGTGACAATATACCAGTGTAGCTCCCTTTGAAATATTTGTTGCATATATGATACAATCAATCTCTAGACCTCAGCTGTCTTTCTTTCAAGACAAACCTTAACCCCCTATATCGTAATGTCCAAGAGGTGACAATATACCTTCATGTAGCTCCCTTTAAAATCTTTGTTCCATATATGACACAACCACTATATTGCCCCAAATATTTTTCTTTGTCTGTCTAAAGCTGTTACAAACTGGAGAAGGGGTTTAGAGGGTTTGAAAGGACCTTTTGAATAATGTTTCAAGAGGTCAAAAAGGCACTCAAATGGGTTATCCTACTTCACCCATACCAGTCCCACACCCTGATGAACCCCCGAGTACAACCCTTATTTGTTTCATATTCACTCTCACTGTTGTTGCTCATATTGTTATGTGTTTTGCGAAAAATTATTGCAAACTGAAAATGCCAAAAATAATAATTAAATTTTAACTTGATACTTGAAAAAATATTAAAAAAAAAAAACTTAACAGTTAATAGCAACAGCTTTTACCTCTGCCCTTCTTCTCCTTTGTCCTTCACTGCTGCTATTGCCTCAAAAATTCAAACTTAACTTTAAACATTAAGTTCATTTTCTTTCTCCTCCAACTTGCTGTGGCTAGCTGGGATGAAGAATAATATCATTGAAATGAATAAACAAGGCTGTGTTGAAGGCATTTAGGGCTGAAAGTGGTGTGAGGACCTACCGATAAACGCGCTTTTTTTTCTTAGTCAACCTGGGCTTTTTTATAATTCTGACTTTTATTATATGGGAACAGCCAGCCATCCTTGATTTCTTCTGCCATTTCCCACCCATTTACAGGACATTTCCAATGAATTCTGGGCATTAGGGGATACAGGAGGATGTTTCCAAGGCATCCCACATCCCTACAGTATGGATACACATCCAAAAAGGCAGGGGACACGTCCCTGCATATCCTTGTTTTCTTCTGTAGTGCCATTACCTGTATATATACACATTGTTGGGAAAAAAATAGCAATACCAACATACCTAAACCCCAAACCCGTACCCAAACTGGCAACTTAGGAATTGGCACACTATTAAATTACCACAATGACAATGCACCCTCTATAAATACTCGAGTAATCAAAGTGTTTAAGCATAACTTGACCAAATTATTGTCAAGTAAGCAAATAATTCCATCACCTTTATCATACACATAGCCAAATAACAGTAGCTTACCCATTAAATTGAGACATCCATCACTCTTTCTGAGCTTTCCAAGAAGAAATCTATGAAAAAAATTCTCCAAAATAATTCTAGCTTGTGGAAGTCTTTATAAGATGAATGCTGGTGTGAACAAAGGTATATTATGTAGTTAGTTTAACTTTAGAACCTATTCACACCTAGTTACTTTAGCTTACTTAGGTTATTATTAATCTCATGACATAGGATTTAGATACTTGTCATGATCTTAGTTAGTTCTAGGGTTTTATCCTTGCCTTTATAGCAAGGTCATCTTGTTGTATTGTATTTCTACTATATTCATTGTTTTCTGACAATATAGCAATACTTTCCATTGCATCTCTCTTGTGGAAGGTGTTTAGTCTTGCTGATTAGATTGTTGCACCTATGAGCTCTTTTATAACTCCAACAATGGATGCTCTTGATGAGATTTTTAAAAACCCATTGAAACCTTGGCTTTAACACTTGCACCATGACAGATGAGAAATTCCACATAGCTAAGTACACTCTACCTGTTAATCCAACTAAAAAACATAGATTCTCTCCTCTCAAGTAAAAGTAGTATGTGAATGCAGTTTCCAATTGATATATGCAAGGATCTAAAATCTTCTTCAAAAAGATAGGAAGAATCACTTGGATATTCAAGAATTGAATAACTATTAATTGTGCACACTTTCATCTGAATGGATTCATTGATATGGTTTGGATGTGAAAAGACATGCATCGAATTAGTTTACAATCCAAATAGAAAACATAAAATGTCAATAGCTTTCGAAGTATCACAATGCCCATAATTATCATATTTTAAGAAGAATCAATTAAAGGTTGCTTTTCAGAAATGCCTTATACTAGCTCGAAATGGTCCCCAAAACAAATGGTGTAATATTGTCAGAAGAAGGAACTAAAGATTGTTTCTCAAGCCACTGCCCTTGCGGAACCAACGGGAGATTGGCTTCTGATTGACCTTATATATTTTACAAATTGCTTCTCATTGACCTTATATATTTTTCAAATATTTCACTCCTAGCTTTTGACCTCACGGGGAGTAAAGGGAACCTTGCCACCCCAAATACACATGGAATAAATTGAGGATTTCATTTCTGGAACTCGAGGGAGCATCGCATTCCAATTATCTTACACATTTTTCAAACATTGTACTCATGCGTTTGACGCTGTGACCAAGCTTCTAAGTAAACAGAACCTTGCCAATCAAACCACGCATATTAATGAGAGGGCAAGAATCAAATCTATGGCCTCCTTTGAGCAAACACCCTACAACATGTGGGTCAGCCAACCAAGCTCGCGGACTGGTGAGAAGGAAATTTTACTACAACTAGTTGGAAACATTATCGTGGCATCTTGTTGATGGGGAATTATAACAAAATCCTCTCCGTTCGGCATCACAAAATTGAAAAATTCCTAATTGTTGAGATCAGATGATGTAGGGGTCTGTGAAAGAAACCGTTTAAGAGGTGGTTATTCAACTCAATTGGTGTGATCCTTGCGTCACCAGGAACATCCAAACCAAAGCAATACTATGCTATGATTCCAATCCTAGTGTTTGAACCCTAGGTCTCACTGCCTCTGATCCAAAATGAGAGCCACCAATTAAGAGTATTTTCGATTGTCAGTAAATTTAAAAGGTCGAAATGCAAGAAGAGCATACTTAGAAGTAACTCCTAAATCCTAGAAAAAATGCTTGAATAATAAGATAGCACGAAGGCAGGATTTGAGGACGAGTCTATCAGCAACATAGGTACCGCGCCAATCATGGCACTGGGGCAGTGACGTCTCTACCACGGTTATCCTTAAAAGATTACACCAAACTCAATGCGCCTACGTTAAGCTCGTGTAAAACTTCAAATTCTGGTACAAAGCGGCGCAGTGAATGTACCTGAATTTGGTTTCTCCTGAACACGACACACACGGCAAGAATTGGCTCTCTGAAAACTAAAAAGACTGAATTCAATCGTGCACTGCACATTCAAAGCCATAAATCAGCATGTTATTTAAGCCATTGCACCCTTAACAAGAATATAAAGATCAACCATTCCCAATTACTTCCAACAAATTGGATCAATTTCAATACCCAAAAAAAATAAACACAGTCCAAAAACGCACCTGTTGCGTGAAAATGAATATGTCTACGATGAGAACAATTAAACGCGCTGAAATGCCAAAATTTATGGCGCTCAATTGTGTGAATTTTTATACTATTGAGAGACCTTTCTGAAGCCGGTGGAATGGAGGAGCCACGTTGTTTGATTGTTGGTTGTAGCATACGCAGACTACAACCACAAAATAACAAGGGGTGTCCCAGATAACGCGTGTGGGCTCTTTCGCAATGAAGGTTAGAGCATTCTCTCGTGTTTGTTGCTCCCAAATAAAAGGGCATCCGCCCTCGACGAGTAGACAGAGTAGATTCGCGATTGATGTGTGCGCACCTAACTATCTACCAATACATTCATTGCATTGCATGTGTTTACGACGGGAAATTTTCAAAGGAATTTAGCGTTTTGTACAGATATTGAATGGTTGCTGGTTTTTTCTGTAAATGTAGAATTTATTTAATGAAAAGTGGTACACTTTTGTGTTAATATGAGTTTCTTTCTCAATTTTTATTTGTATTTATTTACTCTTGCCTACCAACACGTATATATATTTGATTTAATTATTGTTCTATTTACACATGTTTATATGCATTCATCTTATTATTAATCCACATTTCTATGTATGCATTTTTAACTTGAGATCTCACATTCTTTGTCTTGGATTAATTTGGTAGCATGTGTGATCAATCCTAAGTTGTGTGAGATTAAGCCCAAATCTACATTACTAACTCCCAACCTTTTCCACTAGTCATTGGCCATCAACTTTGCACATTTTTGTGTGATTATTCATTATACCTTGGTATTTAAAGACAAATATGTGTTTGCATTTAAACACATCATGGAATTCAAGAGCGTAAGGAACATCAAGGAAATATAAATTACAAGGAGCATTCATTATATGAACACTTCAATTTGGAGCACTAAAAAGAATGTATTTTTATCATAGTTTACATCTAGGTTACTTGCACAAATGTTTAATGTCCACCAACATTAATCTAAGGTCACATAGTATGTTTGTCAAAGATTTTAATTAAGGAGAACTTGACCCTCACAATCCAACAACTTCCTAAAGCATCTTTAATTATTGTTAGTCCTTACACATTAGTAAATGGTAAAGATCACAAAGGATCAAGTTGCAAAGTTCACATTTGGCCAAATCAAAAATATGTCTTAGAGTTCATTTATGTGCTACTTATAATCAACCTAGCATTAGTTGAGATCAACTTGTAAGGAATTTATTGTCTATGTAAGGTTCAAGACAACAACATATCAAGAACATTAAATTATGAAACTTGACAAATTGATTATGTATTACATCAACAATCATTCTTCATAATTGTTCTAAGAGCTAAATCTCATCTCAATCATTTAATTTTGAAAATAACACTTCAATTAATTTATCAACTCTCCAATTAAATTTATATTATTATGCTTTTATTATTTTGTTTTATTTTTATGCTTATACTATTTGCATTTATTGAATAACCTAATTTTTTAACTAGAAAGGTATTTTATTGTATATAATTATATATTTATAATTGTGTATATATTTATGGGTATAGTTATATTTAAATAATTTTATTTATATTTTATAAAAAACTTTCATAATTTTTGTTTTTAAATTTTAATGTGAAATTTGCATACTCATGTCATTTTCTCATTTAGTTTTATGTCTATTTGAGGAGAGTGCTTTGACACGTAGGAATATTGACAAATGACATAATTTTATGCAAAGTTGGATCCTATGCCTTATCCTATTGATAAAAAAAAAATTAAGTCTCATTTTCTGACATCTAGGTCATTGGTGCGACTCTATTAGAATGCTAATAGCAATAGTCAAATGGGATAAAATGTTGAGTATTGTTGCATATCTATGTTCCTCTCAATATTTTATGCAATTACAAAAATTGGCATTATGTTTCAAGTTAATATAAAGAAATGATGGCCTAGGGAAGGTTGGTGTCAAGCATGACAAGTTATTACTAAAGCTCACACAATTTCTACCAAAGTTGCATAGTTTGGTGCTAAAGTTTGTGTGGCAGTCCTTAACCCACTTAAATGATTAGAGTTATTTTAGCAACTAATTAAGGATGTATAATCATCCTATGTGAAAAAATAGACTTCATGCATGTTGCTCAAACATAATAGCAAATGTATGAAGGAAAAAACCCATGTTTGTATCAAAAATACCCAAAAAGAGTGACTTTTGGGGGTTTAGAGCATGTGATGTTTTGGTCTCTCTTCCTTTTGGCCTTTCCTTTGGTTGGAGGAAGGATTTTATAAAAAAAAAATCATGCCTAAAGAGGAGCTGCTCATTCTATTGATTTTTAGTCTAATGTAGATTTCTTACATGTGTATGTAGTAGCTTTCCTTCATGTAAAGAGTACTCGCATGTCACGGAAGCTTCAAATGCAAGAGAGGGCTCCATGATGCTAAGAGAGCATGTTTACTAAATATTTTTAGCCTGCAATAAGGTTTCTCTTATTTGTAATGGATAGTGTGTGAGTGTTCTTTATTTGAAGTTGGGGGTTTTAGTTTGCTTTGTTTTATTAAGGTTGTAGTCCTTTTTTTAATTATTGTAGTAGAGATTGTTGCAATCATGTCTTCTTCAAGATAGTTTGCAAGTGTGTGGGAGATTAAAATGTGAAGTAGAGCTTTAAAAATCCTCGAGGGTGATTAAAAACACATAATATTTATAGATTAGTGGAAAAATGAGGGGTAAATACTCAATCTTAGTGGGGTTTCCTATCAATTTGAGAGTTTCTCTAATAGTATGTAGTGCATTGTAATTTATGTGGGTTGCAATAGTTATCTTTATCCCACATATGTGTTTAAGTTATTTATTTTTGTTCATTGATTGCACATGCCATGGAGATTGACATCCATCATACGTGGTGTTGGTGCATGTTGAGGTTTTTTGAGAGCTTCGTATTCAAATTTGTATGTTGTTGACTAGAGTGTGGAATAGCTACCTCAATTTAAGAATTAGGTGGTATTAGAGCTAGTCAAGCCAATCATTTTATTGGGGAGGTGGTATTAGAATTGGTCCTTCCTTATGACTTGGGGAGGAGATATGAGAGTGGGCTTTTGCTTAGATTTTGTTCACATCTCTTGTGTGTAGGGTTTTTATTTTATTATTATTGCAAGTTATTTTGATGTCATATACATCGATAGAGCTATTGCATATATGTTTATAAATATATTCCATGTGGTAGAAATTTTTGAGACAAATACTAGACACTTGTGGTTTGAGAGTCTTCCATGAGGATGGACAATATGCAAACCACTGAAGGAGGTGTATTTAGCACTCTCAATGTGTGTAACTTTAGGTTTATTTTAGACATGCCTTTTGGAGTTGTCTATTGGGGGGTACTCTATTTTTTTGCACTCTCTTTCCATTGTTGATGATAGTATGTGTTTGTGTATATAGACAATGTGTTACTTTCATCTAATTTCACAAGTTTGGAAAGGCCTGCTTTGTGCAAATGTTTATGCTTTTGATGCATTGTTGCATTGTACATTTTTCCTCTTTTATAATTGTAATATATATTTCATATTGTGATGTTGTAGCAATTATTGAAGAGTAGAGAAGTTGGAATGTGTAATGTGTAAGGTTGCATACTTAGAAGGGGTAACGAAGACAAGGGAAAAGGATGGTTATTGGTTTTCTCTTAAGTCCAATAAGTTGGACTTGCTTGGAGGTAAGGTACATGAGGTTCAATAAATGCTTCTAAGGGTCAATATAGATGACTTTCATTTTCATTCTTTTCCCATGTGTTTCTTAGATTAATTAAGGGGTGGGTCACCATGTTTGATTCATTATCTTAGGGAATGAATAGACTTGGGTTTTTTCAAGCAATGCTAATAAGGATCATTGAGTTCAAAATTATTCGAATTATTCTTATTCTTAGTGATATTTTAGGGACCAAAATCCTCTTGGTGGGAGAGGTGTGATATGAAAATTGAGTCTACCCTTTTTACATTTGTGTCATAAGTGTAGTTATATTCCATGGCCTATAATAGTAGTCAAATATTAATATTGTTAGATATTAATGTTCCTCATGAAATCCTATGTAATTTCAAACAATATCATTATATTTTGAGTCTCCTTTATCAACATACATCCACATATTCTTGTTTACTTCCTCCTTATGTCTATAATTTATTTGTCATTGTCATTTACTTGTATTTTCTCATTCAAGTTGCTCATTTTCCTTTATTTTCATAGCCTCTACCCTTTTATCATATTGCTTTATGTTTTACATCATATTCTTATGCTCATGCTTGTTTCTTAGCCTTTGATAATTACTTATTTCCTATTGATCTTACATTGTTATGTCATGCTTATTAGAGACTATGTATTGATCTTACTATGATATGTCACATTTACTAGAGCTTAAGTATCGATCATACATCAATACATTATTCTTATTAGAACCTACACATAGAGCCTTATATTAATATACCATACTTTTAGAGGCCACACTTTTGATCCTACACTATCATATCACGTTTTTAAAGTTATCCTTACATTGGAGGGATCATACCTTCACTCATTATACATTGAGTTTCCATTGCAACATCCTTACAATTAAGAAAATCATGGCTTCCTCTATATCATGCACTTCTTTTGTTATATAATTAGAATCTAGACTTACATTGGAGGCATTATGTCTTCCCTCTTTATATGTTAAAAGTTCATGGTTATGTCAAGTTACATTGGGGACATCATGCCTTCCCTATCTATACTTTGTACCTTCATGGCTACACCATATGCCTTCAAGACCACATAAATGGCATCATGTATTCTCCCATAATAGTTGAACCTTCATTGCATTGTCATCGTTGGGTGCACCATTCTCCCCTCATACTTTATTATATTTTATTTATCCTATCATTCTTATAGATCTATCATATTATGTTGGGGGAATCATTCCTTACCCATACTTCATGGGATTCATTATGCTATTTATCCATCTAGGGGTGTCTAACTATACACATTCTTCAATGATCACAATCATGCATATTACTTCATTATATTCCTTCATGGTTATCCATTTATATTATTACACATTAACTATGAGCTTATACATCCCCTTTTTCATTTGTCATCACTATCATATCTTTACACATGGGGAATTCACATCTTCCCATGTTATATATATATTTGGGCTTTGTTTCATTATCTTATATGTATGAGGTGTTGTTCCTTTATATGAGTTTTCACCTTTGCATCCTACATTATTGCACTCATACAATTCATTCAAGTCCCAAGTAGCCATATTACCACATTGGGGGTAACACACCTTCCCTTTCCATACTGAGGTACATCACAACTTCCCTTTCCATATTGGGGGCATCACACCTTCTCCTTTGTCATTGGGTAGCATCACACATTTCCCATTTATATTGCACCTTCAAAAACATATCTTAATAGTTAAGAGCATCATGCTTCCCCTTTATGCATTATTGTGGCTACATTCCTTTTATTTCAAGTTGATGAAATTATACTTACATGGGTGTTTATGAATCTACTAAAGGTTGCATCACCATCCTTTGCCAATGTTAAGGGAAAAAATATTATTACCATCTCTAGCACCCCATATGCTCATCATGCTTATCTTTTGAGATTTATATGATTGTTACATGATACAATATTTACAACCATTTCTATATATGCTTACATGATTATATTGTTACATGCTTAAAGATTGCATTTTACTTTTTATGTATTATTTTTCCCTATTTCTATAATTCCTTTTATCCCACAAATACAACCAATTATCAATAATCGTATTCAATTATTAACATTTTCATGTTTAAATTTATATATAACTATAAGTGCTTAGAGAGAACAATATTTTATTCTTATGGAGGGTACATACACAAAAGGTGAATCTACATGATCATATCCTTATAGGGTCTTACTTTATATGAATCCCACGGTGATATCCTTTGATTTGTCAATATTTGCTTCACATGCATCCCACGGTGATATCCTTTGATTTGTCAATATTTGCTTCACATGCATGTTTGTGTCCAATGCATACCTTTAGATGCATGATCATTCTATAATTCTCATTTACTTCAAAGTGGGGGAAAAATGTAATGGTGAAATTCGCATACCCATCCATCTCCCATTTAATTTTGTGCCTATTTTGAGGAAAATGCTTTGATACATAGACATATTGGCATACGGTATAATTTGTGTAAATTCAATCCCTTTCTCTATACTATCTATTCACCCATTACACACTCCTATACACTTACCACCTACTCTCATTCATATATTTAAACATCCCCATACATTTACCATATCCACTTATTCATCACACTTATACACCCACATTCATCTACTATGATCCAACCCCTTTCATGTTTCAAGACTAGGACATGATCATGAGGACATCCTTGCAATCATAGATTTATCTCACCAAATTTTAAAAAATCAAATTAGTTTGATTCTAACCTTTACCCTTTCCTCCAAGAGCCAACTAAACAAAAGTTTGTGTGATATGTTACTATGCCCTTATATTTAAATGCATTTAATGCAACCATTCTAATCATATCTTGATTATTGAATATTCAGGAGTGCTCTCTCATTCTAAAGAGCAAAAAAAATTGATTCGGTACACTAAAAGAAATTTAATTCTACACGAACATCCTAGTAGCACATGCATGACTTAAGAGTGCTATTTTTTTATCATTTGTACACATCTTCATGAGTTGGCTTAAGAGAACATGTCCTCTTATGACATAATGACACCCCTACAAAGGTATTTATAAATATCACACATTCATATATATTAAAAGAAGCTAAGGTGCATCATGTGAGGTGTATAATAAAAGTACAAATTTCACAAGTACAAGATAGATATGTAATTGTGGACTTGTCCCTTATCCCTAGACTTGACCAAAATATTCTAGTTCTAAGGCAAATACTAGTTTGAGTTTCATTCTTCTACGCCCTAAGACATATCATATTATATCTAAATCAAAAGTGATATGCACATCAATTATAAATTTAAGTACCATTATTTATATTTATATTTCTACATTTAGTTAACTACTATAAAACATTCATAATATCACTTTGAAATCATTTATTATTTAATCTAAATTAGCCATATTTATATGTATGCATTTTATTAGACTAAACTTAGTTTTAAGTAAAGTTTATTTTCCTTTAAAAAATAGAGTAAAACATTTAAGTTTTAGAATATATCTAGATTTTTTTTAACTTATAAAGGTAACTAACGATGAAATCAAGTATGTGTGATTTTCACATAATATTTGTTCTTAATATATATGAATGAAATGATTTCTTTTTATGATCTTTCACTATTGGAAATGTCGAAATAAGAACAAAGCATATTGTTGTGATGCTTAACAAGTACGGGTGAGAGCATAAAGAAGAGTTATGCTTTTATGGGTTATTGTCTTATACCTTCTTACACTAAAAAATTTGATTTCTTAACTTTAGAATTATTTATTTTTTCAAATACCCAACTAATTAAATAAACTTTTTTCATTAAAAAATATAAATATATTTTGAAAACAATCATAATATATAAATTAGAAAAAAAACTTTTACAATTCATAATATAAAAATAAAATAATTCTATAATAATTACAATTAAAATAATATTACAAACTTTCTACCTATTTGCCATTAGGAAATTTAAATTTAAATTCCCAACCTAATTTTTTTTGAACTAATCAGTTAAACTTAACTATATAAAAAAATTCTACTTAAATTATCATTTTATTTTCATATATTTATATATCATACTTTTCTATTGTTTTCATATATTTATATATCATACTTTTGTATGGATATTTAAATTATCATGTTGTTTTCATATATTTATAAATCATACTTTTCTATTTATGAAAAAGAAATAAATTAAGTAAGAACAAATTAAAATTCTTCCTACACACAATTAAAACACTATATGGGAGGAGAGTCAAGTCAACGTATACTTATTCCATGGTTTAGAAGGAGGTGCATGGAAATGTTTGTGATAGAAACGTTTAAAAAGGGGAATGATATGGTTGGCTGTAACACTCGGAACAATTATATTCCAAACGATAAGCATATGATACCTAGGAAAGAGACGGATAACATCAGACAAAAACACTTGTGAAGATGGTATTTAATCGAATTATGGAGAAATTGAAATGATTTTTTATATTGTTGGTATTTTAAAATCTAATTTGGTAAGTGTTTCAAAATATATAAATTAATTGTGTTGTACTCTTTTAAAAATTTATGTGTACAAATCTAATTTATGTGTATGAAGAAGTGAATTAGTGCACAAAATTGAACATGTAATCAGAAGAATGAATTGACAAATGTTTAAGACTTAAAATTCGTGTGGCTTGATATTCTACTATTTAAATCTAAGTAATGTTTGGTGGTGTTTACAAGCACCTTTAAGGTTCTTTTGAATCACAAAGGTTATGTTCTCCTCAGTCAGACCTTAGGTGGACCAATTGAACTATGATGAAACAAGATCAAGGACAACAAGTAAGTGTTTAATATACCTAGGATGATAATGCATGTAAATAGTACAATTATAATGCTCTATGATGTTTTTTTGGGTAAAAGGGAAAATTATATTAAAAGAAACCCCTCACACTTTACAATTATAAATCTCCAAATGGCTAGACCCATAAATAAAGCAAGAAGAAAAAAACTCATAAAGGTTTTCCACAACAAAGAGATCAAAGAGCTCATCTGATAACCATAATCTTTGAAAACCTAAACCCCCTTAGCTGCCAAGCTAGAAAAACCATTATTAATGAATTAGTTTCACAAATAATCTTTTTCCAACCCATCTCACAAGCTTTTTCAAGTGCCAAAAGAATGGAATTAGCTTCCATTTGATTGTTGGTGTTGACCCTCAACAAAGAAGAACATGTGAACAAACTCATCTCTAACACAACCTACTCTTCTAAACCCAACAACACTTAGATTGTCATGATAAAAGCCAATAGTATTTATTTTAAAGAAACATAGAGGGGGTGAGACTATTTATTAGCCTTACTCAACTTTTTAGAAATCTATCAAGTAAGGAAAAAGAAATATAAAGGAACAACAATATAATGTAGCTAAGGCTTATTCAAAGTTGAAGACTAGAGGATGATAGAGTCTCATCCATATAACACTTGGAAACAATGGCCTCTAATAAAAACTGTGACCTTCTACCACATTTGCAAGGAGACTTTAGTGACCTTGGAAAATTTGAAGGTTTCTTTCAAGCCAAATCTACTAGAGAATAAAAATAGGACCAAGCTCCTATATGACGAAGAATAGTCATAAACGGTGGCCAACCCATACTCACCCATAACTTAGACAAAGAAGTAGCATGACATGCCAATTCTAGGTATGTTACCATTTCCCCCAAATACCTAAAGCTAATGGACATTATAAGAAAATGTGAGCAACAAATTCTTCCTTAATACTACACAAAATTTTAAAGGGCCCTAAAATAATATCTTTCTAATAATATCCTAGGTGAGACATTTATTTTGATAGAGTAGCCATATAAAGAAATTGTATGTAGGCCAATTAAATTTGTTCCAAATTTTGCTCCATAAAATAAAATCTCTATTTTGACCATTTTTTCAGGTAAAGGGATTTATAGCCAAGAGCTACAATATAAGTTTCTTTATGATCAATTCTCTAAATGAGAACATTTGCTTCTGTTACCTTATTTTACTTCGAGCTAAATCAGGTAGACTTACGATTGTGTTTGTATTTAAACAATGAAAGACACATATCACTTTTTGCTAAATTTCATCAATGTGCATAAAAGAAATTGTTAAAAGATTGCATTATTTCAGTTGTGCAATTGCATATAGTAAGAAAGAGAGCCAACATCTATTGCAAATGTAATCTTTATTAATGATCATAAGTGTATAATGTCCCTCACAAGCCGAGGGACTGACTATTCTAATGCTTATAAAGAACATACTATACATTTATAGATTAAAAAAAAAGAAATGCACATAAAATGAAGATGGACCCGTCATTGCCTAAAATGACGAATCTCATTGGCCTTGTCTTGCATTGTCTTCAATCTTTCCCGCTTGTCCTACTTTCGTTTGACACTTTCCTTGTTGCTCCTAGGTTTCCTGCATCTAAAAAAAGAGAGTTGTTAGAGCAATGAAAGGTCACTAATCAGAATATGTGCAAAACATGAATAAACATATAATTTGATTTCCATACACATTAAAATAGACAACATACGATAGGTGTCCAGGAAAACAAAAAGAGTAATCAAACACACCTATCATATGCTTTGTTTATCTAACATGTTTGCTCCTTGTGAAGATATAAAACAAATCTTTGTTACTGTTTTGATTCAACTAATTACAACATGTGGAGTAAAATGTGACTCCCACGAGGGTTGAGCCCAACATGTTGCCCTCTTGTATTTTAGGAGGGATAGGAAATTGAGCAACTTGATCAAATCAATGACAAACCTATTCTCGATGCATTAAATCAATATGCAATCATACCCATTGATCAACTTTCATTATCAGATTCAAAAGATGCAACAAACAGTGTGAACTATCAAGAAAGTTACTCTTCATCTTTTCACAATGAATCAAACAATAGGCTACCATCATGCCAAAAAGGAGCAGTACTCTGCTAGATATGTCTTTCAATCTTCTTAAGTGGATCCAAAGTCCATTTTAATAATGATATGTGTTGGATTTCATTGCCATCATTTTCAAAGTACAAGCTTTGAAGGAAACAAGACAAGGACAACAATCATTCAAAGATAAAATGGTTTGTCTCTTCCCAAACAAATGATTTATGTGATAATATGAACAATGAAGCACAAATGCATAAAGTTCAATTATGGAGCTGTATTAAGTTCAATTATGCATCCATCAATAAATAATGGAGGAGCTATCAAGTCTTGTCTGGAACCATCATGAGTTGCATGGAGCAGCACAAGGTGAACAAATGAATGTTGGATAGTCATGAGGGGCAACCTTTGATAAGGCTATCTTGGTAATCATGTCAAGGGCAGTCAATGATAAGCTTTAAGGAAAACTCAAAACCTTAATGACAATGGTCATTTGGCATAATGGTAGAGGGTGGTGAACTCATAACATGGTTCATGGCCATGTATGATAGACTTGGAAAAAGTTATAGAAAATAGCTTCCCATTACCATTTTTTGCAATGGCAAGATGAGAACCCTTAAGAACTATGTTTGGGCAGTAATATGAGTAGTAACATTGAAGAAAGGGCAACTAAAAAGGGGCAATCAAGTTGCTAATAGGCAGTCCTTACCAGTGAAGAGACAGTTCCATGGGTTATGACAATGTTCTTGAGAAAATAAAGGTAAGATTACCAACCAGTGCATAAGAAGATGTCAATGGCAGAGAAGGTTACAATATAGGCAAATAAAGAAGACTGTGATCAGGACATTTAAGAGTCATAGATGCTTTACAAGGATAGACAAAATAAGAGACAACAACCTCTATAATGGAGATGGTCTTTGGTAAGAAGGGAAAATTACAAATAACAACCTTATATATCTCAATAGTCATGAAATAGTGTAATCTTTGATGAGATAAAAGACACTCAAAAGCATGACAGTTACAAAGGTCAGGGCTCTATAGAATGCATTGTGAGGATGGATTTTTATAAAGAATAGTCTTTGTTAATGATATGGATAGTCTTCATGAGCTCTAGAAGACAATTATGAGGAAAGGTTTTCCTTAGAAGGAACAGTGAAAGAACAATCATCTTTGATTGTCAGGTAAGAAGACAACAATAAAGCTTCAAGCCAAATTTATCTAAGATGTTACCATAGTAAGATGAATCGGATTTGAAAGAGGTAGCAGTGATCTCTAGGGGAGCCTCATGTTATCGTGGTGAACAATTCAAAAGAAGACAATGTTAATGGCATTCAAGAGATATCTAATTCCTTTCTTCTTAAAACAAAGGATTTCAAATGACTAGTAAGGAAGACCATCCCACTGTTGTCTTTGACAATGATTATGTAATGATTAATAGGCTCCTAGAACTGTGCTTTCTAGCATTACAGAATTTTGATTATGTATGCCATGGAGGGTATAAGTATAACCACATGAAGTCATATAAGACAATCCACACACAAACAACTTCGAGCAAAAGTAGCTAGCATCTATCAAGTTGTTAAGTTTCAGCTATTAATAGAATGATTTCTCATCTATGAACAAAGTTCATGAATTGGAAGATTTAGTGGATAAAGCACGGGCAAAAGTGGCAAAGTATGAAATTGAGTTAGACAGAGAATCCCAATTTCATCTTAAGCTTGTTTGTCCAGTGTCTCAGGATCAGAGTATAGATGATAACTCTCCATTGCTGATCCAGTGTGGTCATGTGCTTTGTAATCAAGTACTTTGTTGGGATAGTTTGTGGAATCTAGAAGCTTTTGGAACATCAAATCCTCTGTCAGAATAACATTTACCATTGATAATCTTTTCATCATGATCATCCTCGTATTCATAAATAGCATTTCTTATGGCAATAAATCTCATGTTGAGACAGTAAACCATGTCCAGTAGATAGGGCGGTTTAGTACTTTGATGGTCAGAAGCAAATAATTTGTCTCAAAAGACAGTGATATAGATCATGAAAAGGGCAGTGAACTAAGACCTTGCCAACAATATGGGTAGTGGATATTGTGAAAGGCCCTTTTGATTGTGACTTTAATAAGCATCAAAATGTCCATGAGACATGAAGGAGGAGAATATATCATTTGAAAAAGCTTTATACAAAAATAAAGTGAGATTGTCATATATACAAAAGAGCAAAAGATTCAAAGCTTCGGCGTCTAGGGTTTTATTTCCAAACCCTCATGTTTTTGAAGAAAGAACACACAATAAGAAATCATAGAGGAGCATAGGAATGCAAGGAAGGACACAAGAAATAATGTGTTCATCATGTCTCATCAAGAAAGCCACGGCTTTTTGCAAAAGAAGCTCAAGTTTTCTTAGAAAATTTTATGAAATACACAGGAGATAATTAGTATTCACCATTTTTCTGCACTTACAGAGCTCGAACTTGAGCTTTCTTCTCTTCAAAAAATGAGCAGAAAATATAGAAATTTTCTTACAAAGGGCTTACCCAAACCTTTTTGTTCATTTCTAATGGAAGATGCCTCTATTTTCCTTCAAAATACGCCATGAGAGTGCTAAAAGGATGCCATGATGAAAGCCTATGTTAGCAAGAGTGAATTCTCCAAAAGCTCGAAAGTTAAAATGAAATGCATTTTAGCTTTTGCCTTTGGTTTTCTTTGATTAGGGTTTGTTGCCCTAATGTCAATGAGTGAAAGGTATTTTTAGATTTGGTTTTAAAATTTTGCAATGAAACTAATATGTCGTGGTGAGTTCATTCCAAATGAACTTTGTACACCCCCTTCAATTATGCTAAGTGTTGAAGCCTTTCAAGACTTTGATTTTTGCATTTTTTATTTCCATATGTTGGCCAAATCATGGCCTTTATTTTTGCAATGTGAAGCAAATTTCAAATGTAAAGAAACATTTATTAAAGTGATGATTTATAAATCACTTTAAATGTTTTATTTATTGCAAAATAATGTAGGTGCCTTCAAGAATGGTCAAAGGAGATATGGTTAGAGCCTTTCTCTTTTTGCATTTTAATTTCAAATGTAAAGCATTTAGTTAAATGGTGTAAGTATAAGCCATTTAATTGAATGTTGTTTTTTAAATGCAAAATTGAAAGAAACATGTGTTGATAAGAATAAGTCAAGGGAAACAACTTGGAGACATAATGATGATGGACCAACATGGAGAAGGTGTGTGAATTTATCTTTAACTGTTTTGGAGGAAATGGTACCATTTTGGAGGCATTTTTGTCATGCTTTTGGAATGGTTGGAACAAAGCTTGACTTTTCTACATTTTGGAGGCATTTTAGAGGAGTTTTGGAAGGTTCTTTTTTGGCTTTTATGTTGCATCCAACTAGGGTTTCTATAATGACATGTGTGAGTAGTTGTTTCAAAATTGTTTAAGCATCTTCAAACTGGGTTTTGGAAAGGATTTTTTCTTTCTTTCTATAGGCATTATAGCTTATCTTGGAGCTTTTTCAAGCAGGAGACTGCATTGTGACTTAGTATCAAACATATACAATAGTATGTAACACCATTTTTATTAATGAAATTTAGTGTTTTACCTTCTTAGAAGCTACTTTATTGAGTGCAGTGTGGTGATTGATGAATGTTCTTGTGAGTTTTGGTAACTCCTTCAATGCTTGTCTCATTTTAGCACCTTTAGGTAGAATAAATATATATTTATGCAGGTTGTAAGTTGTGCGATGGGTCAAATAGCTATTTTAGTTGTGAAAGAATTCCTTTCCTTCAAAAGTGTTAAGAGAACCAAGCCTCCTTACAAAATACTTATGCATTGATATGTTAAAATATTTGAGTTGTGTTGAGTTAAGCTGAGTTTTTGATGAAATTGTGTGTTAAAGCAACTGCATAGGTCTGAGAAATCAAATTAGGTGCATCACCATAGGGGTTTAGTTCTCTTTTCATGTTTCTTTCTCCCCCTTTTCCTGACAAGAAATAGTTTAGGTGACACCAAAAGGGGAGCCAACCCACAATCTGGAGGTCTACTTTTGATGTGTACAATGGTTGTTTCTTCCTTTGGAGGCAAGTTCTTTACACATCTGGCGACATGAGTATAAATGTTAGGTTTTTATGGAAAACATGAGTATTCACCCCCATATCATGAAAATGTTGTCTCGGTGCCTTATTGTTAGTCATATCAAACTCATGGTACAAATGGTTTTATTCTTAATCCCATTACATCACAAAGAAACCAGTCAGTCCAATATTCTTACCACCCACCCACCCCTGCTCAATTTGTAGATCAGCCCGTATATGTCCAACAGTAGTCTCAGCAAAATCATCATAATGTCAACCAACATGCTTATTCACATGCCCAATCTCAGAGGGTTAACAACATGAGTATCGAAGATATAATTTCTGATTTTCAAAGAAAGATGTTAGAGATTGAAAGATAGCTGGAGGTTGACATGCATCAGGAGGAGTTGGCTTACCAGGCATACATTCAAGAGCAAGAGATGTAGGTTCAAAGAAGACGACATGAAGAAAACCTTGCAAGAGAGATTGTTGCAAGGGAAGAAAGGATGAAGATAATGCTTGCCCAAGTTCAGAAGGTGGAGAAACAACAACCCATCACCTTTGCAAATCCATTTTATAAAGAGCAAGTTAAGCATGTAAAGGAGCCTAAAAAATTTGCATTCCCAAGTTTTAGGAGCCCTCCTTCTGTTCAAAAACCCATTATTGAACAAGTGCATCCTTGTGAAGAACCCATTAAGGAGGCTCAACCAACCCTTTATGTTCCAAAACAACCTAAAAAAGAGGTGCTTGTAGAGGAAGCGACTCTTGTTGTAGATACACTTGTGCATGGGGTCCAAAATGAAAAATCAGAGCTGTTACAGATGATTGACGAGCAGGGTAGTAAACAAAAAATGAGTGTTGAACATGAGGTTCTAATGAATTTATTTGATTGGCTTCCTAGTTTTGTTGACCAAAGTGATGAGATAACGACAAATTTGTTTGTTGAGCTGTCTAGTTTGGTTGAACAAAGTGAAGATAAGAAAGAAGAATGTGATGAAGCTTCATTTTGGGATGAGTTGGAAGATTTTTGCTCAAACTTGGATTGTGTAAAGAGAATCCTAGCTGTTGTGCATGAAGAGTTTACTACCTCTGTGGATGAGAATGAGGATAACACAGGCATACTGACATCAGTGCCTAGTTTTGAGCAGAGTAATGAGATAATGACTAGTATGTTTAATGAAATTCCATTGTATGTTGATGATGATGAGGACACCATGCTTGTACTAACATCATTATCAAGTTTCATATAGCAAGAGGAGGAGGTTCACTTTGACAGGGTGTTGGTCCATCAAGAAGCAAATGGGGATAGCCTTGTCTCAAAAGGTAAAGCGGTTGGTATGCCTAAGCATGTTGGTCAAATGGAACCAAATGTGAAGCAATACATTGCTTTTAAAGGTATGAGTCTTGAGAGCTGTTGTGAAGTTGAAGTAGGAGCTATTTTGCATGAGATAACTAATTATGAGCTAGATGAAGATATATTTTCAAGCATAGTAGAGGAATTCTTCTCAAAGCTTGATGCCAAGTCATCACTGACAGAATTTGAAGAGTGTGAGCAGCATAACCAAATAGACAAAGTAGTCATGATTCCATTTGATTCGGATGAAATAACTCCTCTCAACCAACAAAATGAAGTTGAAGAAGCAATTGATAAAGAGGCAGCCAACAATGGTAGTTCAAAGTTTGTTCGTTCTAGGGGCTGTCAAATCAAGTATTTAGCAAACTTAGAGGCCACTGAAGTACCATAGGTCATGCTTGCACCCAAGTATGAAGATGCAATTGAAGAAGAAGCTATTTTAGAGTTGCAGCTAAGAGTGATCAGATTCAGCTCACTTGTCCAGTCCAGGACAACAATAGGCATGATCAAAATCAAGGTGTAAGTGAGTTTATTTGCATATTTCATGAAACATTGCAACAGTCTATTGAATATCTACATGTGTTTCACGCTCTTTCAACAATGCATAAGCATGTAATGAATCAGTTGTTGAAAAAGGGGTGTTATTTTGTTGCCTATCCTTATCATTTGGCTAGTTTCTTTGCTGGTTAGGGTAGGTTAGAATAGGTTTCTAGTTTTAGTTTTCCATTTCTCTAAGTGTTGTTTTGCATAGTTAGTTAGTTGATTTGAGCGTTTTGGTGTGTTGGAATAAGTTTAGGGTGTTATACACTGATCTAATGAGTTACAACAATATTCAAGACTGTTTTCAAGTTGTGTCAGCTTTTAGGTGACTCAGTGTCCAATGGATAGGCTTCAGGTAACTGGTCAAGATGTTTAGCAGGCAAACATATAGCAGATGTTGCCAAAAATGTTACTTGATTTTGCTTCCAGCTAAATCAAGTAGACTTATGATTGTGTTTGTATTTACACAATGAAAGATACATATCACTTTATGCTAAATTTCATCCATGTGCATAAAAGAGATTGTCAAAAGATTGCATCATTACAGTTGTGCAATTGCATACAATAAGAAAGAGAGCCAAAATTTATTGCAAATGTAATATTTATTAATGATCATAAGTGTATAATGTCCCTCACAAGCCAAGGGACTGACTATTCTAATGCTTATAAAGAATAGACTATACATTTATAGATTAAAAAAAAGAAATGCACATAAAATGAAGAGGGACTCGTCATTGCCTGAAATGACGAATCTCGTTGGCCTTGTCTTGCATCATCTTCAGTGTTTTCCACTTGTCTTGCTTCTATTTGACACTCTCCTTGCTGCTCCTAGGTTTCCTGCATCTGAAAAAAGAATGTTGTTAGAGAAATGAAAGGTCACTAATCAAAATATGTGCAAAACATCAATAAACATATAATATGATGTCCATAAGCATTAAAATAGACAACATACCATAGGTGTCCAAGAAAAAAAAGAGAGTAATCAAACACACATATCATATGCTTTATTTATCTAACATGTTTTCTCCTTGTGCAAATATAAGACAAATCTTTGTTACTGTTTTGATTCAGCTAATTACAACATGTGGAGTAAAATGTGGCTCCCACAAGGGTTGAGCCTAGCATGCTAGACTCTTGTGTTTTAGGAGGGATAGCAAATTGAGCAACTTGATCAAATCAATGAAAAACCTATTCTTGATGCATTAAATCAATATAGAATCATACCAGTTGATCAACTTTCATTATCATATTCAAAAGTTGCAACAAACAGTGTGAACTATCAAGAAAGTTACTCTTCATCTTTTCACAATGAATCAAACAATAGGCTGCCATCATGCCAAAAGGGGCAGTACTTTGTTGGATATGTCTTTAAATCTTCTTAAGTGGATCCAAATTGCATTTTAATAATGATATGTGTTGGATTCCATTGCCATCATTTTCAAAGAACAAGCTTTGAATGAAACAAGACAAGGACAATAATTATTCAAACATAAAATAGTTTGTCTCTTCCTAAACAAAAGATTTCTGTGATAATATGAACCAAATTATTCAATGAAAATCTTTAAAGAAAACTCAAAACCATAATTCTAGTGGTCATTTGGCATAATGGTAGAGGGTGGTGAACTCATAACATGGTTCATGGTCATGTATGATAGACTTGGAAAAAGTTATAGAAAATAGCTTCCCATTACCATTTTTTGCAATGGCAAGATGAGAACCTTTAAGAACTTTGTTTGGGCAGTACTATGAGTAGTAACATTAGAGAAAGGACAACTAAAAAGGGGTAGTCAAGTTGCTAATAGGCAGTCCTTACCAGTGAAGAGACAGTTCCATGGGTTATGACAGTGTGCTTGAGAAAATAAAGGTAAGATTACAAACCAATGCCTAAGAAGATGTCAATGACAGAGAAGGTTACAATAGAGGCAAATAAAGAAGACTGTGATCAAGACATTTAAGAGTCATAGACACTTTATAAGGATAGACAAATTAAGATACAACAACCTCTGTAATGGAGATGGTCTTTGGTAAGAAGGCAGAATTGCAAATAACTGCTTTATATATCTCAATAGTCATGAAACAATGTCATCTTTGATGAGATAAAAGACACTCAAAATCATGACAGTCACAAAGGTCAGGGCTCTATAGAATGCATTATGAGGATGGATTTTTATAAAGAACAGTATTTGTTAATGATATGGGCAGTCTTCATGAGCTCTAGAAGACAATTCTGAGGAAAGGTTTTCGTTATAAGGAACTCTGACAGAACAGTCATCTTTGACTATCAAGTAAGAAGACAACAATCAAGCTTCAAGCCAAATTTCTCTAAGATGTTACCATAGTAAGCTGAATCGGATTTGAAAGAGGTAGCAGTGATCTCCAAGGGAGCCTCATGTTCTCGTGGTGAAAAATTCAAAGGAAGACAATGTTAATGGCATTCAAGAGATATCTAATTCCTTTCTTCTTAAAACAGAGGATTTCAAATGACTAGTAAGGAAGACCATCCCACTGTTGTCTTTGACAATGATTTTGGAATGATTAATAGGCTCCTAGAACTGTGCTTTATAGGATTACAAAATTTTGATAATGTAATCCATGGAGGGTATAAGTATAACCACATGAAGTCATATAAGATAGTCCACACACAAACAACTTTGAGCAAAAGTAGCTAGCATCTATTAGGTTGTTAAGTTTCAGCTATTAATAGAATGATTTCTCATCTGTGAACAAAGTTCATGAATTGGAAGATTTAGTGGATAAAACAAGGGCAAAAGTGGCAAAGTATGAAATTGAGTTAGACAGAGAATCCCAATTTCATCTTAAGTTTGCTTGTCCTGTGTCTCAGGATAAAAGTATAGATGATAACTCTCCATTGTTGATCTAGTGTGGTCATGTGCTTTATAGTCATGTACTTTGTTGGGACGGCATGTGGAATCTAGAAGCTTTTGGAACATCAAAGCCTCTGTCAGAATAGCATTTACCATTGATAATATTTTCATCATGATCATCCCTATATTCATAGATATCATTTCTTATGGCAACAAATCTCAGGCTAAGACAGTAAACCATGTCCAATAGATAGGGCAGTCTAGTACTTTGATGGTCAGAAGCAAATGATGTCTCAAAAGACAATGATAAAGATCATGAAATGGGCAATGAACTAAGACCTTGCCAACAGTATGGGTAGTGGATATTGTGAAAGGCCCTTTTGACTATGACTTCAATAAGCATCAAAATGTCCATGAGAAATGGAGGAGAATATATCATTTGCAAAAGATTTATACAGAAATAAAGTGAGATTCTCATATATACAGAAGAGCAAAAGATTCAAAGCTTCAGGCTCTAGGGTTTTATTTCCAAACTGTCATGTTTCTGAAGAAAGAACACATAGTAAGAAATCGCAAAGGAGCACATGCATGCAAGGAAGGACACAGGAAATAATGTGTTCATCATGTCTCATCAAGAAAGCTGCAGATTTTTGCAAAAGAAGCTCAAGTTTTCTCAAAAAAAATTATGAAATACACAAGAGACAATTAGTATTCACCATTTTTCTGCACTTATAGAGCTCGAACTCGAGCTTTCTTCTCTTCAAAAAATGACCAGAAAATATAGAAATTTGCTTACAAAGGGCTTATCCAAATGTTTTTGTTGATTTCTGCTTGCAGATGCCTCTATTTTCCTTCAAAATCTACCATGAGAGTGCTAAAAGGATGCCATGATGAAACCCTATGTTGGCAAGAGTGAATTCTCCAGAAGCCTAAAAGTCAAAATGAAATGCATTTTGTCTTTTGTGTTTGGTTTTCTTTGATTAGGGTTTGTTGCCCTAATGTCGATGAGTGAAAGAATTTTTAGATTTGGTTTTAAAATTTTGCAATGAAACTAATATGTCATGGTGAGTACATTCCAAATGAACTTTGTACACCCCCTTCAATTATGCTAAGTGTGGAAGCCTTTCAAGACTTTGATTTTTGCATTTTTTATTTCCATATGTTAGCCGAATCATGGCCTTTATTTTTGCAATGTGAAGAAAATTTCAAATGTAAATAAACATTTATTAAAGTGATGATTTATAAATCACTTTAAAAGTTTTATTTATTGCAAAATAACGTAGGTGCCTTCAAGAATGGTCAAAGGAGATATGGTTAGAGCCTTTTTCTTTTTGCATTTTAATTTCAAATGTAAAGCATTTAGTTAAATGGTGTAATTATAAGCCATTTAATTGAATGTTGTTTTTTAAATGCAAAATTGAAAGAAACATGTGTTGATAAGAATAAGTCAAGGGAAACAACTTGGAGACATAATGATGATGGACCAACATGGAGAAGGTGTGTGAATTTTATCTTTGACTATTTTGGAGGAAATGGGACCATTTTGGAGGCATTTTTGTCATGCTTTTGGTATGGTTGGGTCAGAGCTTGACTTTTCTGCATTTTGGAGGAGTTTTGGAAGGTTTTTTTTGGCCTTCATGCTGCATCCAACTAGGGTTTCTAGAAGGACATGTGTGAGTAGTTGTTTCAAAATTGCTTAAGTATCTTCAAACTGGGTTTTGGAAAGGAGTTCTTTCTTTCTTTCTGCAAGCATTGTAACTTATCTTGGAGCTTTTTCAAGCAGGAGACTACATTGTGACTCAGTATCAGGCATATATATAGCAGTATGTAACACCATTTTTATTAATGAAATTCAATATTTTACCTTCTTAGAAGCTAATTTATTGAGTGTAGTGTGGTGATTGATGAATGTTCTTGTGAGTTTTGGTAACTCCTTCAATGCTTGTCTCATTTTAGCACCTTTAGGTAGAATAAATATATATTTATGCAGGTTGTAAGCTATGTGATGGGTCAAATAGCTATTTTAGTTGTGAAAGAATTCCTTTCCTTCAAAATCGTTAAGAGAACCAAGCCTCCTTATAAAATACTTATGCATTGATATGTTAAAATATCTGAGTTCTATTGAGTTAAGTTGAGTTTTTGATGAAATTGTGTGTTAAAGTAGTTGTATAGGTCTGAGAAATCAAATTAGGTGCATCACCATAGGGGTTTAGTTTTCTTTTCATGTTTCTTTCTCCCCCTTTTCCTGACAAGAAATAGTTTAGGTGACACCAAAAGGGGAGCCAACCCACAATCTGGAGGTCTACTTTCACAATAGGATACTCACAACCTGAAAGTATTTCCATGTTGCTCCAAATTTGCTAAGTTTTCCACAACTTGGCAAGGGTACAAATTTGGAGGGTTAATAGCTTCCTCTAGAGAGAAATGTGGCCAACCTACAAGAATAAAAGATAGAGTGGCTTGGACTTTAGAAGTCCCCCCTACAAATCATTTACTAGTGTATTTTCAATGATAGACTAGGGATTCCCCCACCTCAAGAGTACTCTTGAGTCATCAACCTTATACCATCCTGTTACCTTAAAGACATGGATCAAGAGTTTTAGAAGATGAAATGAAGAGAAGAGTGAGGGGGTGGAGATCCCAATCATCATTCCAAAAGAGACCCCTCTAACAATTTTTAACAATATAGAAGAGACCATCCTTGACAATGAAAGTCCCCCTCTTAATAGTATTTGAAACCATTGAACCTTTTATGATCATATCCATTTTTGTTTATCTCAATATCATCAACTTTTCCTAAAAATTTGAAATTAAGAATTCTAGCCTGAGGTTGATCTAGATACTTATACCATTGCTAATAAATATTAGTAACCAAGGCTTGACCATTGACAATAGTTTTCCTAAGGAGCATGCCACCATTATTCTTAGCATTTTCTCTTAATACCAATTAATTAAACTCCATTTCTTGAGATTCCAAATTTTCCACCCATAAGAACTTCCTAGAGAGAGTATCAAATTCATTAACAAAGATTTTGGGGGGAAATAATGCAAGGAATATATAGATAGGTAAAACTTGTAGGATATAATTTTGAAGAGTTAAATTGTGGTAAAAGATAACCCTTAGTAGGTTTAATGACTAGCCCATATTATAAACTTATCGATAATCTTCTTCCACTAATCTCTCTAATATTTAAAAAATGATAAGTGGGTTAAAATTTATTCAAAAAAAGTTGCCACCATGTTTTAAAACAAAGGATAAGAGTCTTTCTCTACTGAATAATCAAGGGGGTATTAAAGAAGAATATATTAGACTTGTCTTCATTAACCCATTAGCCAAAAATTTCCAAATAAATATTGAAATCTTTCCTAAGACCAACCTCTTAAATATTAGCAACAACTAGCAAAGTGGTGTCATTAATAAACTAAAGATGAATTTGTGAGTCAAGATCCTGAGCAATAGTCCAACCATCGATACAACCAGTTTTCTAGTGATTTAGTAATCTACCCAGATCTTATACCATGAGGACAAAGAGATAAGGAGATAAAGTATCACCTTGTCACTTACTCCTAGAAGTATAGAAGATAGGGAAGGGATTCCATTAATTAAAATAAAAGAGGGAGAACTCACACAACTCATGAACCAATAAAAAGGAAATACTATATGACTCTATCACATACCTTGGACATGTCTAGCTTGATAAAAATTGCTTTATCCCTATAATGAGACACAGAGAATAGATTTAGTGGTTATAACAATACTAATAAAGATTTGATGACCCTTCACAAACCCACCTTGCTCACATAAAATAAGGGAAGCTAGAATCCACTTTACATTATTTGCAATGAGTATGGTGATGATATTATATGTGATGTTGTAAATACTAATACAAAAGAACAAATCAAAAGAGTTAGCCCCCTCTTTTTTAGGAATCAAGGCCAAAAAGGTGGTATTGATGATTTCTTGAGTATACGGTTTTTAGTCTGACTCACAAGGCACTTCCAAAAGATTAAGCTTCAAGACATCTTAAAATTATTGAAAGATTTCAATGGGAAAATCATCCAAGCTAGGATTTTTCCCCTTCTTCATTTCAAACACAAGTTCAAATCTCCTCACAAGAGACAAGACTTGTAAATTTTTTATTCATATCTACAAAGAAAAGAGGAGATATGTAATCCAAAATGATTTTATCTTCCTCCAATGCTAGGGGAACACTTTCATGGAAGATTGAAGAAAATTACTTTATATCATGGAAGGAGGATAGTTGATTTCCTTATACTGAGATGAGAATTGATACAAAAGACCCCACTTCTCCTACCTTTCATTGAATTATGGAAAAAGGGAGGTATTCTCATCCCCCTCTTGCAATCAATCAATTCTCAATTTATATTTCTAGTATATCTCTTATCATAAGATAAAAAATTTAAGCTCTTTGGAGAGATTATTCTTGAAGAAGACAATCCCTTTTCATTCTAGCTTCCTTAATTTGGAAGATAATGTCATCCAAATTCTCTTACACTTGTTTCTTTTTCTCAAAGATGTTTCCAAAATAAGACATGTTCCATTGTTTGAGCTTGGACTTCACAAATTGAAGTCTTTTGACGAAGGAATACATAGCAATACCAAAAGATAGTTTTTGACAACCACCAGGCAACAATATTTTCTTGAATCATTTAATCTTTGATCTATGTTAATTGAAGCTTGAAAGGAGGAATTTGCAAGAGAGAGAAGACAAAGGAAGAAAACTTAGTAAGCCAATGATCTAATCCTTTCCTTCATGCAAAATATCAAAGGAGGAGACCAAAGAATCGTTGAAACAATAATAACAAACAAAAAAATTGTCAAGATGCTTAAAGATGGACTACAGACCATACCTTCTATTATTTTAAGTAAAAAGACTAAATCTATGCTTAACATCGATGGGATCAAGAAATGATATTTTTTCTCCTAGAAAATAGGGAGAAAGATCTAAGTGACCAGTGCCACCTAACTTTTTATCCAAACTAAGAATAACAATGAAGTAGCTTGTTATGATCTAAGGAGAAGAAAGAAACAAAGAGTACATAAATCTAATATGATTCTAGAGGAGGTTTTTACCTTAGAAATTTGTAAGAGTAGAAACATTAGTTACGAAAATAGAGCTACTTGAATTGAAGAAAGAGTTGACCAAGGAGATAAAATGTCTACTAGTTAACCAAAGAAAGGGAGAAAGTTAATGAGGATTTGATAAACAAGATAGAACACCAACAAATACTTTCAGAGATCTAATACATTATAACCAACTTCCTTTCCAAATATTAGAGGAGATAGAAGCCACTTCTTTAATTGAAATTTATATTTTCTATAAAAAATTAACATCAAGCTTATACTTCCAAATGGATTTTCAATGAGGGGTGTTTCCCAAAACCCTAGTATTCCATGAAATAATAACCATTTATGAGGAGTAGAGAAGTGAACATCTAATGTTTGAATGACAAGTTAGATTCGACCTGGGATTTCCCAATCATCTTCACATTCTCATAATTTGGAGATCTTATTTGAGGAATTATTTTTTAGATTCTTTTGCTAAAGGCCTAAAAGAGGAGATTTATTGTTAGAATCATCTTTTCAATCAAGGGATAGATATTTTTTTAGCCAAAAATAATCATAGTCATCTTCAATGGTAGTATCTATAGTAAAAGGAGATGTGGCAACCATAGAGGTTTCCACATTATTAGTGTATTGATGCTTGATAAATTCCTTAATATAGCTAGGAAAGATAAAGATAATCACATTCATGGACACCTAAATTTGAGGAACATCGTGAGTTTTCGCTAGGTGAGAAATAATAAGATTATATAGATCCAATTATTTCCCTAATAGGGGCAACTCAATTAAAGTAGGTCCAAGTTTCTCAAATTTTTTTGGGACATCAAATCTATTATTGAAGTTACCTCTTGAAAAATCCTTTATGATGATTTTATGGCCTTACTCTACTATGGTTTTTCACATGCATGAATTCATTCAAATCGATTCCATCAATATTGGTTGGGGATTTTCCTTTCACCTTAGTTTTAGCAATAAAAATGTATAGTGAATATTAGGAGGTAGCTATAACCCTTTATGGGAAATCTCTTTGCAAGTCCCCATAGCCATGAAAAAAATAATACTAAAAGGAAAGGGCTTCATAATCTATATGTTGAATCCAACTCATCTTCCCCAATCTAAGACCTAAATATTTAGGTAGAGGCTTATTGAGATCAATTTTAACACAACTACAAGTATAATTAGTTACCTTCCTTTCTATCACAATATGAGATGAACCAATGAGTTTCTCAAGGACCACAACAATGGATTGAAGAATGTGAATTCTTTATAATTCTATGGGTATCCAAACATGAGAAATTTAGACAAGTATACTAGAAGGAAGCTCTTACATAGGATCAAAACCCACATGCTAGAGTTTGATGAATAAACATTATTGATTAGAAAAATAAGGGCCTCTTTCAAAGGTCATGTTTTTATCATCCATTCTTGAAAATAAAATAAAAAATGCATTCACAACAAGGATAATCTTTATTTCCCCCTCAGGTTACCAAGTTTGATGAGCCCAAGTCTACAAGAAATGTAATGAGACTTTAATTCCCTTAAACTCAAAGATCATAGCATGTTTAGAAAGGTATAAAAAATCATCTAAAATTAGGATAGGATTGATAACAAGAGTGGGCTAACCCACATTCTTCTATAAGATACCATTAGATCTTGGGAAATTTCTCAATTTTTGGGTCTAATATGAACTTATTTATTGCATGCATTTGAAAATAGATAATATTTTCATGTTCCAAGGATGAGAGTTCATTGACCCAAATAACATCTTTAAAGGAGAAAGGAAGGGGACCATATGCCCTCCCTCCAAATATAGCCATGCATGCCAAAAATCATAGGTGTCAACTTGAAATTATAATAGAAAAACCCAAAAGAACCTATCACCCATGTCTTCATTGTCAATCTATGAGCAATAATTTATTCCCTCAAATGTGCGCTATATCTCCAATTATCAAATGGTTGGAAAACATATTGGAATAGATAAACATGACATAACATAAACTCAAAATATTGTTTTTGGATCCACAATGCTCTATGATGTTATTATGAATCTCTCATATAATTTTTCCCATGATAACATTTTATATAGATGAACTAGGGCTAGTCCTTAAATACACTACCCTAGCATGTAATTTAAAATAAGTTGTACTTTAGCATAAAATCACCAAGGGAGAAATATAGGCCCAATTTAATGAATTCAAATTCAAAATTTCAAGGTTCAAATATGTGATTATGAAAATACCTAGGTCAATCTACACTTATATATATAAACTAAGGTGATGATAGTGGAGATGAAGACCTAGATCTAAATCCTAGGGATTAGTGATGACGGGGAAATGATAGAGTAAATTTATTTGTCAATTTTGATGTAAAATACACTATCTTGCACACTATTCAATGAATAAATAGAAACCTAGTCAACTTGGGACTAAAACATAAGGGAAAATAGCATGGATATTTTGATTTTCACCACTAAAATTTCCCTCATTTTTATGTCCATGAAAACTACTAAGAGGATACATTTCAAAGTAAGAAAGTAGTCAACATGGAAATTAAGAATTTTTCAAACACTCAAGAGGATAAATATTTACTCAAAGTATAATGATATGGATTTTGATCACTTGTACTCTCCTCATCATGAGTGCTCTATTATAAACCTAAAAAAAAGATACTCGGGTTAATGAACCAAACTCATAAATTTGGACTAAGGTGATGATAGTGGATATATAGATTTGGATCTAGATCCTAGGGATTAGAGAGATGGGAACATTCTCAAATAAAGTTATTTGTCAATTCGATATAAAATGTATTGTCTTGCACACTAGTTTAATGCATAAAAGGCTACCTAGTCAAATTGGGAACAAAACGTAAGAGAAAATGGTATGGGTAATGTGATTTTCATAATTAAATTCCCCTGAATTTGATGTCCATGCAAAATACTACAAGGATGCATTTCAAAGTAAGCATGTATTCAACATGGAGATTAAATATTGTTAAACATGAGCAATAGGATAAAGATTTACTCAAAGTATAATGATAAAGATTTTGACCATGTGTACTCTCCTCGTAGTGAGTTCTCTATTACAAACCTATATTTATATAATGAGTAGCCTATTGGTCACACATTTAAAATATGCACTAACTACAACTTGCTTGAAAATAGGAACCATCCTCACAAATATTAAAAGTAAAAATGATAAGGGTAAGAGAATCCATCTATGTGGAATGTGGTGAAGCTCCAACTAAGTGGAAGAGTAGTAAAATATCAAACTAGTCAAGGATTTTGATAACATAGTTCTAGATTGATAAAAATAACCCTTCATGTCTATGATCCTAGCATTACAAAATATAACTCACAAAATGAGAATTAGTGACATATATGCCCCCCTCTAATTGGTTACATATAAAGGATGCAAGGAAATTGAGGAAATGATAAAAATATATAATCATTTTAAAAGCATGTAAACATGATAAAATATATCATCATAAGATAATCATCTAAGGAAATGGGGAATATTTGATCAAGAAAGTATATGTATAATAGGGGAAGGTAACATGCCCCATAATTTTTCCATTAATGAAGGTATATAGTAAAATATTAATAGTTACACATGCTAGTTAAGGATCATGTAGGAACAAGTGAGATCTAAGAATGATAAGGACCATAAATATGTACTTAAAAGATATAAGCATGATAAGGATAATAAAAATATATGCATGTGATCATAAGAGATATACATAAACACATGTTATCATAAGTATATAAATATTTGGAACATAATAATAAGCATGACATGTAAATATCATCAGACCTTGATTAGATTTATGCTATAATTTTAGTGAACAACACCAGTGAGGAGACAGTGTATTGTACAACTAGTAATTGACAAAGCAAGTAAATATGAAATGATAAGTACTAAGCTAAATAAGATAACTTTTATTTAAAATCAAGAACTCATATAAATTTGGAAAATTCTATGGAAAGATGCATTCCTTCTACTTTGATACATTAATTCAAATCAAACCAAACCCCTTTGCACTTATCAAAATGTTGACAAAAGAATAATTTTGATTCACCTTTTGGGGGATCAAATGAAGTCATTTAGAATTTTTTTTTTAAACTATGTATCTTATAAGATTTCTAAAAACTATAATAAGTACAATGTTTCATTAATATTATATTTAAAAAAATTAAATGAATGTAGATCCACTATGAAAATATGACCTCTATTCAAGACACTAGAAAAAATAACATTGTTAGAAAAATCTTGTAAAAATACATTGTATTCCACATAGATATCCTTGTTCCAATAAAAATAGAAAAAAATGATATATATACTAAGAGAAATTAATAACAAATAATAAATTGACTCTCTAGAAGAGAAAAATCAGTCTGCGACTTGGGGTTTCAAATCGAGGATTCTGGTTAGGGTTTCGCTCGTGCGAGTGGGGGAGGCTCGGTCCTCCTCCACAAAAAAGTCTAACATTGTAGTGTACATCATACCAATGGTGGTGCCTTGTTGTAGTGTGGGAAGGTCTCTTCTCCTGGCTGTTGCTCATGTGTGATTGGGCAGTGGTTGTCATCCTATGATGCTCGGGGATTCTGACCCCCCAGGAGGTGTCCTCTCTTCTCAAAGGGGCGGAGCAAATGGCCTGACACAAGCCAAGTCTTTCAAGGAGGTGGTCGCAGGTGAGAAAGTTGAGTTTTTGGTTGGTGCAAAGTTTGTAGTCGAGGCAAGCCAAAGTGGGGAAAATGGGGGATGCAGAGGAGGTAAGTGTGCCCCTGACCCACCTAGAATTGATATTTTTTCTCCAAATGAACTCTGTAAGGTTTTGTTTGAAGAAGATAACAAGTTAAAAAATATACAATTTTTCTTGGCCGTCGTGGATATCAATAAGATCCAGACAAGAAGATACATAGATGCTTGGTTGTCGGATGTATGGGGAAAAAAATTGGGAATTTTCTTTTCATTTTATAAAATGATTCAAAAAGGTCCTTATGTGGTTTTTCTTAGAACTCATGAAATGCAAACTAGGGTTTTGAACAAACAATTATGGAGCATTGGGAAAAATGTATTTAGGGAAATGGCCTGGTCACCAAATGCCATTAATGAAGAAATATTGGCCTTATCTTTCTCGAGATAGGTTTTCATAAAAAATGTTCCTCCTAGAATATGGAATTTTATCCCACTTTTGCTCAAGTTGTATGGGCGAGTACTAAAAATTGACAATGTAAAAACCACACTCCCTCATACTGATGCTAGGGGTTTAGTTTCTTTAGACCCCAGGGTTGACACTCCAGAAATTTTGAGACTAAACCTAGGGTCTGGCTACACAGATTGTGCTCTTGAAATGCTCAGGGGTTTAAACTCTTGCTACTTATGCGGAAAAGAAGGGCACCTGAGAAGAAACTTGCCGCTTATTAAAAATAAAAATGTGCCTCAAAAACCTATAACACTGAGGAGAAAATCCTGTCAAAACCCAAGGCTCGAATGGTCGATGATGGAATTTCTGGGGTAGTGGGTGGTATTAACAACAAGAAAAATAAAAACCATTTTGGTCGTGGTAGCCCAAACATTTCATTCAGTGGGGAAGTAGAAAATGGGGACATCACCCAAGAGCTGACAAATGAAAAACCTAAAACAACAAATGATACAAGGGGAAACAATGAAAGAATATGAAAAGCAATGAAATCCCTAAAATCAAAAATAAAAATTGTGGAAGGAGTGGCAGATGCCAACAATAAAAACCTGGGTGGGTTAACTATTGAAACCTCACAAGATCTTACAGACAATGAAAGTTCCACCGATGAGGACTCCCTTATGGGGGATGTATTTTTTGACTCTTCCTCCCAATTCTCTGTGGAGGTAGAACAGGACACCTCCAGAGATATGGAAACTGAAGATGAGGTTCAAATGGATAATAGGGACCTAGATCCTCTAACAAAAAATGGGTTAACTGAAACCCCTGATTCTCTTGCCAGCATGTCTCATGGCGAAAACGAGACTCGAACTTGGAAGAGTGCCCAACAACTTGCCCTTGACAAACTAGGGTACCTGGGTGAGGAGAAAGGGGTCACTTGCAATACTGGTCCCAGAGAACAAACATTCAATATGAGAGGTTTGAAATTGCTCAAATCCAAAGAGAATATAAAGGAGGATATGGGTGACAATGTTGGCCCAATTAAGGTGAAGGACATTGTCTTTGCTTTTGAAACCAAGGTCCTACTTGTGGATGCACTACCTAGTATCACCTATGGACTAGTTGTAGGCTAGGCTGTCGATGCGAGGTCTTTAAGAAGGGAGGCCGACCTCATCAATACTTACAATCAATCCACTGATGGTGTTGTGATGGGTATGGATGGGGAGATGTTGGTGGAAATGGGGGTGGAAAGGAGCTATTAATCCCATATGAATTCAAGGTGGATATTACCAAAACTTCCTTCCCTGCTCTTGCTAACGTGGCTAAGGAAGGTGAACCCAACCCGTTGGGAAAATGAAGGCTTGATAGGCCAAGGAAAGAGGAAGAGACCATAATTCTTGTTGGAAAGGGTAACCTGAAACAAACCAAGAGAAAAAAATTGAGTGCGGTTATTGCAAGCTTGGTGGATAAAAGGATGGAGACTGTTTCCAAGGTGCCCAAATGTTTTGATGCCTTTCGGCAAGGAAAAGACATTGCTCCATTGTCTGGTCTTGATGGCTCTTAATTTTAGTTCCTGGAATGTTCGGGGACTAGAGTCCCCCGACAGGAAGCATGTGGTAAGAAAATTCATTGGTCAATGCAAAAAAAAAAGATGTGGTCATGCTTCAAGAACTCAAATCAACAGGCTTCTCCCTTGAAACCAGTCTTAGGTGCATCTAGAAGGATGACAATCACTTTATTACTCACCATGAGAAGGGTAAAGGTGGGGTTTCCATCCTCATCTCCAATAGCTGGAACCACTTTGTTTCCAATTTAGGGACCTCCCCTTGTAATAGGGCGGTTTGGATCAAATTGTTCATAGATGATTAAGCTTTCAGGGTGTGTTCTATATATGCCCCAAATGAACATACTAAAAGAATCAAGCTATGGAACTGGTTGTACAACATGGAAAACATACCTTGGGTCCTAGAAGGGGACTTTAACATGATTGAAAAAAAAGAAGATAAAGTTGGGGGAATAGACATGGAGTGGAAAGGAAACGAGAAATTCTTCTGGTTAAAAATGAAATCCAAACTAAACTTGAGAGACTCGATTGAAGGGAAAAAAAATACTTCCCAAATATCTGGTACAGATGGTGCAACTTGCATAAAGGTATGAGAAGGATATACTGTTGTCTGGACAAATTCTATATAAATGATGATTTCTTCATTGTAGACACATTAAATGATGGTTGTAAACTTAAGGTGAACTCCTCCACCTTATCCAATTATCACCCCATAAAAGAAAGGTTTCTTCTCAAATCTTGGGGTAGGCCTACAAGGAGGAAGGGGGAGAAGTTCATTCTAAACACAAAACTGTTGCATGACAATAATTGTCTGGATGTTGTGGTGTCCCTCAAAAAGATCAATTAGGGTATGTATAGAAGCCTAAGTACCATTGAAAGATGGGAAATAAATACTAGAGGATGAAAGTATTTGTTTCAAGTGATTGGAAGGAAGAAGGAATTGGAAAAAAGGAGAAGGGAGACTCTCTTACAAGAGGAGCTGCTACAAGCTAAGACATGTTTCCAGAAATCTCCCGAGGATGTAGACCTCAGAAATAGACTCAGATCTACTAAGGATGCATTGAGAAGTCTTCAAAATTACATAATTTAGGGGCTTAAAGTGAGGTCCAAGCTTAACTAGTTAGAGAGTGGGGACAAGGGGTCCAAATTCTTTTTCATATTCTTGAAGGAGAAGAGCATCAAAGAATATATTGAATGGGTCCAAGTTGATGGGTTGACATTCACAGTACAAGAGGACATTAAGAGGCAATTCCACAATTTCTATAAAAACCTGTTTACTTCTAACTACAAAGGGGACCAATGTTCTAAGGCAAGGGGGCTAGTAAAAGGTATAGTCCAAAAAAAAAAACAAAGGATGAAGCAAAAGAACTAAGTAAAGACATTTAAAAGGAGGAAATTAAAAAAGTAATCAACTTACTGTAGAATGATAAATCACCAGGAGTGGATAGGCTTCCTGCAGAATTTTATAAGGTCTTCAGCGACTGGATTGTTGAGGACTTGTATGTTGTACATAATGAGGCCTTGGAAAAAGGCACTATGGGGAAAAACATCAACAACGACATTATAAAACTGCTGCCAAAGGAAGGAGACAAGTCACTAATAAAGAACTAGAGGCCAATAACGTTGTTGAATGTCTCCTACAAAATTCTTGCAAAGTTGATGGCTAAAAGATTGGTAAACATCCTGCCAAGGTTTATAAGCAACACTCAAACTAGGTTTATCAAAGGAAAATATATCCTTGAGAACCTAATTACCCGCTAGGAGGCTATGGAATGGGAAAAGGTGACAAATCAAGAGGAGGTAATGATTCTACTAGATTTTGAGAAGGCTTATGACAAGGTGGAGTGGGATTTTATTAGTCTAATGCTTGAGGCTTTTGGATTCCTGGATGTATTTTGTAAGATGGTGGTCACCCTCTTCAGGGATGCAGTGGCTCAGGTTGACATCAATGGGAGTCTAACAGATGAATTTCCCTTGGAAAGGTCCATCAGGCAGGGATTCCCATTGGCTCCCACTTTGTTTGTAAGTGTTGCAGATGCCTTGCATTTCATCCTCAGGACTAATAAGGACACACCCAAAATAAGAGGTATCTCTCTCCCCAATCATGAGGACCTCCTCAAAATTCAGTTTGCTGATGACACGACCTTGTTCCCAATTCTAGAAGAAAATAAAATCACCAATCTAATGGCAAAGTTGGACACCTTTTGTACTGCATTGGGTGCAAAAATCTCTATGGCCAAATCAATCATGTTGGGGTGGAAAGAAGAGCCACCAAATTGGTTGGGGAAATTTGGTATGTAGTGGGGAGATCCTCAAAAGCAAGTCAGGTACCTCAGAATACCATTTGCTGTCAGCCCCAACTTAAGGGAGATGTGGCTATGGATCCATGGAAAAATAGACAAAAAGATCAACAAATGGAACAAACAATTTCTCTCCTTGGCTAGAAGAGTAAATTTTTTTCAAAAGATCCTCACCTCCTACAACTTATACTTTTCCTTTGTCTAGTTATTTAGCAACTAGCAAGTAGAGGAAATACAAAAAAAAATTAGAAGCTTCTTGTGGTTGGATGTGAAAGGCAAGAAAAAGAAGCACGTGGTAAAATGGGAGTGGTGTTGTTTAAGCAAGGATGAAGGTGGGTTGGGGTTAAAAGATCTAAAAAAGCAAGGCATTTCCTTAGCCTCCAAATGGATCTCTAAAGCTTTAGATGGGGATGAGCCGTGGAAGATTTTGATAAGGAACAACATTGAAAGGGGTGTGTCGAAGCATGCAAAGACCTAGAAGGGGCTTCCACTTTGTAACCTTATTTGTTGCAAATAACCAATAAGGACTGAAGGTTTTGTGGTCTTCAAGAGCATATGGAAGGTGTGGGAGCTCATAAAGGGATACATCTATAACACCCAGGCTTTCACAGACTCTCTATTCTTTGCACACTGGTCGATATGGTGGAACCTCCTACACAATGGCAGGCCTTTGGCACTAAAATAGGGATGTTCTGCTAGGGACTGGGTGAATAAAGGCATCAAGTACCTTGGTGATATCATGGAGGATAAGGGGTTGAAATATTGGAACCAACTGAGTAGTGAATTCATGCTACCCGTGAACAATTGGAGAACATACTCCTCTCTAAATGAAGCCTGCAAAGAGGTGCCTCAAAATGCCAATCATGTGGTTGAATCAAATCAATACAAAGATTTTAGGTGGAGTGATGGTTCCAAAATCCCCAAACTAACTGCAAGGAAGGTGTATAATACGCTTACCAGCCAGCGAGACATCTATACATATTTAAAACCGAATTTGGAAAGTGAAACTTGGAAAGAACGAGTGGAAAAAGGTCTTCAAAAACTCCTAGTCAAATGTGTTGGAGCCAAAGAAAGCTTGCTTCTGATGCCTTCTTACATTGCAAAGACTACCGATTAAGTGCAGCTCTGAGGATATTGAGATATGTAGTCTGCGTAGAGTGCCAAAAAATGTGAACCACATTTTTTTGACTACCTTTCTGCAAGGGAAGTATGGAACCTTGTTTGTCACAATCAATGCATTTGGGATAAAAATAATAATCTAAGAATTGACAAAATTATTTCGTTGCTTTCTAAAAATATTGGAAAAGAACTAATGCTATTCTGGATTCTTGTTTCAACTAAAATTCTTTGGTATATTTGGAAAACGAGAAATGATGAAAAGTTCAGTGGGGTCAAGCGTGCACTTATTGAGTCTTGTAAAAGACTCACCCTCTCCAATAGTGCTATGCAGGTTGCTCTAATGGTCAAGGTATCCAAGGAAAAGTTTTTAAAGCTAATCAAAGATGGCAGAATACCGGTCAACCTTCAGGAAGTGAACTTTGGACAAGGGTGGCAGTATACCACATAAATTTTTCTCAAAGCTCTTGAAATATTCCAAAAAGAATTCAATGAGAAGGTGGGTAAAAGTGCATAGGATGAAGAGGCTCCTCCTCTTCTTAGCATTGAGAACTTCTCTAGGGAGGAAATTGAGGCAACAGGTTCCCTCTTAAGGTTGAAAGGTGCAGGCCGCAGGGGTGATGACAGCTAGGGGCATGTTTGAGCTTCTTCCTTCGGGTCTCAAGATGGCCAGATTTTGGAATGGACAATGTTTTGAATGGATAGCATCAGCTTCATATATATTCTATCTTTTTGTAAACTACCAAGTTGGGTAGAAGATCTCCTATTGTAATGTAAATAGAAAATGATGTAATTGGGGCAGGACTAGTTTGATTTGCAAGGGTGTCTGTTTGACATTGGGGATGCTACTGTTTTTATTTTGAATATCTGTTCTTGATGTATATTGCTATTCCTACGATAAGTAATACAAAAACAAATAATAAATTTAATAAAAAATACTAAAGAATACTTATGTGCTATATATTGGAGTTAATGATCCAATTCAAATAGATCATATAAATTTTTTATTTGTAGTGAGATTTTTATGTTATGGAATAATGTCACTCAATAAAAAATATAAAAATATAAAAATTGATTGAATTTCTTACTTAAAAATGTCAATATTGGCATGGTGTATTGGTTTAAAGGTGGCATTGTTGTTCTTGCCACCAAGGTTCAAACCCCACTGGGGTGGTATTGTTGAATGGTTGTATTCCGGTTCATAGCTTCAGTCAAAAGCATTTACCCCTTGAATAAAAAAAATAAATTCTTACTTAAAAATAATAGAAATAATTCTTAGAAAAATAAATCCAAACTTTGTCACCAAACTGAAACTAGTGAGGTGTATGATATTGATCATGTCATTCCTTGTAATTTTGGTTGGTATACTATAGTATCTCATCAACCTATTGCTATATGTGGTTAATCTTCTCAAAAAACTTATTTACCTTATCCACCTTCTTTTAGGCGTGCAAAGATGTCTCATTCAACATGATAGACAAGGCTACATCAATGAGTGCTAATGGTTGGTACCCAAGTCAACCTTCAAACAAACTATGCTCTATGGAACTATGCAAAGCATGGTCATAGCTATGTTGAACAAAAGGATAATTGAAATGATACATCTATAGAATATGAAAGATCATGCAATTCACCTCCTTTAGTCTATTTATCAATCAAAAGTAACGCATGTTTGGATTTTTTCAACTTCATGTCGATACTAGTCCGCAATTTTGACTATGATTTATTGAGGAACCCACCATCCCTCTAAAAATTGATAGTCTTAGGTAGAAAAAAATTGACCCAAATATTATCAAATAAAAGCTCAACAATATCTTCTACAAAAAATGCCCTTATAAAATATCATACTAACCATATCTAAAAATATACCAACCATCATGTACACATAATCATAATCATGTTTGGTCATAAGAAGGTCTAACATGTGATCCCTTGAAGTTGAATGCAAATAATTGTCAAGCATTGGGAGAGGTGTGTATAACCATTCTCTTTTATTGATATGATTCACAATGGCACAAGATGCGCAAGATGGAGTCTATAGGATGACATCATGATGTAATTTTGGCTAGTAGAAGTACTTCTATAGTACAAAAATTATCTTCTCTATCCCAAAGTGTCTTGTAATGTGTTTATAGTGTGATTCCTATGCCATCTTCTGAAATTACCTAATAGGGACACATATGTGCCCCATGTCATAGAGGATTCTATTTGGAAAGTAGTAATTAGGGATTTTTCTCTCATTTGTGAGTCTTGTTAGAGTCATTCAATGAATCAAGCCTCTCAGATCACCTACAAAAACCAACAACAACCTTCTACAAGAGGAAAAAGAAAGAACACAGATTTGCAATAATGGATGCAAGATATGGCCAATATGCAATACTCATGATTGTAGTGATATATTAGACTTACAACTAAACTGAAATGTCTAAGATTTACAAATGATGCCTTGCTTATAAAGGGAAAATGTGGGATATGATTAGACAAGATCTTGACATGTGTCTTAATCCTATATAATGAGATAACTACCCCAACAAGTATTAAATGACTTAGGACAAAAGCATTAAATGCCAAAAGATAAGTGACAACTAATGCTTAACTAGAAGGATTCCCTCCTAATTAATGCTAATTAGAAAGATTCCCTCCTAGAATCTAAGTGGACTTAACATGTAAATAGGACCTAGATAGGTAAAACACCTATTTACACCAACATCCCCCCTTAAGTACAACTTAAGGAGTCAATTATTATGAAAACATGCAAGGATGGGTGCCAACTACAAGGCCATATTAGGTACCCATCCACATAGTGGAGAAAAGAAGAAAACCCAATGGGACAAAACTCCTCCCCAAAAGAGAGATGAAATACAAAATACTCTCAATGATGCATGAGAGGGACAAAACCCCATTCGAGGAAAATGACCCCCCATAAGAGAGAAGAAAGAGAGACCATGCAACCCCCCTCAACGGTGAGTCTCCTACAACGGTAGAAGCATGACATTGAACGTTGAAGATGATCCAATCTCACCGAACAACATTCCTCCCCTTAGGAAGAAACAAAACCAGGATGATATGCAAGATGTCTTCCTATTCATGAAAGGAAGATGTGGGAAGAAGAATGATATGTGATGTCTCTAAACTACGCTCAAGTGTCTCCATGTCGATGTCAAAAGTTGACACACTCCATTATATATATATATATATATATATATAAAGTTAACTAACATTAAAATCAAGTATGTTTGGTTTTTTACATAATTGTGTTCTTAATCTATATGAATGAAAGAGTTTATTTCTATGGTCTTGCATTATTGAGAATGTTGAAACAATAAAGCAGACCATTGCGATGCTTAATAAGTTGGGTGAAGGCACAAATAAGAGTTCTATTTTGATAGGGTATTATCCTATACCTCGTTACACCAAAGGTTTGGTTCATCAACTATAAAATTATTTATTTTTATTCAATAAATTAAAAGTGTTCAATTAATTAGATGCTATTTTCATTAAAAAATTTGAAAAATACTTTTAAAAATAATAATTATGATATATAAATTAAAAAATTAAAATTTTACAATTCATAATTTAAAAATAAATATTTTCTATAAAAATTACAACTAAAATATAAATATTATATTAACTGTAAAAATATACTTAGTCACTATCTATCATTAACAAATATTTTAAATTTATAACAATTTTTTAATAACTTTATCAATTAAACTCAGCTTCATAAACAATCTCTAATACTACTTAAATTAGCATATTTTTTCATAAATTTATAAGTAATTATTTTCTAAATTATCATGTTGTTTTCATATATTTATGAATTATACTTTTCTATTTATGAAGAAAGAAATAAATTAGGTAAGCACAAGTTAAAATGCTTCCTACACACAAATTAAACACAACGTGGTTGAGGAGTAGGAGCTCATGTCAACCTCTATTTATTTAATAGTTATAAGTTGTGATAGAAACTTTAAAAACTTAAATTAGCATATTTTTTCATAAATTTATAAGTAATTATTTTCTAAATTATCATGTTGTTTTCATATATTTATAAATTATACTTTTCTATTTATGAAGAAAGAAATAAATTAGGTAAGCACAAGTTAAAATGCTTCCTACACACAAATTAAACACAATGTGGTTGAGGAGTAGGAGCTCATGTCAACCTCTATTTATTTAATAGTTATAAGTTGTGATATAAACTTTAAAAACATTTATGTATATCTAGTTGTGTTGTATTTTCACCTTTTATAACAATTTATCATTAGAAAATTAGTTTCATGTCAATGGAAAGGGGCGGATAAGATCATACTAAAACACTTTTTAAGATGTTTAATTTTTTTTTGTGTTTATTAGTGTAAGGGTAAATATATTATTTTCTATATATAGTTTAGTTAATTAAATGATATATTAATTTAGATAAATGAGTTAGGATTGAAAAATAATGTGTTAATTAAATGATTTTAAATATAATATTTAGTTAAATCTTGTAGAAAGTAAAATAATGTTGAAAGTATCATGATTTTATTTTTTATATCATTGAAATTTTAAGATTTAATTTAACATGTGTCTTAAAATTTACACTTTAATAGTGTTATGATATGGTTTATATTTGTCTATATGAACCTAATCTATGTGTAGGTAGAAGCGAAATGGTGCACAAAATTGAACATGTGCCTGTAAGAATGATTTGACAAAAAATTGATACCTAAAACTCACTCAACTTGATCTTCTACTATCTAAATTTGAGATTTAGGATTAGTGGTGTTTATAAACACCTTTATGAAATCTTTTGAATAACAAGTCATGTTCTCCTCAATTAGACCCCTAGGTGGACCAATTCATTGGTCACGAACCAAGCTCAAGAGCATCAGTAAGGGTCCAAGATGACTAGGATGATAATGTAGGGAATAATGCACTTATGATGCTGCATGATGTTGTTATAATATTCTCAATTAAACATTCCCATAATAATACTTGATATAAATAAATTAGGGTTCATCCTTAAATACACCACCCTTACATGTAATTTAAAATAAGTTGTGCATCATACCTTCCCTCTTTATATGATGTAGGTTCATGATTACATCTTTACATTGGGGCATCATGCCTTCACTATATATACTTTGTGCCTTCATGGATACACCTTGTACCTTCATGACCATATCGAGACATCATATCTTCCTCCATAATATTTGAGCCTTTATTGCCTTATCATTCCATTAGGGGCGTCATTCTTCCCCCATACTTTAAAATTATTTCCTAAGCCTATCATGCTTATAGAGTTATCTTATTATATTGGGGGAATCACACCTTTACCACACCTTCACTCTCACATCTATATCCATGGGAAAACCACACCTTCCCATTACACATCTTTGGGCTCTACCGTGTTGTCTGTCTATACAGGGGCCTATTCCTTTATATGGTCTTTCACATTTGCATCTCACATTATTTTTCTCACATGATTCATTCAAGTCCTAAGTACCCACTTTATCACATTAGGGGCATCACACCTTCCTTTTATCACATTGGGTATATCAAAACTTCCCCTTTCCCTTTGAGGGGCACTGTGCCTTCCCTTTTCACATTGGGGGTCATCATGCCTTCCCCTTTCCTATTTGATATATCATCACACATTTCTCATTTATATTGTACCTTCACAAAAAAATATTTATATTTGAGAGCATTACACTTCCCCTTTACACATTGTTATAACTTCATGCTTTTATTTTAGCTTCACGCCATTATACTTATATTGGTATTTTTGGTTGCTAAGGTTCATATCACCTTCCTTGTTCCATTCTAGGGGCAACATTGCTATTCATCAATACCATCTCTAACCCATATGCTTAACATGATTATCTTTTTATACATTTATATGATCATTACACAATGCATTCTTTATGATCATTGCTATATATCCTTACATGCTTAGATTATATTTTATTTTTCATGTATTATTTTCCCTATTCTACAATTCATTGTATCCTATGGTACAACCAATTATTGGGGGCATATCATATTTCTAACACATTTATGTTTAAATCTATAGATAGTTACAAATGCTTATAGAGACTCATATTTTGTTCTTATAGAAAATACCTACACAAAAGGCCAACCTACGTGATCATATATTTGTATAGTATGTTACTTTATATAAACCTTGATTTGTAAATATTTGTACTTTATATGTATATTTGTGATGTCTAAATATTTGTACTTTATGTGCATGTTTGTGAGTGCTACAAATATTTAGATGCATGATAATTCTAGGAATCTCATACACCTCAAACTAGGCGAAAATGTAATGGTGAAATTTGTATACCCCTGCCATCTCCCATTTAGTTTAGTTTATATTTTAAGGAGAGTGATTTGATATAGAAACATATTGTCAAATAGTTAATTTTATACAAATTCATTTTCCTACCCCTTTGTTATCCATTTACCCATTACAAGTTTTCCTATACACTTACCACCTACTCATATGAACATGTGTTTATATATCCTATAGTTTACCCTACCACTTATTCATCACTACAATGCACACATATACTTCCATGTACATATTATCTACTATGATCTATCTATTTTCATGTTCCAAGACTAGTATATAGTCATGAGGACATCATCGCTTGTCCACATTCAAATTAGGGCGATTCTTTCCTTTACCCTTTCTATCTAAGCCTGATTAAATACAATTTTGAATGATATGTTGTTATGTCCTTGTATTTAAAGGATTCAATGCATCCATTTTAATCATCTTCTAACCATCAAATATTCAAGAGTCTCTCTCATTCTAAGGAGAAAAAAAAGTTTTGGTGCACTAAAAGGAATTTACTTCTACATGAATATTCCAATAGTATATGCATCACTTAAGAGTGTTGCTTTTTATCATTCGTACAATTTTTAAAGTTGTCTTTGGAGAACATGCTCCCTCATGACATAACAACACCCCTACAAAGGTATTAATAAATACCACCTATCCCTATATACCAAAAGAAATAGAAGAAGGTAGGATGCATCAAGTGAAGCGAAGAATACAAGTCTATGGATTTCATAATATAATTTTGTAAGTATAAGATAGATTTGTTATCATGAACATGTTTGATCTCTTGACTTGTCCCTACATAGAAACAATAGAACATTCTAGTTCCAAAGTGAATACTATTTTGAGTTTCATTCTTCTAGAACTTAGGGCATATCATGATCACATTTATGTTAAATTTAGTACACTCCTCAATTATAGAACTAAGTGGTCGTTATTTTAATTTTCATTTTTATATTTAATTATTATTATAAAATATTTAAAAGATCACTTCAAGCACATTATTCATTAACCTAAATTAATTATATTTATATGTGCATTTTATTAGATGAATCTAGATTAAGCTTAAAGAAAACTTATTTTGCATTTTATTAGATGAATCTAGATAAAAATTAAGGAAAGCTTATTTTCCTTTAAATATAGATTAGAGAGTTTAATCTCTTATAATATATAGAGTTTAATATTTTTTATAAAGGTAACTAACAACAAAATCAATCATATTTATTTTTTACATAATCTTTGTCCTTAATCAATATGAATGAAAGAGTTTTTGTGGGTCTTTACTATTACAAATTTTGAAAAATAGCAAAGTGGATCTTTGTGATGTTTAATAAGCATGAGTGGGGGTACAAAGAAGAGTAATTTTTTATGGACATTATTTTATGTCTTGTTGTACTAAAGGGTTTGGTTTTCTAAATGTAACAATATTTATTTTATTCATTAAATTGAAAGGGATCAACTCATTAGATAAACTCTTTTTCATTTTTATTCATCAAAGGTTGTAATTTAATTAGTTGAGCACAATTGGTGAAGGTGATGGTATGTTCCTTGATTATAACATCCACCAAGATTCAACTCTCTTGAAGGTTCAATAATAAGGGATAAGATCAAGATCATCCTTTGACTTACACTTCCATATTAAATAGAAAAAAATAATATTATTTTTGTCGCTATCTTTCATTTAAAAATTTAAATTTAAATTTCCAACATAAAAATTACATAACTAACCAATTAAACTTAACTTCATAAATATCTATTATTGTTACTATGTCATCATACTTTTTCATATATTTATAAATTATATTTTTCTATCACTATTTAAATCATTATTATTTTTATTATATTTATAAACTAGCACTTGCACCTATAGGAGGTTCAAGGGAGACATCGATAGGAAATTAAAGAAAAATTGTCAATGAATTGTAACGAGCCATTAAAGAAATTATCTCCATGTAGAAAAATCTTTAGGTGACCCACCTTCTCATCTAATACATACATCTTTCTTTATAGTTTCCTAACAGATTGTTATATTCTGAGTATATTTCTTAATTTGCCCTATGTGACTAACTAATCACTACAATTTTCCCAAGTATGATAATACTCAATTTTTTTAGAAAAAGCCTTTTGGGAATATAGCTTGTGTACAATTTTATGGACCATGGAAAAATGGTAACACTGAATTTGTTTCCAAATTATTTTTTTTAATATATGATAGACTGTGGAAGCACCAAATCTTTAGCATTCAATTTCCTAACATCAACAAAAGTGGTAATAAGTGGCAATATTTATGTATTCTGCTAGGAAAATATAACAGAAAAGGCTGCATATAACTTATGCTCTGTAAGTGACATTTATGTCTGTGCCATTCAGAAATAGCCTGGTGTTATTTGAAGACTTCATTACTGAAGAAGACAATACCATACATTTGTATGAACACAACCCTAAAAAAAACTAGATGGACTACCAACGATAGAATATAGTTGTGCTTTATTGTTCTCACAAAAAAGAGATGAGTTGAAGAATGAGCTCTCCTCAAATTAAGTACTACCTATACTCTGATGCAAATTGCGAAAAAGCTATGGAAAAAAAAATCAACTGAATAAGGTCCAAAATTTTGAAAACACACAAAGAATCGCTGAGCACCTGTAGACTACAAAGAGCTGAGTCATTAGATTTCACTCGGGCTTCTCAAATAGGATGAGATTTTCAGTCCCTAATTCTTGTGGTCCCTCCAACGGCCTGTTCCATTCTGGAGCACCATGGCCCAATATTTGTGCTTACTATCATACCTCTTCCAACCTGTAAATGTTGTATGGGTTTTAACACTCCATAGATAGCCAAATCTGCCAAATTCAGTTTAGAACCACCTGTAGATGGATTAAAGAAAGGCCAACCAATAAAAGTCACAAAAAATACACTTCATTTCCCTTAAAGTTCAAATAACACATGTTCATGATAAAAACTGTTGTGTACAAAATTTTGTTGGTAGACTTACCCATAAATGTCCTACTGTTAAGGCCTTTCACCCAAGCTTTTGTAGCTTCATATAGGGAAGCATGCTCATTTGTAATATTATACTTTTCCTTAAGCTTTTTGAGACAAAATACATGGCTGCTGCTCCTACATACTTGCCAGTATGTCTCTCCAAAGTTGTGAAATTACCTGCATAGTATACCTTCCTCAGTTCACTTCTGTACTATTATATGAATACATCCCATAGCTTCACAACTAGATTCAGAGGAAACCTGACATATCAACTCTTAAAAAATTGTTATTGTTTTGCCAATACTAGAGAAAATAGTTTTGTTTGAAGCAAAGACTTCCAACATTGCATTTTTTAATTTTTAACTCATCCCAGGACAAACACCCAACATCAAAAGACAATAAACTTTCCTCTAGTTTAGTTTCAAAACTACAACAGATATAAATTCAAAATTTACATAGAAAAGGATAACTACAATTGATTAGGAATCCATTCACAGTCCCATTTTAATCAACAAAAAACTTCACCCTTCCCACTCATTTCCCTTTTGAAGTTCAGAGAATTCAATAATTGCACATAGATGTGTATATCAACTATTTTCTAAATGGTGGCAATCTTAATCTAGAACTATGAGCCAAATTGACAGCCATATTCTAAGAACTAAACAATATCCAGAATAACTGTCTTGCATCAAAAATTGCCAACTTACCATTAGTAGTAATATCATCAAATGACTAAAACAAAAAACTTCACCCTTTCCACTTATTTCCCTTTTGAAGTTTAGAAAATTCAACAATTGCACATGACACCTTGCCAAATAATGAAAATCTCCTTCCTGACTTACCGGCGGTGGAAAATGCACTCGTGCATAGTCTTCATGGAAACCTTCTTAGATGATCTAATTCACCTTGCTGGCTGGTTGGAAGGGTCTAGAGATTATGCACTGGAAAGCTATACAAAAAATTTATATGAATTTTAAGAACATCCATAATAATGGTATCCTGATCTGTCTCTAGCCAAATGAAACACCAAACAAGGGAAGCCCGACAAATGTGTCGGGCAAGAAAGGAAAAAATTACAAATATCTTATGTAAAAAATCTGGCTAGGGGGAAGACTATGTTGATACATTTCCTGAAGAAAGACAATCTTAGTATATCAATCGAATAATAAGAAATTAATCACAAATACAACCTTCTCTGATCAAACTTACAAAAAATGAACTTAGTATAGAATAATAAATACCAAAAATGTGTAACCCTACCTCAAAACATAATATAGCTGCTTCCCTGGCATTGTTGTTTGAGTCATCAAGTAGTTGTAAAACCTGTAATACTGATAAGTATTAAGACATAGAATGTTGATACACCAAGGGCTGACAATAAACAATAGCCATATGACATCATATTGATGAGGCCACTAAAGACTTTCCTATTGAAGCACACGAAGCATGATTCTAAAAAAAATATTGCAGACTGTGATTTCAAAGGCAATGATGGAGGATTTCATTACCGATGGAAGCAACACACACTGAAAAGGAAGCTTAGTAGCAGAAAAAAGACTAATGGCATTTGCAACAGTTGAGAAAACTCTTCACGAACTTGCCAACTCTTGTGTGTCCAAGCATAGCTCCCCGCTCTCTCCACAATTATTGTTAGAGATGAAACCTAAAGACTAAACCTGTGTTTTTTAAAACCCTGTAATGAACAAAACCAATTATGCTATTTTCACCACTTCAAAATAAATGCAATAGACTAATTCCAAACCACACACAAGTGAATTTTGAGTTTCCAGAACCATATTCTACCCAAAATTTAAGATATTTCTAAAAACAATCTTTGTCAATTTAACATAGAATGTCAAATGCCATATCGACATAGATAATGTTTTAATTAACTCTGTTTCAGAGCAATAATCATGGAAACAAATAAATTTTAAAAATGTCCTGAAATATCATTTGTCCCTCCAAGCCTATAAATTCTAGTTTATTAATAACTATCCCAACCACATAACTCACATAATCAACTAGAAATGTGGGATAAAGGAATTGAGATGGTAGATACAGGAATAGGGGCAGGTATGTTATTTTGAAATAGGGAACAGTATAAATAAGATCCAGTAATATTATGTTAAACATAATCACCAGGAGATAAGAGTGTGGGTTTGATGACCATAACTATGAATTATTGATAGCATTTATTTTTGAAATTGCTATAAGAAATGCAAGCTATGTTCCACCATTGTGCCCATGAAACAAACAAAAAAACATTGGTGGTCATCTCAGGTGAAAAATATAGCCAAATTGATGAGGATGATGGTGTGTCATGCCATAATCCCCAAATGGTCAGGTTCAATCCTTGTGTAACTTTAACTAAATGTATTCACCCTAGTCATGGCAGCTCAGCCAAAGGAGAAATCTGGTGTAGGTGTACACTTACCCTCAACATGTTGTAATCATCTACTTAAGGGAAAAGATTCCAATATCTTATTACCACTTGTGTGTGTATACCTTAATTTACTTATATAGAAAAGGGGTTAAAACTTCAGGTATTACATGTTCTAACCATATTACCAAACTCCAGCCTTCCAAGCAATGAGAAATGGTCCAAATCGGTGCTATAAGAAAATCCAACATGTGCAAGGCTAATTTAACAACATTCAACAAAGCCTCAATGTGCTATGAGAAATGACGGAGTGTGGATAATTATAAGCAATTTATCTTAGCTTATGAAAAAATGTACCTAAAGCAAATATTCATGGTGCTCAGAATTAAAAGCAATTTTTCTTAGCTTCTGAGAAATGTAGCTAAACCAAATATTCGTGGCATGGGAGCACATAATTCATAGTAATAGCTTTTTCACTCTCTTGTGACAAATACAGAAGGCAATGATTTAACAGCGACAATCTAAAGCTCAATTTCCACAAACCTCTCCCCAACCACAAATAACATAGCAAATTATATGTGCTTCATTCATATACAATTACCTCCATGAGTACGAGCAGTAGCCTACGAACCACATCACGTACGAGTTGCTTCCCATCATTGAGTCGCTCAAGAATGGTGAGAAGCAAGGCATTGAAATGCAGCTTCAAATGTTCCCTTGACAAAGCCACGATAGAAGCCAAGGCCTGTAGGGCACCCTGATTGACCAAGAAATTGTTGTCCTTCAAGACAACAATTTTCATGAAATCATCATTTTCATGTAGGGTGTTTCCACAAGCAGGTGGAGGAAAGGTGGTGGAGGGTTTATAGATCATCATTTCTTCCTCTGGAAAGCATTCCCCGATCAACCCATCACAAATCTTCTTCAAAATTTTTATGAAATCTCCATCGCCCCATAGAGCATGGGCAGAACCCACAAAGCCCTCCACATTGGCCAAGATGAGCAGAAACAAGAGCAAGGCACCCACGCAGAGTCTCAAACCCGCAACCATCTCCACGACAAAGACTAGTAAAGCATGCAAAAAATTAATGATCTCTCTCTGGTCTCATTTCCTCACAAGGAAGTCAGCTCTCGCTATCTCAAACGTAAACAAACCCGCCGATGTTTCATTGGGAAGATGGCTCTGAAACCATTAACATTTGATTTGATTTACATCGCCGATTTGGAAATTAGATTTGATTTGAAGATCTGATTTCATCTGAATGCATTTACTGCAAACATTTATGAAGATTGATCTGCATTTATTTGACCTAGCAAAAGTGATCTGCATTTACTTCAGCAGGAAAACGGCAAACAACCACCTTCAAATTGTTTTCTGGCAGGGGTGAACAGGTTTAACGGTGCGTGAGACAGGTATGCCGAATATTTGTGGACTGGCGAGTCCACAATAAGAAGCCTATAGGCTAAATTATACTTTTCCATTTATGAGGGAAAAAAGAAATTGGGTAAGAACAAATCAAAATTCTTCCTACCCACAAATTTAAAAGTTAGAAGTTGTGATAGAAACTTTAAAAGCATTAATGTATATTTAGACATGTGTTGTATTTTCACCTTGTGAAAAGGGGAAAATGATATGGTTTGTTCTAAAAAAAAATAGAACATTTATCATTAGAAATGAATACCAACGACAAGCATATAATAGTTTCCTATCAATGGAAAAGGACGGATAAGACCATTAAAACCATTTTTTAAAGATGTTTAAACTTTCTAGTCTACATAAGTGTAAGGGTAAATGTACCATTTCCTAATTAAATAAAGAATGAATTTAAATAAATGAGTTATGATTGGGAAATAATAAATGTTAAATTAAATGTGAATTTAAATAAATTTAAATATGGTATTTTTTTATATTGAATCAAAATAAAAGAATAATTATATAGGAGAAGGCAACCAAAACACTCTCAAGAAAAATTAGAAAATAAAAACATAATAACAATTCAAAACGTTCAAGAAAAGAACTAAAACAAGAACAATTTCAAAAGAGAAAAGTCCCATTACAAAAGAAGAGAATCAAACTCTAAATTTCAGTGTTTTGAGAGTAGAGTATCATTTTTATGTAGTTGTAACAATTGATATTTGACCTTATCCAAATGATTATTAATCTTCACATGTTCTTTGAGACCTGCAGTTAAGAGAAAAAAATATTTTGGAAAATAATATTATAGTAAAACCTTAGCATGTATACTTCTTGATGAACATTATGGTTTGTAAAAATAGCCAAGCATCTACTTTTCCATATATGAAGTAAAATAATCTACCTCATATAATCTACAACAATATTCTTCTAAAAACCAAGGCCCAAAATTGCTTCTTTTCAACATAAAACATGATAAAAAATAATAGGGAGATAGTTCAAAATAATATTCCACTTTTTTTTGTCCATGCACAATCCCAAAATGTGTTTCAAATTTCTTGATGAACATTATGATTTGAAAAAATAGTTAAGCATCTACTTTTCCATTTATGAAGTAAAATAATATACCTCATATAATCAACAACAATATTCTTCTAAAAACCAAGGCCCAAAATTGCTTCTTTCCAACATAAAGCATGATAAAAAATAATAGGGAGATAATCCAAAATAATATTCCACTTTTTTGTCTATGCATACTCCCAAAAAACATGTTTCAAATTTTTATTGTGTTGAAAAAATGGGCATTTATTTGGTTGAACCATCATACATCTCAACCTATTACCAATAGGTAGCTTGAAATGTAAAACCTTCCAAGCTAGAATCTTTAACCTCAGCCTTAGACCACCAAAATTGAGCACTCACCTTTTCCCAAGTCTTTTCTTGGAATCTACATTTCCACTTTTGATTAAATCTAGGATTTAAAGGCAAAGCAAGCGACTCAAATAAATATTTTTAAAGGAAAGCAAGAAAATTGATGTTTAGATAGCCACCAACAATCCTTGAATAAATTACATTGTAATGGAATGAAAATATTCATAACAAGGTCAATATGAACCATAGATTTCATAAAAATGACAAATCCCTCAAACCTGTTTAATCCAAATTTTTTCTTAATATTTTTCTAGGTAGTCCAATCTAGTTAATTAAAATCCCACAGGTCTCCAAACTGTCAAACCCCTTTATATAATAAATAATAATCTTGTCTTTCAAATGACACAACAAGAGGTTTCCCTTGATATTGCACCAATTCGTTCCACCAAATAGATGTAGACCCAAAACCAAACCCATGTTGCAATGAATATTTTTTCCAGTTCAAGCATTTGCACACTTGCTTCCAAGCCTTCCATATAGATTGTAAGGGAAATGGAGCTTTAATATGAAAAAGGATCCAACAAAATTTTATCTAACCACATGAAAATTTGTCATTTCCTTTTGATCAAAGCTTGGATAATACGATGACAAACTAGGTTTTTTCAAGGCTCTTCTCCAATAACAACTCTAATTATCTATTTTGCTAATAAACAAACTCCTTGAGTTTTGGGATCTAATAAGCCTAGCCCACCTCTAGCTTTAGGTTGGATACAATGTAACCATGGCGTGTACTTGAAACTAGTATTACCAGTCTAGTTAGACCACAAAAAGTGTGGAACAATTTTATTCAGGTCATCATAACCTTTTTTACAAGGTATCCATTAAGAGGAATAATATAAATGTTATACGTTTCACAACTTGAATCTTTCCAACTAAAAATAAAAAATTGTTTTCCCAAGTGTAAAGTGTAAAAATTGGGCAATTTCACATTGTAATAAGAGGTGTTGGGTGTCCTTATTGTTTTGTCTATAGAGGACACACCAATGAGGCCCACATGCTCCTAACCGTTCCAACCTATCACCTATCAAAATCCTCTCATGTAGAGCTACCCATGCGAGGCTCTTGCCTTCGGGAGAACTTTCCTACTCCAACAAAGCCACTTGGGCCATGAATCCACCAAAATTTCATTTTTGATTATCTTGTAACCTGTGCTAAATGAATACATACCATTTTTTGAAGCATACCATAGAATAGAATTAGGGTAATCAGATATGAAAAGTCACCTTTTGGATAGCTCTTCTTCCAAAACCATTCTTGTTTGGCCTTACAAAAAATCAAAGCTTTTCCACTCCCAAACCCAAATCCTATTTGCTCTTCTAGCAAAAATGTAGTCACACAAAAGTTCCCCGTAATTTGCTTTTGAGGGAGCAATGGCATTGATCAATGTTGGCATTGAATTCAGTGTCAGGTAGCTATTCCATGATTCCTCCCAAAAGCAAGCCATCTTTCCATCACCAATATCCCATGTCAAATGATCACATATCACTTCCTTGCAACTAAGAAGGAAGTTCTAAATGGTCGACCCCTTATGTGGGTTAGCCACTGTTAAAATCCTCTCTGAAGCCATTGAGTCCAGATACTTCACCCTAAGAAGTTTACTCCACATGGCTTATGAATTTTTAAAAACCTTCCAGACAAGTTTCGTGCCCAAAGCACGGTTTTGAATCAACAAATCCTTAGTGCCTACGCCACCATGGTCCTATAAATCATCACTGTGTCCCACAATATGAGAGGAATGCATTTCTTATCATGAGGGTAATCCCAAACCATTTTGCATCCAATTCTCATCAACCTATGTATAGCCTTCACCAGAGCTTCGATACATGAGAGCATGTATATAGGTATCATCGCCATTACTGCCTTCACCATTAGGATTCTGCCCACCATAGTCAACCAACGACCCTTCCAACTTTTTTTCCACACACTACACTTATTTAAATGGTGCTTTCCCATAAATTGAGTTTTGAAGCACCTGTGAACAATGGAATCCCCAAATACTTTGAAGGTAACTACCCAATGGAGAAACCCATAACATTTGATATTCTTTGTTGGAGTCCTTTGGGGGTATTCACAAAGTATATGTTAGATTTTCTTGCATTAATTTGCTAGCCAGACTTAGCGCAATATTTCTCTAGGATTTCTTTTATTCCCTATGCTTCCTCTATCGAAGTGGCCCCATACAAAATCGTGTCATCAACAAAAAGCTGATGTGACACAGTAGGGATATTTCTTGTGATTTCAATGCCTTTCCAACCACCATTATTTTTTATTTTTGATATTTTTCTACTTAGTGCCTCCATCATGATCACATACAGGAAAGGGGACATTGGGTCACCTTGCCTTAAGCCTTTTGCACCCCAAAAAAACTGCAAGGTGACCCATTTATTATTACTGAATACCTTGGAGAAGAAATACAACTAAAAACCTAGTTTATCCATGCATTGCTAAAACTCATCTTCCTCATCACTTCCACTAAAAATCACCATCGAACCCTATCATATGCTTTACTCGTTTCGAGCTCCACAAGCATATCTTTGTTGTTTGATTGTTTCAGATAGTGAATTACTTCATGTGTGACAATGATACCATCCACAATGCTCTTGCAAGGCACAAAACTAGTCTTTTCTTAATAAATTATCTGAGGGATAATCCTTTTTAAACAATTTTCCATTACTTTGATAATAATTTTATAGATGGTGTTGCATAGGGCTATGGGCTGAAAATCTACAAAGGACTCACAATGCTCTTTCTTCGGTATTAAGGCAATATTGGTATTGTTGAGATCCTTCAACATAGTCTTTTTCTTTCTTGATTCTTCCACAATGCCAAGAATATCTACCCCCATGAAATCCCAGCACAATTGATAAAAGAAAGCATTGTACCCGTCAGGGTCAGGTGATTTGTCTAGTTGCATTTGAAAAAGCATGACCTTTACTTCTTCCAAAGATACCTTTCCCATTAACAACTCATTTCCCTCCAATGTGATTATTGGAGCGATTTTTGCAGTTATCTCCAAATTTAGAGTATCTGCTTCATTTAAACCACCAAGCATGTGGGAAAAATACTCAACACTAGCTTTTTGGATTTCTTCCTCACCTGTTATGACACTCCCATCTTCAACCTTGATTTGTAAAATCCTGTTCCAACTTCCTTTTAATTTTGTAGAGTTGTGGAAATATTTCGCATTCAAATCGCCTTCTTCCAGCCACATATCTCTTGATTTTGATCGTCAATAACATTCCCCCCTCAAGAGAATCTCATTATATTCCATGATAAGTTCTTTTTCCTTCTCAATTTCCACTCCTGACATACCTCTATTTAGGATCACTTCACCAAGTGCAGACAATTCTTCCTCTATACAAGACTTTTCATCAAAAATATTTTTAAAACATGTTTTAGTCCACTCCTTCAATTTCTCTTTCAATCTTTGTATCTTTTTTTGAAATATAAACATCTTTGAACCATACAAATTTATGGGTTCCGCCCACCATAATTTTAGAAGATCAGGTAGATCAAAGGAAGACACCCACATCTTCTCAAATCAGAATTGACTTTTTGCTGGTTGTGATGCCTCATTGATTAGTAGTGTTATTGGGAAGTGACCAGAGATTGCTACTGGATAAATTGTTGAAGTCGGCAAGAGATTACCCTACAACCAATCCTCAAACACCAAAAATCTATCTAGCCTCTCGGCTATATTAGTAAAACCTTTTCTTCTATTATCCCATGTGAAAATTCCATTTGAAGCTTTAATATCTACTAGATTATTTTCTTCGAACAATTTTAAAAAATCTTTTTGATTTTGTAGAATTTTTCGAGAGCCACCCATTTTTTCTTTTAAATCCATTATGACATTAAAGTCTCCCCCTATTACTACTTTATGTTTTGCTATTGTATTTGATAAATGATCCCATAGAATTTTTTTCTCCTCCATTTTTATTGGTCTATATACATTGTGAATTTCAAAAACTAAATTTGAATTTAAGTTTATTACCTCTATTTGCATCTAGTTAGAGTTTGAATTTCTGAGGGACACCTTGATTTTTCCTGCATGCCACAGGACACCCAAGCCATCAAATGCTCTATTCACCTCAATAAAAAGACCTTGCCATATTTTATAGTGCTTAATGAAATTTGACCTTTCGTCTCCTTCAAACTTCATTTCTTGGAGTAGTATGAGATCTGGATTTTGGCATTCCAATGGCGTTTTACCAATCGCTTTTTGTGAAGGGAATTTATGCCCCTAACATTCCAAGAGAGAATCTTCATCTCCCTCCAAGGGAGGCCCTTGCTCCCTTGGATCTTGTCATGTACAAAAGAATTGAGGGTTGTTCACTTTTTAGTGCCTCTTCTTCCCTTTCCTACTTATTCGACTTCCTTCCCACTTTTGAGACAAAAACAATCTTGGCAGATTGTCGAATTTTCCTTGATTCCGTTATATCTAGATCATCCATATTTTCTTTATTAGAATCATGGTTTGAACCACCTTGATCCTCGTTGCCATGCCATTTGAGCAATCTTATTGGAGAATTTTCTCGAGTGCCACCATCCTCTTCTTCATCGAATCGTGATTCTCCTTCTAATTGTTCTTCGTTCAATTTTGCAATGATGAGTTGCCAATTTTTGACGTGATAAGATGCTTGCACCCCTACTTGTTCCATCTCACTTTGATTTATGTTTTGATCCCCCACTGGTCTTTCCTCCTTTGCATCCCTTTTCTTCTTTTCCCTCCAAATCTCTCTTATCGTTGGCATAAAATGTCTACATCTCTCAGTGCTATGATTTCTTCACTTACATTTCAAACAGTAGAATTTTGGAACTATTTCAATGCATTGCTTCCACGCATTTCCACCCGAATGTAATTCGATTGTTTGTGAGATATCTCTAATTGCAATTATACATATTCTTTCATATATTAGGGATTCACCCTCTCGTAGATCAAGGTCTATAGTTTGGCCCAAAGTATTGCCTATTTTTGTGAGACAATTATGTGACCAATATTCAAAAGGGAGGTTAAATAGAGTCGCAACCATATTGGTTCATTACTTGGATTGAAGGCCAGAGGATTAAAATTTCTCTCCCATCTTTGGAAGAAGAGAAATGATGCTCCTTTCTTCCACAACAATGCCTCCATGATCTGATTCCTTTCATTTTTGCTTTTGAAAACAACCACAAAGAAACCTTTAGGCATGAAATTCAGAATTGGGTCTGAGTTCTAGTTTTTAACTACCCATTCCCCTATCTCTTTTCTTGAAAGCCATTTTCCCATGAACCTCCTGATAATGGCCTTTCTTTCAAGGTGCGATACATCTATCTTTGCAATATCAAATACATCACCAATTTTTTTTTCTGGAAACGACCCCACCCTAGGATTATCTTCGTCCTTCTCCTCTGGTGTTTGATCATTCTTTCCTTCCCTACCATTCTCAAACTCCTTTCCCTACTCATGTTGGAAGGAAACTTCTAATTTCTCCCTCTGTTGTTTCCTGCAGTTTCTAAAATCTCTTTTGAAATCTGCCTTATCAAACTGATGTGTTAATTTAGATTGTTTCCATCATAGTTTGCTATTACATTTAGAAGTTTATTTTACTATCATTGTTGACAGTTTGTTTGCATCTATTTAAACAACAGCTGTAGCCATTTTGGCATGAACCAAGTTAATGAATAAAAGTTTGTTTTTTTGTTGTAGCTATTTGTTTCTGTTTTATATTTTATCTTTGCTCTTTCTATCATACTGGTATCAGAGCTAGGTGATCAAGGATAAATAATTTCAAAAGATTGAAAGATGCTAACAGAGAGAAGCCAAATGTGTGATCATTGCTGAAGCTATTGAAAGTGTTGAAGCTACTAAGTATTGATGTCATTTATATCTTTTTTGTATTTTCATGAAGCTATTTTATGGATTTGATATAAAGAAATAAATTAAAAGGTTTTTTTGTTGAAAAATAAGATAAGTGCAGATTAGGAAGGAGAGATAACATCATGGAATCCAGTAGTAACTTAACTCAGCCCCAAATATCAATATTTACAGGTAAAAATTATGATACATGGGCAATAAAAATGAAGACATTATTTTTTTCACAAGATTTATGAGAGTTTGTTCAAAATGGGTTTGTAGAACCTCAAGATTTGTCTACTTTAACACAAACACAAAAAGATGATCTTAAGGAAAAGAAAAAGAAAGATTCTAAAGCTTTGTTTCTTATTCAACACACTTTGGATGAACCTTTATTTTCTAGAAATTCTGCAGCGACTAGTTCTAAGCAAGCTTGGGAAATCTTAGAAAATTCATACCAAGGGACAACTAAAGTAAAAGTTGCAAAATTACAGATTTTAAGGAGGAATTTTGAAAATCTTCAAATGAGTTCATCAGAATCTGTAGATCAATTTTTTAGTAATGTAATGAATATTATAAATCAAATGAAGATACATGGTGAAAACATATTTGATCAAAAGGTGATAGAAAAGGTTCTTAGAAGCCTTCCTAACAAATTTGATGCAATAGTTATTGCCATTGAAGAATCAAAAGACATATCTCAATTATCAATAGATGAATTGATGGGATCTTTGCTTTCCCATGAAACCAAAATGAATCGAAATAACAATTCTTCTTTGGAGAGTGCTTTCAGAAAATAGGTATCATTTGGAAGAGGAAGATCAAACTTCAAAGGAAGAGGAAGAGGAAGAAGTGAACACACAAGTTCAGATCAAGGAGAAAGAAGCAATTCATCCTATCAAAATTTTAGTAATAGAGGATGTAGAAGAAATCAATTTCAATCATCAAGGTATGATAAGTCCCACATACAGTGTCACTATCATAAGAAATTTGGTCATTTTGCAAATGAATGTAGAATCAAACAAGTTGAAGTGGATAAGCAAAAGGAAAATTACACAGATGTATCTAGTAATAATTTTGGAAGTTTACTCATAACTTGTAATGTGGCTTAAGAAAGCTCTAATGATGTATGGCTTTTAGACAATGGTTGTAGCAACCATATGACAAGAAACAAATAATTATTTGCTAGTTTGGATGATTCTATAAAACTAGAAGTAAAATTGGGAAATGATAGTAGAGTATCTATAACTGGGAAATGAATCATTAATATCATGAATAAGAATGGTGAAAAGAGACATATTGATGATATTTTCTTTGTACCTGGTTTAAAACATAATTTTTTGAGTGTTGGTCAATTAATGCAAAAAGGGTACATAATTCACTTTAAAAATGATGAATGCATAATTCTGGATAGAAATCCTAATGATAGATTAATTGCAAGGGTCAAAATGACACAAAACAAAATGTTCCCCCTTCAAATTAATTGTATTCAAGGAAAGGAGGAAATTAACTTCAAAATAGTATACTTAGACCAGACATGGCTTTGGCATTTAAGGTATGGTCACCTTCATTTTGGAGGTTTGAGTTTATTGCAAAAGAAAAATATGGTGAGAGGTTTACCAGTTATAGATCATCTAGCTAGTACATGTGAAAGTTGTATCTTAGGAAAACAACATAGAGAGAGTTTTCTAGTAAAAAGTTCATACAGAGCAAAAACACCATTAGAATTAGTTCACACCGATATATGTGGGCCAATGCAAAATCCATCTTTAGGAGGCAATTTATATTTCCTAACATTTATTGAAGATTTTAGCAAGAAGACATGGATATACTTTCTCAAGTAGAAGTCTAAAGCATTTGATAAATTCAAGGAGTTTAAAGCGTTGACAGTAAAATAAAGTGGATTCTACATTAAGGTACTTAGATCTAATAAGGGTGGTGAATTAAGTTCTAATGAATTTTTGGATTTTTGCAGATATCATGGAATTAAGAAATAGTTTACAACAAGATATACACCACAACAAAATGGAGTAGCCGAAAGGAAGAACAAAACTATAATGGATATGGCTAGGAGCATGATGAAGGCCAAAAATTTATCCAATGATTTGTGGGCAGAAGCAATGGCATGTGTAGTGTACATTTTGAATAGGAGTCCTATAAAGAGTGTGAGGGATCAAATCCCCCAAGAAGCATGGAATGGTAAGAAGCATATTGTCTCTCATTTTAGAATTTTTGGATGTGTTGCTTATTCTCTAGTGCCATTTGAATTGAGAAGGAAATTAGATGATAAGAGTGAAAAATGTATTTTTATTGGTTATGATGAGCAATCAAAAGTTTACCGGTTATATAATCCAATTACAAAGAAATTGATTATTAGTAGAGATGTTGAATTTAAGGAAGAAGAATCATGGGATTCAAATGTTGACAGAATAGTCACAGGTGGAGCACCTATACATGATAGTGAGGAGGAACCAAAAGAAAAAGGTGGTCAAACACCACCAAGAAATATTGTGCAAGGTATATCATCATCCCATCCAAATATTTCTAATCCAAATTCAAATTTAAGTGATGAATCAAATCCAACACTTTCTTCATTAAGGAAAAGGTGTAAAGGAAAGAAAACAAAAAGCTTAAAAGAAATATATGATAAAGGAGATGAAAATTTGAATTCAAATTTTGCTTTATTTGCTAGTGATCCTGTTTATTTTGAAGAAGCAATACAAGATGATAATTGGATTAAGGAAATGGATGAAGAAATAAACTCTATTTAAAGAAATAAAACATGGGAGTTAGTAGATTTACTTGAAGATAAAGATTGCATAGGAGTTAAATAGGTTTATAAAACTAAATTTAATGCTGAAGGCCAAATTGTAAAACATAAAGCAAGATTAGTTGCAAAAGGGTTTTTACAGTAGTATGGGATTGACTATAATGAAACTTTTGCTCTAGTTGCAAGGATGGACACAATTAGAACTATTCTAGCAGTAGCTGCACATAATAATTGGAATGTTTTTCAAATGGATGTGAAATCAACTTTCTTAAATGGTTTTCTTGATCAAGAAGTTTCTGTTTTACAACCCCTTGGTTATGAAGTTCATGGTCATGAAAATAAGGTTTATAAATTAAAAAAGGCACTTTATGGATTGAAATAGGCACCTAGGGCTTGGTATAGTAGAATTGATTCATATTTGATAAGTAATGGATTCAAAAGAAGCAATAGTGAGCCTACATTGTATATAAATACTAATGATGAAGGTCAAATTTTGGTTGTATGTCTATATATTGATTTGATTTTTAGTGGAAATTTGTCTGTAGACATGTTTAAGTCAAATATGATGAAAGAGTTTGAAATGACAGATTTGGGCTTGATGAGATATTTTTTGGGTATTGAAGTTGTTTAAACAGATAAGGGAATTTTTATTTGTCAATCCAAATATGCCAAGGATGTATTAAGAAGACTTAAAATGTTGAATTGTAATCCTGCATCAACTCCAGTTGTCACAGGAACAAAATTGAGCAAAGAGGATAAGGGGTCAAATGTTGATCCAACCAGATTTAAAAAACTTGTTGGTAGTTTAATGTATCTTACAACTACAAGGCCTAATATCATGTATGGTGTAAGTTTGATTTCAAGGTTCATGGATTCACCTCAGAATTCTCACTGGAAAGTTTGGAAGAGAATACTTATCTATATGTTGCAGGAACAATAGGATATGGAATTCTATATTCCAAAACTAACAATTTTGATTGGTTGGTTATACTGATAGTGACTTTGCAGGTAGCATAGATGACAAGAAAAGTACATCAGGACATATATTTCATATTGGATATGGAGCTATCTCATGGGCATCAAAGAAGCAACCTATAGTAACAATTTCTTCAGCCGAAGCAAAATATGTAGCTGCAACTGTTGCAGCATGTCAAGCAATTTGGATGCGTCGAATTTCATCAGATTTGTTGTATAATCAAGATGAACCAACACCAATCCTTTGTGATAACAAGTCAGCCATTGCATTGTCCAAGAATCATGTATTTCACAAAAGGAGCAAGCATATTGATACGAGATACCACTTCATCAGAGAATTGGTCAACAATGGTGAAATCTGTCTTGAATTTTGTAGATCTGAAGATTAGCTGGTAGACATTTTTACCAAGGCATTACCAAAGGATAACTTTGGATATCTAAGATACAGTTTGGGAGTTGTTGATTGTTGAAATTAAGGGGGAGTGTTGGAAGGAAACTTCTAATTTCTTCCTCTGTTGTTTCCCGCAGTTTCTAAAATCTCTTTTGAAATATGCCTTATCAAACTGATGTGTTAATTTAGATTGTTTCCATCATAGTTTGCTATTACATTTAGAAGTTTCTCTCACTATCATTGTTGACAGTTTGTTTGCATCTATTTAAACAACAACTGTAGCCATTTTGGCATGAACCAAGTTAATGAATAAAAGTTTATTTTTTTGCTGTAGCAATTTGTTTATGTTTTATATTTTGTCTTTGCTCTTTCTATCAGCTCCACCATCAATTTCTCAACTACATAATTTTTAATCAATCTTTTCAAAAAATTAGAATATATTATTATATATATAATTTTTTTATTAAATAGACTTTATATTGAAAAATACACACATAGATTTAATAATACTCATTAAATAGATATATTTAATATAGATATATAATAAGTGTATAACCACATATTTATATTATAAATGAAAGGTTTCTTTTCTTTTCAATAAAATATGCATTTATTTTCACTACTCATACAATATCATTTTCATTTTCTCTTCTATGAATAGATATAAATTAAAAAGTAGATGTTCTTCTATCCCTTGGTAAATACTATGTGTGATTTAGAGTATATGATGTCATCTGAAATAAGGTGTTCATAGTGTTCTATTTTCATGTCACAATGGGCTTAAAATGTTCCTCACAAAATCCTAAATTAGGGCCCTCACTATGAATTTATTTTTTCATTTATGCAAGAATGTTGTCAAATATCTCATAAATATATCCAAAATCAAGAAAGTTTGTATTAGTGTTCTTAATCACCTATATAAAAAAAGTGAAATCAAAGAGCAATTGTATTTGCAAACAAAATTGTTAAAAAGGAATAAGACTTAAATGATAAATAGTGGATGCTAAAATTTCTAAAATAATTTTTTAAAATTTAAAATTATACAAAAAATAGAAAATAAGTAGTTACAAACATTAGTATTTTATTATGTTATTGTGAACCACCACCATTATCAAGGATCTTCTACTTCACACTCTTTCCTTTAGTTGTGTTGGCCTCTACCCACTCACCCCACTCAAAATTAATTATAAATAATTGTAGCTTGAATCAATACACCTAAAACATCCTTTCTAAGAATATTAAGTATATGTTCTAGCATAACTATTCTCCACATGTTTCAAATATTCTTTCCTTGAAAAAGTCTTGAAGAGAGCAAGTGAGGTGTGATGGTTACAAATGAATATTTGTATGTCTCTAGCTTCTTTCAGCACCACCTTCATCCAATCTATCTTTCTAATATATTTCAATGCATTATTCAACACATAAATACAACATGAGGTCCAAAAATATGCTTTTAAGCACCCTTCATCACCATGTTATAAAATTTACAAACACGTGTTGATTTTGTCACAACCTATACAACATTTTAGGTCACAACCTCCTCTATAAAATCCCTTAAATTATGACACTAGAAGTTTGCATCCTTGTTCTTCCTTAAAAAATTAATAGATCTAATAAAATAAGATCCATTTGGATATGTAACTATGATATTAGTGAGTGATTGATGTCTAATATCAATCCACATATCCATCAAAATTGAGAAATCTTGCATAGCTAGCTATGCCTTGTATCCTCCATCAACAAACTCATTGTAAAAAAATGTCTATCAAGGAGGGTGGCAATTAGTCCATATTCCCTAGGGTAGTCATGAAGAAGCAAAGTTTTTTGCCTTTATCAAAAAAAATGAAATGGGAAGAATGTGGCACATGAAGTGAGATGGCATGGGAATAAAAAAATGGCAACTACATCATTTACCTTTTACTGCACGATTATAAGTTTAACATCCCTACAATTGTGCTTGGCCTATAACTATTATTTATCTTTCCTTTAGTAGAACCCATCCCCTTTGAGTATCATTATCTAAGGAAGGCATAAGAGATTATCTAGATTCTACTATCAAACCCTAAATATTTCCTCACCCTCATAGGCCTTCCTAAGTAGGATTATTTTCACATATTAAATCCCACATCCTTGCATGCACAAAAGATGATTAGAAATACTAATGTATCTCTCTTTAGAATTATTCTTACACACATGGCATGACCAATTTTTATATCCCTTGAATTTTTTGGGTTTGCATTAAAATAATTGCAGAAGGGGTTTGGGGGAATTGAATGGACCCTTTCACTAAACTTTTATAAGAGTAGAATTAAATTCAAAATGGTTATTTCCCACTTCACCTACAACACTCCCACACCCTAAATAACCCCCACCAACTCTTTTCTCTTGTATGTTTAACTTCAACCTCTTCACGAAAAATAACCCTCAAATTTGCTCATTATTTTTATGAACAAAAAAATCTAAGATTTTAAAATTTTGAAGGAAAGAGAAAAAATAAAAAACATTTGGAAGATGAAAATTGGATGTTATAGTTACCTCAAATGATTTTTTTATCTTCTCTTCTCTTCTTCTAGTCATTGTTATCTTCTCCTATCCTCTCTTTTAAGTGGATTTGTTTTAGGTTTAGGTTTTTAAGGGGTGTGGGGGGTCCCCCATTCCTAGACATCTTAGCTTGCCTCTTGGCTAGTTTTGGAATGTAATCAATCTAGAAAAGGACATGAGGAAAAACCCAAGGATATTTCTAAGTTGTTCCAAGTTCCCCAAAACATGACAAAGATGAGGGCACCTAAAACATATTTGGTGATATGCCCCCTTGTATCACTACCACATGAGGAATAAGATATAGTGAATTCTAAAATCCACAAGGCCGAAATCAATGATAAATTTTACAAAATACACATCTAAGTATAAGAGAAGTTGATATAAGTTAAGCTAAGTACAAGATACATCATCATGTTAGGTATAAGTTCCATGTTGGGGACAAAGTTTGGTTTCACTTTTCAGCAATCAAATAATCAAGGGATAAATCAAGAAACTAAATCCATTAAAAGTGGCCCATTTAAGATTGTTGAAGAAGTAAGAACATTTTAAAATGAGATTGTCTTCTTATATGAAGGAATATTCTATAATAAATATTAAGAACTTACATCTCTTTTAGCCTTCTATGATAGATGAAAATGAACTCTTTTATTGTCATCCATTCAAGACTATATACTCAATTCTCAAGAAGAATTGGACAAGGTTATCAAGCTACAAGTGAAAAGGAGGTTTACAAGGAAGGGAGTGCAAAAGACATGACAGATCGAGCTAAAGGATAAAAAAATGGGCAAAGCAAGGTTGTATCCCAAGAACAAAGTGAGGGAGAAAATTTTCCATCATTTGATATTGTAATCTTTTGGAGACCAAAATGCTCCTAATTGGGGAAGCGTGACTAAAAATGGATTAGTTAATAGCACCAATATATCACTAAGTCACTTCCTAATAATTTTCAAACAAAACTAGAAATAATATGGAGCTCAAACATATAGGTAAATAAAAATAGTGTTGTAGGGGTAATTAGAACTTGAAAAACTAGTTTAGAAGCATTCTACATTATCTAACAACCTAGAGGATTTCATCTTTTAAAAAATGGCTCCTTGTGATGCATTCAACCTTAGTTAAACTTGTGATAAAGAAAAACAACTACAAAAGATATGTTCGATCACAATTGAACATGTCACATGTAAGAAAAATAGTAAGGGCCACATCATTGCTCTATGTGACTCTCTTGTAGGCATACTTTAAGGATTCTTTTCAATTGATTATGATTATAATTGTGCTAATTTGTTATAACTAATTCATCCTTGATATGATAGAATGCAATTAAAATATAAAAGTAGTGACAATATTATATGAATATTTAAAAATAAAAACATGAAAGACTTTTAAGACAATAAGCCTTCACCCAGAAGGAAAAAACTTACCCTCTTAAAATTTCATCCACATTGGATTTCTTCGAGTCACTTCTTCTAGTATTATTATTTACCATAAAGTCTTTTCTTTTACTAATGTTCACACTTAAAAATCATATAGTAAAGCTTAAAGACTGTTTTAGAGTACATTTTACTTAAAACATCAATCATGGTGTGGAAAATCTACTCTATTTATGGATCACCATATACCTAGCATTTATTCCTATGTTTCTCTCTTGCTAAAGTTCTTTGGCAAGACTTTGCTGCTCTAGTTGACATCTAAAGTCCACACATACCTCTGGCTGAACAGATCTAACAGTCAGGAAGATTCCATTCTCATAATAAAATTTCTTTCAAAATATGTTTGGCCTCTTCAGTCTTGTATCATATGGCCGTACAGAAGGAAAGAGATGCTCAGATTTTTAATGAGACAACCAGTCTCCATCATCTAGTACAAACAAATAACAAAGTCTAATATTAGACTCACAAAAATTGCCCATTCCTCGGCTTTCAGGATAATGACTCCTCGAGAATGTCATGACTGTCAATAACCAAGAAGTGGAATGTACCTTTTCCGTACAAAACACAATGACCCAATAGTACTTGTAAAGAAAATTGCCCCACCTTTTAAGGGATAATACAAAATGAAAATTTGACAGTGCAGCCAGTCGCAACCTCGGACAAGTTGGAATAGGATTCATTAGCAATGATCCAGGTCAAACTACCTCATTTTTTTAGGATAATGGCAAGAAAACAACTAATATGGCTGAATCGATAACTTGTTATCATAGAAACCTTATAGCAAATAGCATGATTGTAGATAGCTCCAAATCGAATGTGCTTCAAGGATTATGCTTTAGTCCCTTGAATCTATAATTAGAGGCTTTGTAATACCAAGGTGGTAATAATTCAGGTCCATTGGCATATGTCATAGGTCATACATCAGATTGCCCATCCTAAGTTTGGCTATCACTTAATATATCAATAAAGGATTGCAATTAAGTGTGAGATTGAATAGAGTTGGGTCTAGGTTAGATTCTTAGGTATTCTTTTGTGTCAAGCAATTTGGAAGTAATTGTGTTAGTTCACACTTGGTAGCTTGGTTGCAGTTGTGATTTACTCTCGTTTGAAAGGTGGTTTATATGCTTTGAACTGTTATTTTTTATGTACATTATTCTTGGTCCCTTCAAAACCAATTTACTTTAATAGAAATAAAGAATTTCAAACCTTCACAAATAACCATGATCTCCCACAACAAGTTCAAAATATGATGGTCTTAGAGACAAAATTGACTAGCTTATTTAACAATGGTTGAACACCTTATCATATATAACCACAATGGTGTCTACCAAAGATTGCAAAGGATTTTATCTCGAGAAGTATTGACATCAATCTTATTTAGCAAAGCCTTAATGTATTCACAAGGCTATCTAGGGAACTCATTATGATGCTACACTTTCACTTCCTCTACATAGTTTTAAGTTCTTTTCATTAGTCTTTTTCAACTTCAATCCTTTTTGCTTCAATTTATCCAACTATTTGTTCCCTTCTAAATTCCTATACTTTGATATTTCTCAAACACTCCACTCCTTTTCACATTCATCTTGCCCTCTTTGTTAGGAATATGGTGTTGTACACCTTACACAAGAAAGAATGATTTAATTACATATGTAAAATAAATATATATTTGTGATGCATCTTAGGTGGTGTGTTTAGCCACTTTAACTATTTATTTGGATCCACTTGTAAAATTGTATGTAACATTAGTTAGATATTTTATGTGTGGGTTGAACATGGGAAAATATTAAATATTGGAAAACTTAGAACCAAAAATTAAATGTGGGGCCAATAGTTTTGTGTACTCATGGTTTTGAGGTGCATGGTTTTACCTTACAACTTGGTTGTGTTTGTGTGAGCTTGATTCTATAAAAGTAAACACATGCTTAAAATTGATTGTTTACGGTTAAAATTGGTTGTTTGGTTGTTTGGCTTGGTTGTTATTGTATTGAGATATCTTCTAAAGAGTGCATATGTGAAGAATGGCATGGGATATGTGGTTGCATCATTACCCATTATGTTTAGACACATGAAGGCTGCATTGGAGGAGCTTGAAGTTTCAGAAGTATTCATGGAGACTCTAGAAGTGTATTATAATATTTTCATTCTTGAATAATATATTGAGTGTGGATATGCTTTTGGAGGATGGGTTTTTCCCCTTTGAGGGTTTTTTCATGGTAAATATTGTGTTATCTTGTGGTATGCCTTTGATCTTTGCATATGGTTTTTTTATAGTCTTGTATGAATTTTTCTCTCATGGAGCTATGTTAGAAACAATTTGATCAACCTAGAATATTTTTTCTAACAAATGGTATCACAACGGTGGTTGTGGTTGAGGGATGTAAGAGATCCCTTCTAGCTTAACCCTTGTATGAACAAATCTGATGCAAAGTTGAAGTCTTGCTAATGCTGGAGAGATTTCAAAGATTTCAAGGTATGAGATATGTTGTGTAGGTTAAGTTTTATAAATTTTTGGTTTTGGAGTTTGCATATTTGTAATTATTTTTTTGTAGATTTGGGTTTGAAAATGAGTTGCAAAAAGAAAATCTTCTTGGTGTTCAATATGAGGATTTTGAGGGGGAATTTTTACAGATGACTCCCTAGGACAAAACAAACCTCACCATTAGATCCGAGACACTCAATAAATGAAGATTAACATAAAATTTGACTTATTTTGGACACCTGTCTAGAATAAAATATCCTCACCTTTAATCATACGATCGTGTGTGTGGAGGTGAAAAAAATTAAATCTTGCATTGAGAAAAATTGTTGAAATTTTTAAATTAAAATATATATTATGGGGATCAACATACCCTCCCTACTACTTGGAACCTAGCTACAACCAACATAGTACTGACCAATATTTGGTATAAGGTCTGTTAGCCCCCAACCAATAGTAATTAGGTTGATGGGCCCTTAGGCATCGAATCCCAACCCTTGATTGCATCGGGCTTCTAGCCAACCCTTGGGGGTTGCCAATTTTTTTTCTTTTTAAACTAATTAAAAAAAACTTATAAATCTACCACCTCCACCCATGCTTGTGCTAACTATTGCACTATCGCCACCAACACGCTATTGCACCACTACTCGTTGATGTCAACTATTCCCCCTCATAGCATAATAGAGTAATTTTATTTTGGGAGTATAACTTTACCCAAAATATTAAAATCTTTTATTTTTAATAGTCATAAACAATCTATCTTTGAACACTACACAATGGTATCAGTTTGGTTTATAAATTTTGGTGTTATTGCCATAATTTGGTGTCATGAAACTAAGAATTACTTTGGACTAGTTTACAAGTCATAAATTTTGATACATAATCAAATCTTTTATTTTGAATAGGCAATGGAGATAATTTGTAGCATACTACATAGTGGATCAAGTGTTTTTTCACTTAGATGAATGGAGAGAGGATTGTTCTTGTTTGGGCACATGTAGGAGCCTCAAATTTAGGGTGTGGTTATCTAAGCATCTAGATAAATTAGGAGGTGAAAACTTGAGGAGTTCATCTTTTAATGGGATTTGTATGATGGTATAGCTAATTATTGAATTTGGTACTCCTTGATATATTTTAATAGATTTTTATAAAGTTTGGGCTTTGGTGGAGATAGTTACACATGTTTTCTTATGGTTTGAGGACATGTGAGACTTGGGGTCTTGCATTAGTGAGATTTTAGCATAGGTACAACGATATTGATGGTTATGGTGTCATGGAAGGTCATGTTCACTTGAGCATTGGCACAAAACAATCATGTATGTGATTGAAAGGTAGTGGTTTGGTTCAATTTAAGGAGGTTGTTCTTATCTCTTAGATGCTTGTTTGATTATTTGAATATGGTACTTGACTGTGGATTTGTTTGGAAAATCATATCTATATTTGATCTGGTGTTTGAATCATGAGATATATAATCTATCTTCTTGGTTATCTAAGTTATCCCACTATGACCAAATTGGTTGGAAACTCATTTGGTTATAGTGGGATGACTTGGATGTGGACTATCTATATCCACAAATATTTCTAGTGTTGTTACATATTCAATTAGTTGACCTTATATGTGATCATGTGTACATTAGTATATTGTATTGGGATGAGAGTATGGATAATTAGAGTGCTTTGATAGTCAATAATTGGGACTTGTAGCATGGTGTTTATCATGATGTCATGGATAGCTTGGTTACATGATTCAGTGAGATTTTTTGAAAGTGATATTTTGGTGGCGATTGTATCTTCTTAGCATGAATATCTTGGTTCTATTTTCTCCTCTAGAGTTTCTAGTATTGAAATTGAGTGTGTGTGGACCATGGGTGATCTTCATTTAAGATATGGTTATCAAAATTCCATGGCGACCTTGGTATCATGGTTTAGTGGGAGCCTTGGAAATGATGTGGAATTATCACTTGGTGATGGATGATCTTCTAAAATGGTTGTTGGTGTCATGGAGGAGCTCTTGGATCATGTTGTTTTGCAATGAGAGCTCTTTAAATTTTTCAATTTCATTGATAGGAGATAGTTATCTTCATGTGATTGGTTATTTCAACATATTGGTTATCCATAGAGGACTCTTGGAGTCTTTGGTTGAGGTAATAGTTTTACAACTTATCGGTTTTGACAAGTGATCCTTGTTTGAAAGAATGGATTTGGTGTGGTGAGATGGTGGACTCTTGATTTTGCATTAGATTATTTATATGATAAAGTTAGATCATGATGTCATGTGATGTGTTACTAATTTTGTAGATGTGTAGTTGGAGCTTTGATAGTGGTCTAGATAGTTATCTTGGTATTGAGTATATTGGTCATGTGCTTGTGAGCTTCATGGGATTGTGGTGTTGCATTTAAATCTTAGCATAGATTGATCAATTGTAGGTGCTCATGGATATTAGGAGACTTGGGTGAGGCATTTGTTGATATGATTACTCTTTTGAGGTTTTAGCAAAAATTTTGAGGATTCTTCACCTATATATGGATGTGAGTTCATGATGGACCAATAGAGGAGATTGTTCTTGGATAGAGTTATTATGGCTTGGTGTATCTTGGAGAAGAAATACCATTTACTACTCTTGTTCTACTTGGTGGATAACCATGTGATAGGTATTTCCCATATTTTTTTAGGTGCATTATTTTTTATACTTTGTCTTCTCATTAATATGGATCTTGATCTATTCTTGCTAGTTCTAGTTCTAGAGGGTTGATTTGGGCTGATTTTATTTGTCATTCATTGATGAGGAGCTTAGGAGATGTTATTGGGATAATTGATTGATTTTAGGAATGGATTTGAGTTTGATATTCTTTCTTAGAGAGGCTTACATCCATGCTATTTCATAAGATATATATGTTTGTTTGATTTTGGAGATTGAATGATTGGATTTTATTAAGGATTTTAATTATGGGCTGTGAAGGAGATCTTACTTGACAAAACTTAGCACTTTGAGGTGTTGATAGAAGGACATGTTATGGTATATTATTTATAGGTATTCTCTCTTTGTTCTATGTCTACTTCTCATAGGTTTATGATGCACATGGTTTGTTGCAGTGGACTTGGGAGAGTTATGGTGACATGTTATGAGAGTATCGAGTAATTTTTATTTCATGTGTGGATCATTATGATTGGTATTTGTTACAACATAGTTTGATTATTAGCCACACCTTGGTATGAGTGTTGATCAGTAGAATTGATAACTATGATCTATTTTCAGATTTGACATTAGCCTTGTAGTGAGAATTCATGGATGTGTATGTTCATCATGGGCATGTTTTATGCTTGGAGCTTGTGATTTTGGTTTATGGCTTGGATATGTTCCTAAAATGAGTTCTACTAATGTTTGGGTGCCTTAGAGGTGTGGATAATTGGATGGATTAGCATTTATTTTGGTTTTTATTTTTAATCATATGGGTGTTTTCTTCATTTGACAACAACTTGGAGCCTTTGTTATCACTTGGATTTGATGATTGTGTTCTCTTTATTGGCGCATCTTCACATTGGCTTGTTATTTTTCTTCCATAGGTGGCATATTTTAGGATGAGAGGAGTTTGTCTTGAGATGTTTGATATCATTGGATTTTATTACAAGCATCTTGATGGATCATGAGATCATGTTGAAGATTCATGTGGTTCCATGGATGCCTATGAAGTTGTATTTCATCAATTGACCCTTATGCAATGTATACAAGTAGGAGAATGTTAAAAATAGGGTTTTGTACACCTTGCACAAGAAATAAATATTTAATTATGTAAAATAAATATTTATTTGTGATGTATCTTAGGTGTTGTATTTAGCAATATTAAATATTTATTTGGGCTGTAAAGTTGTATGTAGCATTTGCTAGATACTTTATGTGTGGATTGCACATGGGAAAATATTTAATATTGGGAAGCTTAGTACCAAAAATTAAATGTGGGATCAATGATTTTGTGTACTCATGGTTTTGAGGCACGTGGTTTTACCTTACCACTTGGTTGTATATGTGTGAGATTGATTCTATAAAAGCAAGCACATGTTTAGTGATTGAGCTTGGTTGTTTAGTTATTTGGCTTGGTTGTCATTGTATTAAGCTCCCTTATGAAGAGTGTATATGTGAAGCATGGCATGGGATGTGTGGTTGCATCATTACCCATTATGATTAGACATATGGAGGATGCATTTGAGGAGGTTGACGTTTCAAAAATATTCATGGAGACTATGTATGTGTAATGTAATGTTTTCATTTTTAAATAATAAATTGAGTATAAATGCTTTTAGAGGATGGGTTTTTCCCTCTTGAGAGTTTTCCCATGGTATTTTTTTTTTTTAAATCTTTTTCTATGCCTTTGATTTTTGTATATGGTTATTCTATAAGCTTGAATGCATGTTTTTGTCTCACGGGGATATGTAGAAAATGGTTTGATTAACCTATATTATTTTATTAGCACTCCATATTTTTTTTGTACTTTATCCTTACAATTTTTATCACTTCCTAGAATTCCAACATCCACCATTGTATTTGGGCTTTTCAAATCACCAATTTCCCCCCTTTATTTTTTCATTATTTATTTCCCACTTTGATGGGTCCTGTGAAAACCATTTATTCATTCTCACAAAAATTGTTATCCCAAAAATGGTCTAGCCCAAAAATGATCACAATGTCAATCATCACGTGTTAAAGAACAAGTTATTCTCAGAAAAAATGTTATTCATTATTTTGCATGCATGATCAGAGGATTGTGGAGAAAATCCTCAGGAGCTTACCCACGAAGTTTGATGCAGTGGTGATTGCCATTGAAGAGGAAAAGAATCTCACAATGTTGTATGTTGATGAGCTGATGGGTTCTCTGCAAACCCATGAGCAACACCTAAATAGGTCTACAAGCTCCTCCCAAAAGCAAGCTTTTAAATCTCGGTCAAATGCAAGAGGAAGAGGGAGAGGTAGAAACAACTCTAGACATGGTAGAGGGAGATCTGGACGTGGTAATGCTGGAGAAGATAGCTCAGCGTGAGCAAATAGCCAAGAGGGAGCAAGTAGCTCTCAGACCAGCTCCCGAAGAGGCAAGAAGAACAATAGTTCGAATCTAAAGAATGATAAGAGCAATGTTGAATGCTACTACTATCATAAGTTTGGGCATTATGCGAGTGAATGCTAGACCAAGCAAAGCGATCAGTCAAAACAAAATGCAAATGTCACTGATTCGAATGTGGGTGAAGGAAACCAATCCACAACCTTCATCATGTGCAATATTGGTGAAGAAGGAAGCACTGAAGTCTGGTATTTGGACAGTGGTTGCAGCAACCACATGATTGGTAATGAAAGTCTTTTTTCTTTCATTGATAAAAATGTTAAGTTTGAAATAAGAATGGGGAACAATGGAGTAGTTCCTGTTGTTGGAAGAGGATCTATTATAATCTAAAATAAGCAAGGTGAGAAGGAGATACAGAATGTATTTCTTGCTCCTGGGTTAAAGCACAACCTCATGAGTGTTGGTCAGCTGATCCAAAATGGATACAAAGTGCTGATGGAGAAGGGTCAATGCGTCATTTATGAAAAGAATGAGAGGACGAAGGTGTTTGCAGTAGTCCAAATGACAAGGAACCAAATGTTTCCTTTGAAGATTGAGATGTTTTTCTCATCTCAGTCCATTGCTGCACCTCTCATGAATGGAAAATGTACAACAGTACATCATGTAGCGCTCAAGAGCACCATTCAAGACACCTCCAAGCTATGGCATCTCAGGTATGGACATTTAGGCTATGCTAGTTTGAGTCTTTTGTCCAAGAATAGAATGATTAATGGTTTTCCAAGGATAGTAGAGCCTAATGTTAAATGTGAGGCTTGCATTTTGGGCAAGCAACATAGGCAACCCTTTCAATCAGGCAACTCTACAACGGAAAGAGCACCATTGGAGCTGGTGCATATGGATTTGGTAGGCCCTATGCAAATCATTTCTGTTGGTAAGAGCATATTTTTTATGACCTTTATTGATGATTACAGCCGTAAGACATGGGTCTATTTTTTGCAACATAAATCTGAAGCTTTTGATAAGTTTTTGTTGTTTAAGGCCCAGGCTAAAAAGGAAAGTGGTCATTTTATCAAGGTCCTAAGGTCAGATCGTGGAGGAGAGTATACCTCTAATTTGTTTGTGAATTTTTGCAAGAAAAATGGCATCAAGAAGGAGCTAACAACCAGTTATACTCCACAACAAAATGGAGTGGCTGAAAGAAAGAATCAGACCATTGAGGAGATGGAAAAGAGCATGATGAAAGCTAAAGGACTCCCGACTAAATATTGGGGAGAGGCTGTAGCAACAACTACTTATTTGATAAATAGAAGTCCAACAAAGGCTGTTTATGACAAGATCCCTCAAGAGGCACAGACAAGACACAAGTGGACAATTAAGCACTTGAGAGTGTTCGGGTGTGTAGCATATGCACACGTTCCTAAGGAAAAGAGGCAGAAATTGGATGACAAGGGTGAAAAATGCATTTTCACGAGCTATAGTGAAGAGTCCAAAGCCTATCGGCTATACAATTTGTTCACCAAAAAGATAGTCATTAGTAGGGACGTGGAGTTCCTTGAAGATAAGTCATGGGATGGAGTGGTAGATTCTGACAGCTCAAAACTGCTCTTGACAGCTCCTGAAGAAGCAGAAACTAGACATGAAGCTCAGCAAGATGAGTCTACATATGCTCCTAAAAGCTCTTGATGGCTCCTAAAGCTAGAAGATAGTCAACAAGATAGTTAGGTAGACTGTCACAGTCAGCTAGAGGATTGGCTCCTGAAGGTACCAATCGAGCTCCTGAGAGGCCCTTGAGAGCTCCTGAAGTTGGTGGACAGTCATGAAGATTGTCACAGACAGCCAGAGATTCAGCTGCAATGAGCTTCGGATGAGCTCCTAAAGTTTTCTGAAGAGCTCCTGAAAGCTCCTAAAGTGAGCAGATAGAAAGGCAAGTAGCCAGAGATAGCCAAAAGATTGGCTCCCGAAAGCTCAAGAAGATCGGCTTTTGAAGAGCTCTTGAGAGGTCCTGAAATCGCCAGTAGAGCTCTTGAAAGCTCCCGACAGCTCCTGAACCTGCCTATTCAGCACAACAGCAACAACAGTGAAAGTTCAAAACACCTCTCACCTCCCTAATGCCAAAGAAGACCAAGAGTCTAAGTGAGATCTACCATAATGAAAGGTATGATGAATCTGATGAGAGTGTGAATTTTGCATTATTTTCTCATGGCGATCCAGTTTATTTTGAAGAAGCTGTGAAAGAGGAGAAATGGTGTGAGGCCATGGATGAGGAGATAGATGCAATAGAGAGGAACAACACATGGGAGTTAACTGATTTTCCTCCCAACAAGCAAGTTATTGGAGTGAAATGGGTCTACGAGACCAAGTGCAACACTGAAGGAAGGATAGAGCGGCACAAGAAAAGATTAGTTGTCAAAGGGTACAAACAACAGTTTGGGAGAGATTATAATGAAACATTTTCCCTTGTTGCAAGGATGGAAACCATGCGGGCAGTCATAGCAATCACAGCCCAACACATATGGGAGGTATTTCAAATGGATGTGAAGTCCGCCTTCCTTAATGGAGTGTTGAAAGAAGAGGTTTATGTGGAGCAGCCATTCGGATATGAAGTTCCAGGTCAAGAACAAAAGGTGTATAGGCTGAAGAAAGCTCTTTATGGGTTGAAACAAGCTCCACGGGCATGGTACAGCAGGATTGACTCATATTTGATGAGCAATGGCTTTAGCAAAAGTGATGGTGAGCCCACTCTTTACATCAAGGCAACAAATGGTAAGGTTTTGATTGTTGTCTTGTATGTTGATGATTTAGTTTTCATTGGGGATGATGATTTCCTCATTGCTGATTTTAAAGAGGCCATGAAAAGAGAGTTTGAAATGATAAATTTAGGTCTCTTGAGATATTTTCTAGGCATAGAAGTAAAAAAAATGCATGATGGTATTTTTATCTCTCAAAAAAAAAATGCAAATGAGATCTTGAAGAGATTTAGAATGCTTGAAAGCAAGCCTGCCCCAACACCAACAACCATAGGTCTGAAGTTGAGCAAAGAAGATTGCAACAACAATGTGGATCCGACCATTTTTAAGAGTTTGGTTGGAAGCTTAATGTATTTAATAGCAACTAGGCCTGATATAATGCACAGTGTGAGTCTTATTTCCAGATTCATGGAGACTCCATGGGGCACCCATTGGCAAGCGGGTAAAAGAATCCTGAGGTATGTGAATAGAACCAAAGGATATGGCATTTTGTACACAACAACAAATATTTTTGGGCTGGTTGGATACACAAATAGTGATTGGGCAGGAAGTTTGGATGATAGGAAGAGCACATCGGGCTGTGTTTCATTTGGGTTCGAGAGTCATCTCATGGGCTTCCAAGAAGCAACCCATCATTTCCCTATCTACAACAGAGGTTGAGTATATAGTAGCAAATGCAACATGTCAAGCTATTTGGCTAAGAAGAATCTTGGCAGATTTGAGAGAAGAACAAGAAGATATAATAGTAATTTATTATGAAAATGTTTCATCGATAGCTTTGATGAAAAATCCTGTGTTTCATGGAAGAAGCAAGCACATTGAAACCAAGTATCATTTTATCAGAGAATTGGTTGAGGACGGTGAAATTAAAATGGAATTTTGCAGGTCTGAGCAACAGCTAGCAGACATATTCACCAAGCCTTTGAGCAAGGACTATTTCAAGCGCCTGAGAACCAGATTGGGCATTGTTGATTTGGATCAAGTCTGATCCTATTTTGTCGGCTCAAGATCAAGGGGGAGTGTTGGAAAATTAAATTCTCTTGAGTCTCTTCCCATTGCCACCTACCTATCAGGGGCATTCGATGCCTACAACTGAAAGATTGTTTTGGGGATTGCCTTCCCCACTTGCTCCTGACGTGCACCTGAAGATTGTAGAAGGAATAAATGAATTTAGGAATTTTTGAATTCCAATTCAATGTTGGTAGGTGATTTCAAATTTGAGAGGGAATGTTTGTTGAAGACAAAAGGAATGAAGGAAAATTATTCTGTTAGTTGAGAAGACTTAGTTGGAAGAAGAATTTTCTGTGCAACAACAGTCTGTAGACAAAGAATGTTTTCTGTGTGAGCTTCTAAAAGCTTCTGAATAGCAACAACTATTTGTTTTGTGTATGAGTAGATATTGCTCCTGAAGAGCTCTACGTAGCTCATGCTAGTGAGATCCTAGTAGCTCCTGAAGTTGTCTATTTTTTGGTTGAGTAGTTGATTGCTCCCAGTAGATAGTAATTCGTAGCTTAGAGTTAGCTTTCAATAGTTTGAGTTTTATCTTTCTTGTATTGTTCATTTCCAATTATTGAATAGAAAGAAAAGTTGCATGTCTCCAAGTTTATTCCGCATTTTGATTTGTGTATTTCCAGTCTGGCTGGAAAATAGAGCAGTAGCTCTGTGGCTTCTGTTTTGTTTAAAAAATGAGACATGGTATCATGAGAGGTACAATAATGGACTAAGATGAGAAACATGTCTCAATCTTCAAAGGAAACATCCAGTTCTTTGTCATTTGGACTGCTGCAAACACCTTTGTCCTCTCATTCTTGTCATAAATGATGCATTGAACCTTCTCCATCAACACTTTGTATCCATTTTGAATCAGCTGACCAACACTCATGAGGTTGTGCTTTAATCCAGGAGCAAGAAATACATTCTGTATCTCCTTCTTCTCACCTTGCTTATTTCAGATCATAATAGATCCTCTTCCAACAATAGGAACTACTCCATTGTTCCCCATTCTTATTTCAGACTTAACATTTTTATCAATGAAAGAAAAAAGACTTTCATTACCACTCATGTGGTTGCTGCAACCGCTGTCCAAATACCAGACTTCGGGGTGCCTTCTTCACCAATATTGCACATGATGAAGGATGTGGATTGGTTTCCTTCACCCACATTCAAATCAGCCTCATTTGCATTTTGTTTTGACTGGTCTCTTTACTTGGTCCAACATTCACTCGCATAATTCCTGAACTTATGATATTAGTAGCATTCAACATTGCTCTTGTCATTCTTCAGATTCAAACTGTTGTTCTTCTTGCCTCTTCAGGAGCTGGTCTGAGAGCTACTTGCTCCCTCTTGGTTGTTTGTTCACGCCGAGCTATCTTCTCCAGCATTACCACGTCCCGATCTCCCTCTACCATGTCTGGAGCTATTTCTACCTCTCCCTCTTCCTCTTGCATTCGACTGAGCTTTAAAAGCTTGCTCTTGGGAGGAACTTGTAGACCTATTTAGGCATTGCTCATGGGTTTGCAGAGAACCCATCAGCTCATCAACATACAATGTTGTGAGATCCTTTGCCTCTTCAATGGCAATCACCACTGCATCAAACTTCGTGGGTAAGCTCCTAAGAATTTTCTCCACAATCCTCTGATTATCAATGATCTCAATATTCACTCTCAATTGGTTTATTAAACCTGAGAGTCTTGTGTGGAAAACTGAGATGGACTCACTGTCCTTCATTTCAAGAGTCTCAAACTCTCTTCAAAACATCTAGAGCTTCACCAATTTGACCTTTTCAGTCCCTTTGTAATAGGTTTGGAGGATTTCCCAAGCTTCCTTTGCATAGTTAGCTGCAACTATTCTAAGAAAAATGGCCTCTGTCAAGGCTGCTTCTATCAAACTCAATGCCTTAGCATATTTCCTCCTTAACTCCTTCAACTGGGTCTTCTGTTTGTTTGTGAGCACAAAATATGTTGTTGGGTCAGTTACATCATTGAACCCATTAACCACAAACTCCCACAAATCATTGGTGACCATTGTGGTTTTCACCTTTTTTGCCCAAACAACATAGTTTTGTCCATTAAAGGATGGTGGCTGCTGTCAACTCTTTCCTTCATCTCTAGCGATGTCTCTCACACAAGAACTTAATACCCAAAAAAAAAATTCCCTAACTCACAAGGAAATGGGGCCTATGGCTTTGATACCATGTCTCATTTAAAAAAAAAAATGGAAGCCACATAGTTGCTGCTCTGTTTTCTAACCAAAATGGAAATACACAAATCAAAATGCGGAATAAAATTGGAGACATGCAACTTTACTTTCTATTCAATAACTAAAAATGAACAATACAGGAAAGATAAAACTCAAACTATTGAAAGCTAACTCTAAGCTACGAATTACTATCTGTTGGGAGCAATCAACTGCTCAACCAAAAAAAAGACAACTTTAGGAGCTACGAGGAGCTCACTGGCATGAGCTACACAGAGCTCTTCAGGAGCAATATCTGCTCACACACGAAATAAACAGTTGCTACTGTTCAGGAGCTTTCAAAAGATCACACAGAAAACATTCTCTATCTATAGACTGCTGCTGCACAAAAAATTATTCTTCCAACCGAGTCTTCTCCACTGACAAAATAATCTGCCTTCATTCCTTTTTTCTTCAACAAACATTCCCTCTCAAATTAGAAATCACCTACCAGCATTGAATTGGAATTCAAAAATTCCTAACTTCATTTATTCCTTCTACAGTATTTAGGTGCACGTCAAGAGCAAGTGGGGAAGGCAATCCCCAAAACAATCTTTTAGCTACAGGCATCGAATGCCCCTGACAGGTAGGTGGCAATAGGAAGAGGCTCAGGAGCATTTAATTTTCCAACACCATCAAGGATCCTCACAATAAGAAGCCTCCCTCAAGGTTCTAGGCTTTAGAACTTTATGAGGTCTTGCAGAACAATCATAATAGGCCATTTAACTTGGGACATCCGTGATGGACAAACTACAAGGTTTTGGGAAGACTCATGGGGAGGCTATTCAAGTGTGGACAAGGTAGCAGATCTTGCGCATGCTAAGAGAATTCTACAACAAATTTGGGTAGTATGTGTGAGGGATTATGTGATGGAGGTTTGTAAGGATGGAATTTCTACTTGGTGTTGGAAAGATTTAGATTCGAAGGGAATCCCAACAACAAAGGAAGCTATATTGAACAATATTTTGAGGGAAAGAATTGCCACGATAAGGGAAGGGATGGATTCCATCAAATGGAATGGTTTGAAGATAGACCACTACAACACAAGTGATGGGTATAAGTTGATGGAGTGGAATGGTGAAGGAACAAAAATTCCTTTACATTTGTGCTAGAATAAATTATGCCTACCAAAGGCTAGAACCTTTTCTTGGGTTGCATTGGGTTTGATCAACAAGCTGAAGGATTACATGGTTAGGGATGAAAACAAGGAGGTGGATTTCGTATCCAACTTGGTCGTCGATGTGATCTAGAACAAACATTAATGGGTTAAAGTTAGTAAGGACATAGCAATCATTTTCAGACATGCATTTGGGATTTGAATTTTGTGGTTGTTTGGGATGTGGCCTTAGCCATGAGGATAGTAAGATAGGGAATAAATATTATTATGGTTGGTGGCCTAAATAGGTGGCACAAAAAATGGAAGCATTTTTGGCGTCCTTCATAAGGGTTAGTGGGTATGAGGTATTCATTATATATTATGGTTGAAGCGGGCAACATTCTGAAATAATTGTAGGTAGGATTTGGCCTCACCTCACTTGTGCAAGACGAGGGGAAGGAGGAATTTAAAGGTGAGGCAATCTTATGTTGAGTGCATCAAAAGTGTGAGCTATAATTTCTAGTTGAGCAATTGCATATGGATACCCCCATTCATTTGGTGTGCTCGAGAAGGAAACTGGCCTTTCTGGGTTGCATTTTTTAGCAGAGGTTAAAAGTGGTGTTTAAATCTCTGAATGGTCTAATGTTGAGAGTGATAAGACTGGCATTAGGGGAGAAATTCTTGGTGGTAGATGAGCTCTATAGGGTTAATTAAAACATATTTTCCAGGTTCATGGCATCACTCTTGGATTTGGGGGAATCAAAAGAGATGGTGTTGGCACTGTCATAGGAGGTAATTACGGTTGATCTACTAGGAGGTTTGGCAGATGTGGTGAAGGTGGCATGTTTGGTTGTTGGCATTCCAAAACCAAAAGATATCCAAAAGGTTTTGGATGGGGAGGTGGTTTTGTACTAGTGGCCATTTCTATCCAATTTTAAAATAAGCATTGTAATACATTACCGACACAAAGCAGGGAAGGGTTGTGCATTCTTAAAAAAATATGACAAATATGGAAACCTTTCATGATTTGGGCTTGATGCACACTTCATAGACCAGGAGGAGGTGGTGGAAATTGTATGAAGGATAATGAAAGAATGTAAATATTAGTTAGTATATAGCTAATCAAAATTTTGACATATATCTGATGTAATAGTAAATATATATAGATTAGTAGGCACAGGGGTTTGAATGCACCAAGTTCAACCTAGAATACTAAGGCAGAAGGCCGAACATTTTGTAATCTTTTTCTATATTAATATACTAAGCAACATGGTTGTAGCTTACGAATAAAAAAAATCTATGATAGTTTTACTTTATGCATGTAAGAATTGAATAACACATTGTGTTTTTCATAATTTGGGAATGGTAGATAGCATTAATTTTGAATTGAATCATCCAATCTCCTAAAACTTGTGACATATGCTATAGCTTTAATATTTTATATATTGACATCTTAAGCTAGTTGTCCCTTATGGTGGAATCCATAAATCCCTTACCTAAATTTAAAATCTTTATCTAGGTTGAGTAAACACCAAACTCTCCATACATTTATTTACTTATAACATAATCTACAATAGTTGGTCACAAGCATCACCCTAGAGGTAAATTAGAATTTAAGCCATGTCCATTAGTATTTAGTGTTATCATAGATGTATCTAAGGGTTATTTTCCTAAGGTTAGTAGATTATCAAATCAATAAAGCATAAAACCCAAAGAAGCTATCAAGAACAAAGGAAACTAAACACAAATAAAATGATTATACCTGTCCTTCATCGAAGCTTCCTTGATTCACCTTCATAGCACCTTCTAACTTGTTGATGGTTGCCCTTAGATCGAACATGTGAGCAATTTGAAAACAAAGACTAAGTCCTACACAAGCTTTGAAGGATTTGGAGTGTCTAAAATGAAATCAAGTATCTATGTCTATGACGAAATGAATCTAATGCCTAAGACAATTATGCCAAAATCACTACTAAAAATGCAAGTATATGAATATGTCTAAAAATCTAAGCATCTAAGCGTAATCAAAATTGTGAGCAAAATTGAAATTTTATAGAAAATGCAATTTTGGACGAACAGATGAGATTTAAAGTTGGTGAAAGCCTAAAATCAGAGGACAAGAGTTAATGTGACAATCCCTTATTAGGGTTAGGGAAAGAATATTAAATGAGTGGTCAAGATGTCATTTGAGAAGATCAAATCGACAGTGGAGAATAAATGAGATAATTAGTCAGAAAAATAAAGATTTTCGAAAATCAAGAAGATAAAAACTGCCTAATTTGTGAGATTCAAAAAATCAAGAAGATAAGAGTTGAACTGAAGATCAGATTTGAAAAATCAAGAATCTGCTCGATTGCTTGATTTTTGGAAGAATATTACCATTTTGAATTAAATTAATTCAAAATATGGATTTTATGTGATAATAAATAATCAATTTTCAGATTATTTACTAAAATGAACTGACAGTTAGGAATGTAAGATCATTTTAAATAATTTCATTTATTTAAAATGAGGGAAATGTTAAATTTGGCAATTAAATAATTAAAGATGATTATTTAATTTAGAGGATATGATCAGTAATTAAATAAATTAATAAATTCATTTAATTATGAGAATTAGTGACATTAAATAAATAAATTTATTTATTTATTTAATAATCAGGAAGACTAAATGAATAAAGGTAATTAAATAAATTAAGAAATTTATTTGATTAGGGGGAAGACTTAGACAATTAATGACGTATTTAAAAATAAATAAAATTTATTTATTTAATAATCATGAAGAATAAAAGGACATGAATTAATTAAATAATTATGAATTATTTAATCAATAGTCGAATGTGGACCAAGGACATAATTAAATGTCATAATTATGCTAGGACGAAAGTGGTAAAAATAGAGCTTGCAGGCCTAGGTCATTTTTAAGTGTCTATAATAGATAGTTTGTTAATTACCGACTTGAATTCTTGACATACAAATTGATTTATAAGAAAATAAAAACTAAGAATGTTAATGTGTATGATAGTAATGGTGTTGATTGTATCTCATATCAGAAAGGTAAAATAGTGTATGAATCATTCACCAAGGATTGGTCAATCTCAAACTAACAATACAATAATGCATAATCAATTCATGTGCCTTGTCTATGATTCCACATTTTGCATACATAACTCTCAAAGCATCTCCATTTATAGTATATATTAGTAAATTACCTTTCGTACTCTATCCAAAGCTTCCATTATGACTAGGGAAAAAAGGACACCTTTTGGGAGAGGAAAACCAAGCATGTACATATTATAGGAACTTATTGATAAGTTTGTGGAGATGGATAGTTTTGGGACTATATTTGGTGATATGGTACTTGCAAGAAAACTAAAAAATCTAACTTTGATCAATGCCTTCTTAGGCGTGGTCACTTGATCATCAAATTTCTATTAAAAGAGGAAAAAGTGGCAAGTAAAGGGTAAACATAATGCCTTGTGTAAGGAAGATCTAGATATTTAAATTTGATGACAAATTTCTCTTAAAGATAAATCGTGTGTTTGCAACCTTTATTTTGTGAAATGAATAAGCTTTTATTCAATTACAAATGAATTTTATTCCACATTACAAGATTTTTTTATATGCCAAGGCAATGAACAAATGTCCCTAATATCTAGATTATAGACAAAATATGCCCATCCATAGATTGCTTGCTTCAAAATTGATAATCTCTTGCTAAGCTAGCATGACCATTATATGAAGATAGTAAAGTTCAATCCAAATAGAATTACTAAGTTGAATGTCCCAAGCTAGAGATAAGAAAATCAAATGTAGCATTCATGGAAGCCGCTGGCTTGAGTTTTAAGGGAAAAGATAACTAGAGTTATTGGTTAAAAACATTAATGTAGTAGCTTTCAATTAACTAATTTTTCACATTTTTTTCTTTGTTATAATTTTAAGCAAAAGTATTATGTATTCATTTATTTGTATACTAAAGTACTTTTATCCATATGGAATAGGCATTTGTATGTATGAGACAAATATTTATCCACACGAAATGGGTATTCCTCTATCAATCCAAGATAGGAATTTATCCAAACAAGATAAGCATCTATTCATATAGGATAGGAAATTTGCTCTAACCAGAGACTTAGACTCATTGAAACCAACCAAGTCCTAAGTCACTCACTAAATACTACACATCCCTATTGGAAGTGCATTGAGGTGACTTTGAATTTGACTAGGGTTGATTTTGATGCTTTTCAAATTTTAAATTCTTTTTAGTTATAATGATGATAATGAAAATTGTCTAGAAGGTACTGACACGCTGTTTGACTTTGTGCAGAGATAGGTAGCCCCCATATATACACAAGAGAGCAGACCGTCGACTTTTCAGTTTGGTGATCAGCTGACTCCGCGAGAGTGACGACGGTTGATGCGACAAGGTCTATATTATGCTGCCTATATGCTTGTTATTCGGGAAAATAGGGGATGATTGACTATGTTATGTGAGCGATGGCGTTCAGAGACATGCTCCTTGCAACTTCTGACGGGAGAGGCAATGGTTACACTTGAGGATGTTTACCATTTTCTACACTTGCCGATCCGAGGAGAGCGGATCGTTTATGACCCTTGCCATGGCCATCAGACTTTCACAACGTACTATTGGGATGCGGGAGCAGGACTCGACATCCAGGGCTATGAGATCTGCTGGGAGTCTATGGCGGAGCATTATGCTTAGTTTGATGCATTCTTGGCGACATTGATTGGCAGGATATTGATTCCCGACCATCGTGGACATGGGTTTCCCATTGGTTGGGGAGATGTGATAGTGGGGATGAGGTGGGACAAGACAGTCAATGATTGGCGGCCTTGTTTGTTGGGCACACTCTACCGCCAACTTCACGAGGTTGTCTACAGGAGGGCAAAGAGCATTTCATGTGGCACCACACTTTTGATGATATGGGCATGGGAGCATATAGCGATATTCCGTCTGCCTATCCAGAGACCACAATTAGCTGAGGGGATGTCCTATGCCTATTACTATGTCGGTGCTCTGCAATAGACACAGATGGGAGAGACAAGTTGGTGGCGCCATCAGATTGATACCAAGGTGTCATTCATCTGGAGACTGTATAGAGACTACCAGTAGTGGGATGATGAGGTCAACCATCTCAGCCTTTGCAGACAGTATCGTTACCTGATTAGGAGGATAGTGTAGAGCCAGTTGATTATAGAGATGTATCTACCACAGCGTGTCCTTAGCTTGGAGAGTAGCAAGGTGTACCTGCAGGCACAACCGAGTATGCCCGATCTTCTAGAGAGTCCGCTTGGGGGCCAACGATTCTTGTAGCTTTTGCCGAGCAATAGATTGATGGGATAGTAGCCCAGTAGTGGGGATGGAGAGGTTGGATTGCAGATCCTGGGACTACCAATGACTACGATTTATGGTGGCAGGGACATCAACCAGTGCCATTGATAGATCTAGATGGGCCATCACCTGTGGACATGAGGTCAGTTATACCATGTGTGTCGAGAGTCAGGTGAGGGGGTAGAGACGGTGATAGAGGTAGAGGCCGGGGGAGGGATGGAGGCAGGAGGAGGGATGGAGGTCGGGGTGGAGGGCGAGATGGAGGCAGGGATGGAGGTCGGGGCAGAGATGATGGAGATGATGGGGATGATGGAGGAGATGGCTGGAGACAGAGGAGGGATGGCCAGAGATAGGGTAGGAGGGTGCGACCGCATGTGATGAGAGCAACACTAGATGCTATCCAAGAGGTGGCCGAGGAGGGGGAGAGACAGGAGGAGAGAAAGGAGCCTGAGATGGATGTGGAGGAGCAGCCGAGGCAGGAGTAGGAGGAGGAGAGACAGGAGGAGCATGTGGCTAGGGAGGAGGCCAGACAAGAGGAGGAGAGACAGGAGCCTGAGGAGGATGTGGATGTGGACGTAGATATGCCTCAGGATGAGGGAGTCGGTGGAGAGGATGTTGCAGAGGAGGATGATGATGATGATTCTGTGGATGAGGATGAGAGACTCCTGAGATGGTGGAGGGAGAGGAGGAGATATTGTCTTCCTCGACATTGCCCCAGGATGCCACAACAGACCAGAGGGTGGCAGATCTTCAGAGGAGGCTAGATGAGAGTGTGGCAGAGGTCAGGGTACTATGGGTAGAGCTAGACATGGCTCGAGTAGAGCAGGATCAGGCAGTGATCTGTCAACAAGAGTCAACACAGTGGTGTGTGGATTTTGTAGCCTTATGTTCAGGACCTTCAGGGGATATGGCTCGTGAGCTTGCCAGGGTGAGCACTCGATTTGGGTAGTATAAGACCCTAGATGAGCAGACAGTGCCTCCTGAGCAACTAGATCCTACACTATCACGCTCACAGAGGAGGACAGGCAGTGGTCACAGATCAGGGAGCGGGAGCAACAACAAGAGTCACACTAGTGCAGGAGGGTCTACCTCGTTAGGGCACACATCAGGGCACAAGTCCCACCACTCTCACAGGCATGCCTCAAGTCATAATTCAAGCCATAGTCATGGGTCTACCAGTTCAAAGCAGAGGTCAGCACAGAGGCAGCCATTAGTGATAGATCTGTCAGCGTCATAGAGTCAGGCCGCAGTGTCATCACAGGTGCCTATTACCGTGGAGATGATGCCATCAGTGTCAGTTCCATCAGGTTCACAGATAGAGGCCATTACCATTCCACCTATGATCTTAGTGCCAGTCATAGATCCTCAGCCACCATAATCTTCTCCATGAGGGGATGATGAGAGCCTTTCCTAGGGGCATGTTTGCTACATTTGCCTCTATGTCATGACACATTATGTATAGACCATTGAGCCTGTGAGCTCCATTTTTGAGATATCTCTTGACTCTATCCTGTGACATTATATATTTTGAGATGATGCTGTATGATGCAGTTTTGATGCTGGTCACATGTGTGTTATGCGATGCTATTTGATTTATGCATTATGATATATGTGATGTGATGCTTTATGTATGATGTTGATTTATGATGGATGATGGTACTATTTATATGTCTTGTCATGTATGTCCTATGATGCTTACTTATGATATGATGTCATGATGATGCAATGCTTATTTATATGTTATGCCAATTTTGTGATGATGATGATAATGATATGCATAATGTATTTATTTGAATGGATGCCATGTTTATGATTATGTTAATGCAATATGCAATGAAATGTTATATGATTTAATGCTATGGATGATGTGTGTATGGACCTAATGCAATGTTTATATGATTATGTATGCAATTATGTTTTTGTATGTCACAGGACATCATCGTGAGATGGACGAGAGAAGATGACCAGATCGAAGGAGATGCATGTTAGTTCCTAGACCAAATCCTTCAAAACTTTACCATAGGAATTTAATATTTATTGCTCTTAATCATCATTGGGCAGATTGTTGTAATGACCAACAAACACTATGATATGACATAGATCAAGGTGTACAAGGTCGTACCATCACATAAGACAAGCAGTCGTAGACAAAGATGATCATGACTCATACTAAGAGCACAATTGCCCCAATCTTTTTGTCATAATCAACCACAAGCAGAAAAAGACAAGGAAAATTCATGAAACATCATTGCTTCTCTAAATCCTGTTTCCAGGACATCCTTGAGAAACTAGCAGCATGATTTCCAAAATACAAAAATAGAGCCATTATCATGATACGTTGCTATTTTTCTAATTCCCAAAATTAGGACCTCGTTGAGAAACTAGTAATCATGCGTGTCAAAAGTCGAGACAAACATCATAATACGTCACTGCTTCTCTAAATCTTGTTGTCGATATCTCGCTGAAAAACTAGTAACATGATGAAAAGCCAAAAGAAAAGTGCCAAGTGTTTTCCAAGTGTGTCCGGATACCTATTGTTTTAATGTCAAGATGTCAGGTTTGATGACAATGAGATGCCAGGGTGTTAAAGTTTTGATGATGCCAAGATGATGAATGTCAAAGATTGCCAAATTCAGGAAGGACACATCCTAAATAATGTTGATGTTGAGAGGTTTGATCCATTAAATATCAAAAGGATCCATCATAATTCTAGATGACAGGGACGGTGACAATTCCTAGGAAGGACACATCCTAAGGTGTAAATGACAGAGTTTGTTCTTCAGAAGGACACATATGAAGAATACTGGTGTCAAGAGGAGTGATTCGTAGATGTGAAGAGGATCCCTCAAATGTCAAATGACAGTGACGATGCCTAGGAAGGACACATCCTAAGGCATGAATGACAGAGGCTATTCTTCAGAAGGACACATTTGAAAGATAACCAAGATTTGACAGTTTGACAGGTTATGATCAATTGACTTGTTTTGACTGAGTTTGACTTGTGTTGACCATATGTTGATTTCTTTGACATGCTGATGCGATTGTCATGTTTGAATAAATGATTGCCATACTTTGTTTTAGGAGTTTTCCCATTTTGAAAATGATTTGTCTTGGCTTGAAGATTTTGATGTGTGTGCTAGTGTAATGCCATCAACCCTAATGGAATGACCTAGTGCGACCTTGGGGGATCATCGACAAATGGCCTTGCCTACGTCATACACTCAAAGACCTCGTAGTTCGACAAGACCAATGACTTTGTCTTGATGACCAAATATTGTGCCATGATTTTCTTTTGACAAACCTAAAAGGATTGACCTAATGTCTCGGGGACTCAAAAATGAGTCTTGCCTATGTAGCAAATGCGTAGAGACAACATAGTTCGGACAAATGACAAAGACTTGACTAATGTGACGGAAATGCGGAAATGTGACTTTGTTTTGCGTTCTTTGAGCAGTTTGACATTTGTTGTGGTTTTCTTCAGGACATTTTTCAATTTTTAGGTCTTTCTTCAGGACGTTTTGTGATGTTTTTGGTCTTTTTTTAGGACTTTTTGTGATGTTTTTGTTCTTTTTTTTTAGGACTTTTTGTCATATTTTTGGTCTTTTTGCAGTACTTTTTGTGATGTTTTTTGTCTTTTTTCAGGACTTTTTGTGATGTTTTTGGTCTTTTTGTAGGACTTTTTGTGATGTTTTTGATCTTTTTTCAGGACTTTTTATAATGTTTTTGTCTTTTTTCTAGGACTTTTTATAATGTTTTTGTCTTTTTTCAAGACTTTTTGCGATTGCTGAGACCATGCGTGATATCCATTGTAGTCACATGATAATTTTTTTTCCCCTAGTCAAGTCCAAGACTTAGCCAATTTTAAAGGACATGAAGAAGAGATATGCATGCGATACCAAATGGATAGTATAGAGGACTTGATGTCAACTGTTTATCAACCATGAGAGGAAGGGTATGATGTCATGGCAAGTGTCGTGATAGTGATGAGAAATGTGTTTCTTCCTAGGCCTAGGCAAACAAAGTAACAGTAGATTGCAGAGCAATGATTGATTGCACATGGTGCCTGTTTGCCAGGTTTTCACCATGGTACTTATCCAAAGCGCTTGTTTGCCAGGTTTTCACTGTTGGACTAATTTTTTTTCTTTACTATTTTTGTCATTTTTCTTATTATTATTATTATTTTTTGGTGCTGCTAAGATGCATGTTTGCCATATTTTCATCAAGGCAACAATTTTTTGCCATTTTTTATTTTTTTTTGTATTTTAAGGTTTTTAGCTCAACCTTCTAATGTTATGCGTAGAACTTTCAGAGATGTAGACTATTGATAGGCTCTATTAGTTGTTCTCCATCTGGAGTCGCCAGCTGATAAGCCCCAGAACCAAAGGAGGATATGATGACATAAGGACCCAACCAGTTTGGTTCAAACTTGCTTGGATTTTCTCTGTCAGCCTGGTTCTTAGGGTTCTGCAGGAGGAATAAATCGCCAATGTCAAATTTCTTGACCATAACCTTCTTGTTGTAACTGCAACAAAGATGGTTATGATACAGTTGTAGATGGTTCAGGGAAAATTTCCTTCTTTCCTCTAACATCTCCAGCTCGTGTAGGTGCGACTGTTTGTACTCCTCATCATCGGTCAAACCCTTGAAGGAGACTCATAAAGAAGGAATTTCAACCTCAATGGGCAAGATGGCCTCAGCTCCAAAGACCAGGGCAAATGGAGTGGCTCCTGTGGGTGTACGAATGCTAGTGCGATAAGCCCATAGAGCGGGGTTGAGTTGAATATGCCAGTCACGACCAGTGTCGTTGATAGTCTTTTTCAAGATTTTAATAATGGTTTTATTTGATGCCTCAACTTGACGTTTCCTTGCGGGTAATACAGAGAGGAAAAATGATGTTGGATATGAAATCGCTCACATAACTTATGAATGTATTGGTTTTTAAATGGACGTCTGTTGTCAGTGATGATGGATTATGGAAGGCCATATCAGAAAATGATGTAGTTAATAATGAATTTGGATATTTGTTTGTCGATTATGTATGTCAGAGGGATGGCTTCGATCCACTTCATAAAATACTCAGTGGCGGTGATGATGAATTTGTGGCCATTTGACGAGGTAGGATGGATCTTACCCATGAGGTTGAGTCCCCATTGTGTGAAGGGCCAAGGAGAAGTGATTGGCCAAAATTCCTGCACTGGAGTGTGGATCAAATCACAGTGAATCTGGCATTGGCGACAAGTCCTGACATATTCTACTGCATCTTTTTCAATGGTCGACCAATAGTACCCAAGTCTCATTATCTTCTTGGCCAAAGTAAGACCACTCGAATGAGACCCGCATATACCCTCATGTACTTTGCGTCAGGTTGTACATGCTTTGTTGGTGTCAAGACATCTAAGGAGGGTGTCACTGACGATGGCATATCTTGCTGATTTTTCAGATAAAGGACTTCCTCTCGTTATTGGAAAAATTAGGTGGAAGGGTTTGGGACTTAAGGTAGTCGTGAATATCTTGGTACCAGGGAGAATTAGGACCAACAAGTTCGCAGACCATCTCTAACTCTGAAATGTCATAGGCGGGGACTGACAATTGTTCTATTAGGAATTCCAGTTGAGGCATATTTCTTGGAATGTGGAGGAGAGAGCCTATTGTAGCCATGGCATCTACCGCTTTGTTCTGTGCTCTTGGAACTTGTTCAAAAGTCACCATATGAAAATATGTCTAAAAACTGGTAACCATTTGTTTGTAGGGCATGAGTTTCTCATCCTTTGTGTCGTAGTCATCATTAACCTAGTTGATGACCAGTTGAGAATCCCCATAGACATGCAGTGTTGTAATTTTCTATTTTATTACCATTTTAAGTCTTGTAACCAATGCCTTGGATTCTGCCACATTATTTGTGCATGGGAAAGCTATGTGGAAAGACTTAGGAATGGAGTCTCCTTGAGGGGTGATGAAAAAAATTCTTGCCCCCGAGCCATGATTTGTGTGTGATCTGTCAAAGTAGAGTCTTCAAGGTGACTTAGGTTCCGTATGAAATATCGACTCATCTGGAAAATCTGCCACTAATGGGTGATCACTTTGTAAAGGTGCATCCACCAGCTAGTATGCTATGACTTGTCCTTTTATTTCCCTTCTTTCTACATATTGAATATCATATTCACTCAAAATCATGACCCATTTTGCCAGACGTCCTGTCAATGCTGCCCGACTTAACAAATATTTGAGGGGGTCGATCTTTGCTACTAGTTGTGTCTAATGGCTTAACATATAATGTCTTAGCTTCTGTGCTGCAAATACCACGGCTAGACAAGCCCGCTCAATTGATGTGTAGTTCAGTTCATACTCGACCAATGTCCGACTGATGTAATATATAGCTCTTTCTTTTTCTTCTTGGTCGTTCTGTGCTAGTAATGCCCCCAGTGTTGAAGTAGTGGCAAAGATGTATAATATCAAAGGGTTTCCTTGAATGGGAGGCATAAGGACTGGCGACAACAATAGGTAATCTTTTATTTGCTGAAAGGATTCTTGGCATTTATTTGTCCACACAAAGGGGATTCCTTTGCACAAAAGATATTGGAATGGTTGGCATTTATTGGCCAATTGGGCTATGAAGCACCAAATAGACTGCAACCTACCTTGTAGGGTTTCGAGTTCACTAATTTCTCTGGGCAGAGGCATGTCTATGATGGATTTTACTTTTGCTGGATCGACCTTAATGCCTCTTCGAGAAACTATGTATCCCAAGAGTTTACCTGATGCTACACCGAAGAAACATTTCTTAGGATTTAGCCAGACTTTGTATTCTTCTAGTCTCTTGAAAATTGTGTCTAACACCTTCAGATGATCCTTTCTTGTTACTGATTTAGCCAAAAGGTCATCTACGTAATCTTCCATTATTTTATGCATCATGTCATGAAAGATTGTGGTCATAGCCCTCTGATATGTGGCACCTACATTTTTAAGACCAAATGGAATGACATTCCAATAGTATGTACCACAAGGGAAAGTGAATGCTGTTTTATGCTGGTCTTTGGAGCCAATACGAATCTGATTATAGCCTAAGAAATCATCCATGAGGGACAACATCTCATAACCTATTGTGAGGTCAACTATGATATCAATATTTGGTAAAGGAAAGTCATATTTTGGGCATGCCTTATTTAGGTCTCTAAAATCTGTGTAGACGCAGATCATCCCATTTGGCTTTGTTACTGGCACCAGGTTAGTTATCCATTCAACATAATCGATAGACCGTATGAACCCAACATCTAGAATTTTCTTCAACTCAGCCTTGACCAATAGAGCGACCTGAGGATGCATTTTGTGTAACTTATGTTTAACTAGTTTGGCATTAGGCAATAGTGGCAGATGGTGTAGAACCAGTTCTGGGTCTAATCCTGACATGTTAGCATAGGACCATGCGAAGTTGACTTTACATTCTACAAAGAATTTATGAAATTCTGGTCTCTCTTCTTCAATCAAGGATGCAGCGAAGAGGACCATTTTGGGATCTTCTACAGTTGATATGTTGTCTTCTATGGTGTCTTCTATAAGCATAGTTGATTTCTCTTGAGTTACGAGAAGAAAGTCCAGTCCTCCATCCTTGGGCACCTCAGAGAGGTTTTCACTTGCAGATACGTCCTTTGTTTTCACTTTTTTGTCGTCAGAAGGTGCCTTTCAATTTTCACCTAAAGACGTTTCATTTTTTATTTTATTTTTATTTTTAATTTTGTGACTAGAGGACAAAGCAATCTCACCAAAGTAGGCCGCACAATCTAGGTCAATTGTGAATCTTGCCTTATGATCACCACTGGGTATTCCCTCACGTAATCCCATAAATTCTGCAATAGCCTCATCATTTTGAAAGGTGTCCAAGACTGGCGGGCCTTGCTGGTCCCAATTGATTAATTGTGGATAGACTAAGGAAATGCCATTGTCAACGTTGGTGAATTGAGGGGAGGATGCGAAAAGCATGCAGTTGGATTCAAAGATATTGTAGATGAAATTATCATCATCCAATTCCACATCAGAATCTATCCAATATTCCCCTTCACTTGTTTCATATTCGTTGTTAAAGTAAGAGGTGAAGGGCTCAGAGTCGTGGTTTTTCGCATTATCTAGAAATTCAGATGGATTCGACTAGTGGTTACTAGATTCAGGTAGTGGGTCTTGTATGTCATGGGGAAGGGAAATGGAACTATGACTATTTGGTGCCCGATCGATTTTAAATGTTTTCCAAAAATTTTGTTCAGAGGTAAGCTCCCCCGTTTCAACAAACAAATCATCAAGGCAACAATCACTGAAGGATCTTTGAGAGCCAAATTCCCATTCTTGGGAGTCAGTTTTGGTGAAGGTTTCCTTAGTGGTCTCGACACTTTCCGAAGCATGTACGTGCTCACTCAAAAGCCCAGTGGTACGTTGGTCGTCATTGTTGGGAAATCCATACCCTAATCCAAGATGCTTTGGTATTTTGAAAGATTCTATGGGCTCTCTTCGTCCAGTTTTATTTCTGCCTAGGCCACTAGTTCCATCGTAGCCTTTAGCCTTCATCATGTCATATCCCTTGCCATATTTCTTAACTGGTAATGGGGGTAGTTCGGCCATATCTTTATAGAGCCATCCTGTAATATTGGTCAAGTCCTTGTTACTTATGTCTCCCCATTTTATGAAAACCGTTTTTAGTGGAACTTTGAAAATTTCTTTGGGTTACATTCTAAAACATGGTCGACCATAGACCTTCAAAGACTTGGGTATTTTTGTGATGCTATATGTCGTATGTAGTTTGAATTCTCCACAGCCTAGGTCCTGGATCTTGACATTGGGTTCATCCTTAGGAAGTGTGAAAGATGGTGGTGTAGTGGAAGATGTGGACATGGAAGATGATGTGAGTGTGGATGGGTCAACATATTTAGAAGAAGAGGAGCTAAAAGCTTCTTAGTTAATAGGCACTCGATTTGTAGAAATACCCCTTAGGTTAGTACAATATTGAAAAGGGTCGGGGTCTCCATATATGGTATTTTTGTGTCGTCAAATGGGAATTTTAAGCACTGGTGATATGTGGATGGAACGAATTTTAAGGAATGAATCCATGGATGGCCGAGCAAGATGTTGTAAGGTAATTCTAGATCCAGGACCTGGCAAGTTGTATCCACAATGATTGGTCCTACTTTGATAGGAAGAGAAATAACGCCTCATGAAGAGCGTTCTTCGTCATCATATGCTTTTATGACTATACTCTTTGTAGGGTCTACACATGCATTAAAAAATCCTAGAGCCTTAACCAGTTTCAAGGAGCATATGTTCAATTGTGCTCTGCCATCTACTAAAACTCTTATGACCTTGTGCTTATGGACGAAAGTTTTAATGTGTAATGCATCGTTATGGTTAGTATTGGGTGAAGAGTAGTCTTGATCCAAAAAGGTGACATGGTGAGGTGTAGTGAGGTATCCCACCATGGTCTCAAATTGGTTGACATCAATATCCTTAGGAACTGACGACTCTTGCAGGGTTTTATCCAGTATAGCCTTATGCATGGGAGAGATGCGAAGCAACTCAAGTATAGAAATTTTTGCGGGAGTTTTGCCAAACTGGTTGATAAGGTTAAACTGACTCTTGGGTTGCCATTTCTTTGTGGTCGAGGTGGGTTGTGATTGCCTAGGAGATGGACTGGGTATGGTAAGCTTAGGTTGCCTAACGGGAGGTAGAACAACTATGGTGACCTTGCCACTTTGAGTAGTAGCATTGCATTGGGGTGCTCTCTTGATTGTGATGGTATTGACACATTCATTATCAGTTCATATATTGTTTATAGTGGTTCCGCCAGAATAGTCATACTTGGCTCGGGCAAAATTGGCTTGATTAATGTTTATCTTTGGACCTGATGTGGAAGAATTATTAGAACCATGGTCTTTTAGTGGGTTCTTATGAATGGTATGATATGAATTAGAGGAAAAATGTGGTCCACCTACCTCAATGATATGATTCTTCATAAGGTCTTGTACCGGATTTTTTAGTTGTCGACAGAAAGAAGTTTTATGTCCTTTTGCCCGATGGTAATTGCAAAATGCATTATCATCCCACCATGCTGGTTTGAATTGTCCTGGGTCATATGGTTTTGGTTCTTGAAGTGTGATGACACCATTCTGAAGGAATTTCTTGAGGACTTCCTCAATGGGCTCACCCAAGGGAGTGTATGTGCTACCCCTGAGGAATTGTCTCATCTAAAGGTATTGTCCTTGATTATTTTGGTTGCTTTGGTTGTTTAGGGGGACATTGGTAGGGGGTGTCGATATCGTCGTTGATTTGTTTTGCGGTTGAACCCCTTTTAGAGCTAGTACAGGACCCATAGTGTTTGCAGCCTTGGCGCCCACAACACAGTCATTGGTAACATGTTATTTTTGACCCAGTACTTATTTTTGTTAGCGAGAGGATTTGCATTTATGTTTTTAGGACCGTATCTTAGCTTTCCCTTTGTGATAAGGGATTTCTCAATCTGGACCCCTTTTTTGACTAGGTCCATGAAGGTTGTGCAACAATGTACTTGTAATGCATATTTTAAGGGTCTTAGAAGTGTTTGAATGAACATGTCCACCTTTTCCTTTTCGGGTATGTCGATGTGGCATCAACTAGCTAGACTTCTCCATTTTTGAAAGAATGGGATGAATGTTTCACTAGCATCCTCTTGCGTGAGATTGCATAAGCTAGTAATAGAGGTGTCCATGTCAATGTTGTACGTGTAATTTTTTATGAATTTTTGTTTAATCTCATCCCATGTTTGGATATCCTTTTGAGTGGAGAACCATTCAAGGGTAGGACCTTCAAGGCTTTTAGAAAAAAGTCTCATCAAGTATGTTCATAGGCGATGTCCATACAATTGTTGCAAATTCACAAACATGTTCGATGGGGTTTGTCTTTCCTCTATATTTGGTAAAATTAGGTGATATGTACCCCAAAGGAAATGGTGGCATGAATAAGTTCATGTCGAAGGGATATATAGATAGATCATATGACACTTCTAATTTTTTACCAAATATTTGTATATTTTCTATGGTCTTCTCTAGACCCATCAATTTTGCTTGTAAGGCATCGATTATAGGGTCATTTGTGGTCCCATACATAGGATTGATTGGTATGCCATAGGTCCCCATTTGTTGTGTGTGGATGTTGGTGTATTGTTGAGTGATGGGTTGTTGTGACATGTGTGATGTGTTTTGATTTACGTGTTGTTGGTATTGGAAGTTTGGATTGGGGGCATGTTGGTGGGTATGAATATGGGATGAGTATGTTGGGATGTGTCCCCCAGCCATTTGGGTCGATATTTGGGGAATATGGCGACCTTGAATATTTTGATGTGCGAATGATGCCATAGGTTGTGTGTGTTGAATTCCTTGTCCAAATTGTTGGGTTTGTACAAGGGGAATGGTTGTATTTTGTCCTTGGGAGGGGATGGCATTTGGCTGTGTTGACATGTTAACATTTTGTTGTTGTCCTTGAATAAAGATACGTCGTTTACCTCCACCCAAAGGGTTTTGTGAGATACCAATGAGAGGATATGACAAAGATGTACTCATGGTACTAGATGTAGTTGTCAATGGAGGATTTGCATGGCTTGATGATGCCCCCATGGCATTTACCATAGTGGTAAAGAGAGGATTGGAATAACTTGCCCACACTACTGAGGAGCCAAAGGTGGTTCCAGATGATTGTGACGGTGTTGTGGATATTGTGGACACTGTGACAGATTGTGATCCTCCAATGGATGTAGCGTTTATTGAATTGAAGTTGTTTGGAATGTTGGAGGTAGCACTCATGGTCATTGTGACATTTTGTGAGGTAGCGTCAAAAAAGGTATTGCTCGTGGTTTTTGGATGTTGACCACTATTGGACATGTTATGCACGTTGTGGAAATTAGGGTTAGGAGATGTTGATCTCAACATGTTAATGCTGAATCCATGGGGTAGCTTAGCTCCTTGACTTAAGAGTATAGCCAAATATCTATCTCTTTCATATAGGACCATTTTTTCCATGAATTGGGATGCCTCTGGATCTTGTGCTGCTACCTCTAGGTTTTCCTCAAGTATTTTTCCGTATTCATCCTTATGTAAGAATGGTTCAAAGGGGCTATTTGATGAGGATGGTATGGTCGTGAGAGGTTGAGTATTTGTGTTGCTAAATGGGTCGTCAAAAGTCCAATTTGGGTCATAAGTGGGATTGGTGAGATTTGAATTAGAATCTTGTCCAAAGTTTGCCATTCGTCTTTTCTTTCTTTGGAGTCTAGTTTCCACCATAAAAGGGAATTGCTCAAATGAGGTAATGAAAAATGATGGTGAAATTCAAGGATGATACTAGCCTATGTTTTTTCTGTATTTTTGTATTTTAAGGGATGACAATGCAAGGTGATGACCAAGGAAACGATTGATGCAAAATGACAAGGTTGTCAAAGCCAAAGTGTCGAATGAGAACTAAGATGGTAATGATGACGAAGGACTAAGGTGATTAATGCAAATTCTAGGTTCAAAATGAGGATTAGGGGTGGATAATGCAAAGTCTAAGTTAAGAAATGATGACTAAGTTTGGACAATGTTTGGAGAAAGGTTTGTCTAACCACTCTAAGCTTGACGTATGTCCCAATTTAGGTTATCAAAAGGACTTGCTAAAGGGACAAAATGATGAGGTCAAAATGACGAGTGAGCCTGCCTAACTAGATTGTTGATTTGGAGGTTCTCACAAAAATGACAATGACCGAAAAGAGGAATATGTCCCAAGATACCCTAATTTTGAAAACAATGGTCTTTGCAAAGTGAGGAGATTTGGCCTAATCCAAAGTTTTCCCAAAATGAAACCTAAGGAAAAAATGACGATTATGATGCCTAAGAAATGCAACTAAAATATGGAAATTGTAAACCTATGGTTAAAGTGTAAGCTAGTGAATGCAAATGATGGATATTTTGAGCAATTTCGATTCTGGTTTTTGACAATGATTTTTGAAAAAGATGTTTGATAGTGGGCTAAGATGTCTAGACTCAGATTTTGGTCTTAAAATAGGGTTTACTTTGTTGATAGGCAAATGTGTTGTTACAGGTAGCATATGCATTGCATCTATCAAATGCGGCTCTGGGGATGGCAAATGCGGTTCAGTTTTGCAAATGCGGCTTTAAAAAAGTCAAATGCAGTTCAATATGTCGAATGCAGATTTATGCGGTTTAACACAGGTAAATTTGGTCTTTGGAGCATCAAATGCGGTTTTTCAGAGCAGATGCATTGCAAAGCTTGTCAAATGTGGTGCGACAGAGTGAATGCATTTTGACATATGCGTCTCAGAATGCTAAAAAGTCAATTTTTTGATATTGTGGTTAAAAACCCGAATTGTTGAAAGTTTGACTGTCTATTTTGAGATGTTGGGGTGTTGTTTGTTTTGTTTGAGTAACCAACAATCACTTAGAAAGCATAATATTTTGAAAAGTAAACAAACACATAAGAGAACAAGTACGATCCTAGGTTAGCCATGACAGTATTCGCTAGACTCCACATGGGTTTCCCCAGCCGCATATCAGTAGCATGTAAATCCAGAAGCTTGGCTACACAGGCTCCCCCTTATAGTGCACTCTCTTCTCAGGCCAACCAAGCTTCCAAACCCCATGAAACTCCCATGGAAGATTGATCACCTCTACTAAAGATTTTGAAGACATGGAAGGCTTCACACTGACTGGTGTTGTACTAGAAAATAGAAGGTTTTGGGCTTACTGCACAAGAGTTTTTAATTTGGGACCCCCGTTCAAGTGGCCATACATGGGGCAAGAGATTAATCATCGATTAGGTGGCACTCTAGCCTAAAGAGGTTAAGCTCAACAGGGTTTATGGGAGTACAACTCTGTCCATATGACACATCCACACTCGTAATCTTAGGTTTTCCCTTAAGATTCACATTTATATACCGGTAGGGGGTAGCTTGGCTTTAGCTCCGTTGCCGGTTTGAGTCACATTGGGGTGATGAAATCCCTAGGCAGGCCCAATTTCTAGAGGCAATAATTGTTTCTCTTACACCCAAGATCACATTAATGCGCAAGGGGAGAGGATACTCTGGTTATTGCATCAGGGTTTTATAACAAATAAAATGGGTCTGGTTTTTGGATCACCAAGTTTTCACAAGGTGAGAGTATAATCACCTACCATTTGTTCAAACACTTGCAAACAAAGTTCATTTTGTGCACCAATGGAAATATTCCTAAACTAAAAATCACAAACAAATGGTTTAAATGATAAATCTTTGACAAACGTAGCTACAAAATCACATGTCAGTAGTTTCATCAAATGCCTTTGACCCACGAAAATGCTAACGCCACATGCTGCAAATCCAAATTAATAACACAAAAAACCTATGCTATAAAAGAAAACAAGAATTCCCAATAGAAAAGATCAAAACATAAAAACAAAAAATAGAAAGTAAACAGAGAAGGACAGAAACCAAAAAGCCAAAGGGAAGAAAAATTCACCAGGCAGATGTTTCATAGCAGAGCGAATGCATCACGTTTCTATCGAATGTGACTTTCCGTACTACTAATGTGTCCCCTCATAGCGATTTTGTCATTTAGGTTATCGAATGCATCGCGACGCATCAAATGCGGCTTTGGAAAACTAAAATGCATCGTTCCGTACCTGTTCCTGCAAAAAAGACAGAAAACACAAAAAAAACCGTACGACACAGAAAAAGAACAGTCGGGTTCACCAATGTATCTAAGGGTTATTTTCCTAAGGTTAGTAGATTATCAAATCAATAAATCATAAAACCCAAATAAGCTATCAAGAACAAAGGAAACTAAACACAAATAAAATGATTATACCTGTCGTTCATCGAAGCTTCCTTGATTCACCTTCATAGCACCTTCTAACTTGTTGATGGTTGCCCTCAGATCGAATGTGTGAGCAATTTGAAAACAAATACTAAGTCCTACACAAGCTTTGAAGGATTTGGAGTGTCTAAAATGAAATCAAGTATCTATGTCTATGATGAAATGACTCTAATGCCTAAGACAATTATGCCAAAATCACTAATAAAAATGCAAGTATATGAATATGTCTAAAAATCTAAGCATCTAAGCGTAATCAAAATTGTGAGCAAAATTGAAATTTTATAGAAAATGCAATTTTGGACGGACGAACGAGATTGAAAGTTACTGAAAGCCTAAAATCAGAGGACGAGAGTTAATGTGACAATCCCTAATTAGGGTTAGGGAAAAATTATTAAATGAGTGGTCAAGATGTCATTTGAGAAGATCGAAACGGCGGTGGAGAATAAATGAGATAATTAGTCAGAAAAATAAAGATTTTCGAAAATCAAGAAGATAAAGACTGCCTGATTTGTGAGATTCAAAAAATCAAGAAGATAAGAGTTGAACTGAAGATCAGATTTGGAAAATCAAGAATTTGCTTGATTGCTTGATTTTTGGAAGAATATTACCATTTTGAATTAAATTAATTCAAAATATGGATTTTGTGTGATAATAAATAATTGATTTTCAAATTATTTACTAAAATGAACTGACAGTTAGGAATGTAAGATCATTTTAAATAATTTCATTTATTTAAAATGAGGGAAATGTTAAATTTGGCAATTAAATAATTAAAGATAATTATTTAATTTAGAGGATATGATCAATAATTAAATAAATTAAATAAATTCATTTAATAATCACAAAGACTAAATGAATAAAGGTAATTAAATAAATTAAGAAATTTATTTGATTAGGGGGGAGACTTGGACAATTAATGATGTATTTAATAAATAAATAAAATTTATTTATTTAATAATCATGAAGAATAAAAGGACATGAATTAATTAAATAATTATGAATTATTTAATCAATAGTCGAATGTGGACCAAGGACATAATTAAATGTCATAATTATGCTAGGACGAAAGTGGTAAAAATAGAGCTTGCAGGCCTAGGTCATTTTTAAGTGTCTATAATAGATAGTTTGTTAATTACCGACTTGAATTCTTGACATACAAATTGATTTATAAGAAAATAAAAACTAAGAATGTTAATGTGTATGATAGTAATGGTGTTGATTGTATCTCATATTAGAAAGGTAAAATAGTGTATGAATCATTCACCAAGGATTGGTCAATCTCAAACTAACAATACAATAATGCATAATCAATTCATGTGCCTTGTCTATGATTCCACATTTTGCATACATAACTCTCAAAGCATCTCCATTTATAGTATATATTAGTAAATTACCTTTCGTACTCTATCCAAAGCTTACATTATGACTAGGGAAAAAAGGACACCTTTTGGGAGAGGAAAACCAAGCATGTACATATTATAGGAACTTATTGATAAGTTTGTGGAGATGGATAGTTTTGGGACTATATTTGGTGATATGGTACTTGCAAGAAAACTAAAAAATCTAACTTTGATCAATTCCTTCCATGGTACTTGCAAGAAAACTAAAAAATCTAACTTTGATCAATTCCTTCTTAGGCATGGTCACTTGATCATCAAATTGCTATTGAAAGAGGAAAAAGTGGCAAGTAAAGGGTAAACCAAATGCCTTGTGTAAGGAAGATCTAGATATTTAAATTTGATGACAAATTTCTCTTAAAGATAAATTGTGTGTTTGCAACCTTTATTTTGTGAAATGAATAAGCTTTTATTCAATTACATATGAATTTTATTCCACATTACATGATTTTCTTATATGCCAAGGCAATGACCAAATCTCCCTAATATCTAGATTATAGATAAAATATGCCCATCCATAGATTGCTTGCTTCAAAATTGATAATCTCTTGCTAAGCTAGCATGACCATTATATGAAGATAGTAAAGTTAAATCCCAATAGAATTACTAAGTTGAATGTCCCAAGCTAGAGATAAGAAAATCAAATGTAGCATTCATGGAAGCCGCTGGCTTGAGTTTTAAGGGAAAAGATAACTAGAGTTATTGGTTAAAAACATTAATGTAGTAGCTTTCAATTAACTAATTTTTCACATTTTTTTCTTTGTTATAATTTTAAGCAAAAGTATTATGTATTCATTCATTTTTATACTAAAGTACTTTTATCCATATGGAATAGGCATTTGTATGTATGAGACAAATATTTATCCACACGAAATGGGTATTCCTCTATCAATCCAAGATAGGAATTTATCCAAACAAGATAAGCATCTATTCATATAGGATAGGAACATTGCTCTAACCAGAGACTTAGACTGATTGAAACCAACCAATTCCTAAGTCACTCACTAAAAACTACACTTCCCTATTGGAAGTGCATTGAGGTCACCATCATTAAGAAGTATATTTATATATACATAAAATAATAGGCTTGAGTCGTGCTTCAAAATTTGGTCTAAAGTCTCAAAGAATTAAGAAATCCATTCAAGATTCTTCCAAGTATACAATGAATATATTTTATCTCATATTTATCTTAGTGGTTGATCCTTAGATTTAATTGAGTAATTAGATGAATAATCTAATTAAATTTTTGAGTTGGTAAATCTATTGCTTTGAAAAATCCCCAACTAAATTTGTGTACCATGAACCTCTTATATATATATATATATATAAACTTTGTTTGGTCTAAACTATTAAAGTGGGTACACAACCCTTTCTAGGGCTCTTTTTTCTCAAACAAATTTTCTTCAACTACTACCCATTAAAGGAAACATAATATTCAAAAAAAAATTGAGTCACCTTGACCAATGCTTGTTCAATAATTTGTCCAAATTGTCTAATCTTATGGATAAGAGTGAATTCACATCCCCTATGCAAATCCCCTTTTTTCCTTTATCTACCTTAGAAAACCAAGTTCAGAGGATTAATTCCACCTAAGCCTGTTGTTGGCAGTCCACTTGGTGCTTGTTTTGAGTGTCGGTGGAGGCGTTTTTGTCGGGGATGCCCGCGCGGCGCGTAGACGTCCATGTGGCGCGCTTATGTCCTTGGTAGATTCATGCGGTTGAATCTATAGAGGCGTTACACTTCTCTTTGGTAGTGAAGTTGTAACGCCCCCTTCGGCCAACCGACCTGAATATGGCCATTTTTCTTCATTCCCTCTTCAAATTCACCCCTTCAACATTCAATCCAGCTTTTCACAACTTCTTCTGAGCTATTGCATACTTCAAGCTTCCATACTCACACTTTTGCATCCACTCTCACTCACTTCAAGCATTCCATTGCAGCCAAAGCTTCACTTTGTCACTTTGGTAGAGCACATTTGGGACCATGCCATTGCAACAGAGGCTTGAGTTCCTCTCATTTCTCCCCCAAGCAACCTTGATTGCTCTTGGTGGAGGTGGTAAGCTTTCCTCTCCTCTCCTCTATCACTTGGTTGAGTAGCATAGTACTACTTTGTAGTGTTTGCATTCTTCTTATTACACTATTTCTTTATCTCATTCCCTTGGTTGTCCGTGGAGGTGGAAACACCTAAACGGGGGTCTAACTGAGGCAGGATCCTATTCAGCCACCCAACATTTTCCCTCTTTTTGTGTGTAGGTGTGTGTGATTCACAAAAAATAAGCTGGCGAACGAATTTCTTGGTGAGATCTTCCTCGTCTTCTTTACTCTTTCTTATTTACTTTACAATATTAGAGAATACTTCATTTATTTACTCGTATCATTTTGGCCCTTTTGTTAGTCAGCTGGGTCGTTAGTCATTTTAGCAGGTTTAACCTTGTCTCTACTGTTATCTGGCCGTACAGACAATAGTGCACTTTCAAGATGCCAATGTGCCATGTTGTCGTCCAAAGACCGCACTTCCATCCTCGAGCAGAGAGCTCCTTGAGGCGTAGAGTTGAACTAGAAAACTGCCTTGCCTAGCCCCACCTTAAAACTTAGGATTACAGAGTGATTGTAGGACCTCATAGTCCTCGTCATTCTCATCCCCATACCCTAAACATTGTACTTAGATGAGGTAAGTTAGGGAATCCTCTCGCATCATGACCCTCTATGACCTGGGGTCTTGCATGCAGTGGTCCCCCTCTCTTACATTTTTGGTAAACTCAACGTGAACCAACGTTTGTTTATCTGTCAGTGTTGAGGCTTCCCTCAAGTACTTCGCGATTGTTTTGTTCTCGAGTGTTGTGAAAGTTTGAGCATCACAATCCAATCCACAACTTCTAGGAATATCATGAGGAGAAGTGTACGACACCTACTGATGGATAGGGTGAAGGTATCGATTGGTCTCTCTACAGGCCTTTTCTCTGGTCCTATCATTAGTTTGGCTATGAAGAGAAGTTATCAAGGAATGAGATGGAATTCGCTGATGAAACCAATCACATTCCCACTCCTCCTGTGTCTCCCATGCCATCATCGGTGGATGAGCATTAGGCCATTTAGATCCTTGTAGAATACGTGTTCGCCCTTGCTAAAGGACTGGGCAACTTGGAAAACCATTTGGAAAGAAATTTGAAGATGGCTAGAGCCGCTCAGGTTGTTATTGAATTAAAACATATGATGGGTAAAGATCAAACAAGTGTAGAGATTTTAAGTAGTATCCTCGGTCTTTCCGAAGTGTGCGCTCCTTCGAGCAACCCTAGCTTTGCACAAGGAGTCACCTTTGAAGAGCGTACATGATAGTTAGGGGTACCAATGCCTCCCACTTCCGTTTACATGGCCGATGTGGTCCCTTCTATCAGTATCCCTTCTGTCCCTAAGCAACTTGAAACTATCAAAGTGAATAGGGTCATGTTGGGCTTTAGCTTTACCCCTTCTTTTGCCTCTAGTGGTGGAGGTCTTGATGGACTAGATGGTGGAGGCTTTGGTAGTGGTGGTGGATTTGGTAGCAGAGGTGGTGTTGGCGTAGGTGGCTCCAGTGGAGGTCATGGTGGCGGTTCTGGCGAAGGCCTTACTAGCGGCGGCGGCTCTGGCAGAAGTCATACCGGTGGCGGTTCTAGAGGAGGACTTGGTGGTGGCTTTGGAGGAGGTTCCTTTGGCCCTCTATCTTTTAATGACCCTATTTTGAACACTCTGCTTCAGAATATGGGTAAGATGCAAAGCCAGTTGGCTAGCCTTTCCTAGGCCTCTTCCCAACCTATCTTCTAGCCTTTCTTTTGACATAGCCCATTGTCGGTTGCCATCTTGAACACTCCCTTCCCTCAAGGAATGGAGATCCCTAAATTTGAGAAGTTTGGTGGCAAAGGAGATCCACAGACACATGTGTTTGCCTTTAACGCCCTTTGCACGAACTTCTTCCATCATGATATGTTGACGGCTAAACTATTCCCCCGATCTCTTAAGGACACAACACTTGAATGGTACTTTTCCTTTCTTGACAATTCCATTTTTTCATTTTACCAACTTGTAAATCAATTCCTTAGACAATTCCAAGCAAACATTGGACCGAAGATGACCTTTTTGGATCTTGTCCGATGTAAACAAGGAGATAACGAAAAGATTACTAATTTCATAGCATGTTATCAAGAACTTCTTTCACAAATCTTGTATCAACTACCCGATTCTGACGTGCAGAAGGTGTTGATAGGCAACTTACAAAGGCCTTAGCAAGAGAAGTTTTCCTTGATGAAATTCCCTTCTTTCACACATTTGTATGCAACTTCGAGAGTACCAACAAATAGTTGCTCAGTTCGGGGTATCCTCTTCGTGTTCCCGTTCTGAGGGAAAATCCATCATATCAATCTCTGGGAAAGGTAAAGCCATTGTGAATGTAGTAGCTGTTGTTGATGACAATGGCCTCAAACACAACCAAAAGTTCATGAAGTTGTCAGAATCTTATACTTCCATCTTACAAAAGTTGTTGAAGGATAAGATCATAACTTTACCAACCCCTAAGCCTATTAAGGAACCCTACCCTAATTGGTATGATGGGAGAACTTACTGTCAGTACCATCGTATTAATGGACATGATACCAAAAAATGCATGTGATTGCATCATGAGATACAAGACCGCATTGAGGATGGTACCATTCATCTCAATGGGAATAAACAGAACACTAACAAATCGGTGGAAAAGGAAAATAGTGAATTGAAAATATACACGCACCTGTTTCCATCACACTCTGCTAACATGATTATTGATCCCACTGATTCTGTCACCCAACTCGAGGCCTATGTTAATATGGTCATGGTAACTCCCACTATTCCACCCACACTCGATTCGTTGGATGTTACATTTACATCACAAGATTCACCCTTAAACAACAAACCTTCACTTCTTTACATTCCCGCTCGTGTCAATGGTAGCATTGTGACAGGAGTCTTAATTGACCCCGCGAGCCGTGTGAATGTTATTACTGAAGAAACATTGGTATTAAATTCACTGCAAAAGGAGAAATATGAAGAAACAAAATCTACCATATGTACACACGATGGTATGAGTCTTAAACCATATGGCTTGATTACTTTGTTTGTCCCGGTTGGACCTAGGGCAGTCAACACGGTCTTTGATGTTATCCTAGAGTTGGATTTGTTCAGAGTGAAGCTGGGCATTCCCTGGTTAGCTTCTATGAATGGGATCACCTCTGTTATCCACAAGCGTTTAAAATTTTCCCACAAGCGTGTTGTGCATGTAGTACGTGACACCAGATATCAACCCTTGGTGTCCCATGGTGGATATTCGTTGGATCACTTTTGGCCCTTCCCAGTCGGTCTACTTCCTCCTAGAACAGACCTGCTTTACAAGAACTATGTGAAGTATAAAATTGGGAGCAAAGTGGAGCCAGAGTTGACCCTTCCCATGACAGAATAATTGGCTGCCTCCTCTTCTCAAGAAGAGAACAAGAAGCCTGCACTGACTACTATTCCTTCTCTGAAAGAGAAGGAGAAGTCCACACTGGCTCCTTCCCCTTCCCATAAAGCTAAGGAGAAGCCTACACCGACCACTCCCTCTTCTTCAAAGAAAGAGGAGAAGCCCATGCCAGCTCCCTTTCTTTCTCACAAAGGTAAAGAAAAGGTGACTTTTTCCTAAACTGCCCTGTCCTCTCCCCTTTCCTAGGAATAGTACTGGATGAGAAAAATCGGTGGCTACCCATTGGGTCCGATGACCCCTCCTTGGTGTAGGTCCAAGATTAGGATCATGGACCTCCCCAATGAATATCCTAGACTATGGTATTACTTATATGGTAGAAAGAAAGGCTCTCATAGAGAATTCAATCCGCGGCCCCCTATCACTCCTGCTCCTAAGGTAGTGAGTGGAAAGAGGCCTACTGTCGAGGCTCTCGAATCGACTCCTCTTGTCGCTCCTTAGCCTGTTCCTCCTACTCTTGTGCAGGAACCTGTTCCTCTGCCTAGAACAACCATAGTGGACATTCCTATGGTTGAGCAGGAACCTCTTGTCCCTTCGCAAATTCTGGCCTCTAACTCCAGAAGCCATAGGAACTGCCTTGCACGTGAACTCAAGCGCCAACGAAAGGCTCTCCTGACTGAGCAGGCTGCCTCACAAAGAAAGGAGGAAGGAATGATCGCTCCTATTTTAGGACTTCTTGTAGCATCCCCTTCCTCCCTTCCTTGTAATTCTCTTCAGTTTGGTTCGCTCTTAGCTTCTGTTGCGAGCACGAATGAGTCTAACCCTAAATAGGTGCACATGTTCATTGCTCCTTTAGCGGAGCTACCTTTGTTGATGTTCGTTCTGGATATTCAGCACTTCCTGAAGCCCGTGGATATGGTTAACACTTCGGTTGTATCTCTTGCGGTTCTTTCTTCCTCTTCCTCTACACCCCTAGTTTCGTTCGTGGGGAGTTCATCTCCTCCAATAAAGAAAGAGGTAGAGGTTGGTCCTTCTAGCGATGAAGGACGTAAGAGGAGCCCACCTTCTTCACAAGGTGGTCCCGTGCTGACTTGTTATGTCCTTGTGACAAAACTAGTCCTGACTTCTCCTGATTTTGTCATGGCTCTCGAGTCATTCGGTGAGCTTAGTGGTGAACCTTAGACACAACTTGTCCCATCCACTGAAGTAAGACATGGTGCTCCTGTGGGGTGCATGTTTAAATCCGTGGATGAGGTTTCGACCCTGTCGGCGATCTTCACGAAATCGTTGACTTTGACTCCATAGGAGCTTGGTTGAGAGGACCTTGAGGGGTCCTCTTCCTTAGCCCTTGTTGCAAGAGGACCAGATGCTCCTCCTCTTAACATCCCACCATTGCAAGCTCATCCTCCTTCCCCTTATGAGGATTTAGATTGGGAAGTGGATGACCTCTTGGCCGATAAATTTTAGGAGGCCCTTTCTTGATCTTGTGTGTGTGTGTGTTTTGTGATGTGTTCCCCCATGCTTGTGCTATGTATGCCTGGATGACCCTCGTCACCCCCGTTGGTGCTTAGATATAGGCGTGGATTTTTTGTCATAAACCTTCTTCTATTTGTATCATCATTCTTCCATGTTTGTGCTTGGTTTTCGTTAAATTGGGGACAATGCAAAGCGTTGGGGGCATTTATGCTTCCCTTCCATGTTGACCCAATTTTTTATTTTTTATTTTTTTTTCCATGCATTCTTCCTAATCTAGTTGGGGATGGATGATCTTTTGGCTTGCATTGCGGTTACCTATTATTATATGAGCTCAGACAGATCTGACCCTGCTAAACCAATTCCCCCTGTGTCCTTTGTTTTTACATTTTCTTTCTCTTTTGCTTTATCTTTATCTTTCTCTCTTCTTTGCTTGAGTTGTCCCTCCTATGTGTGACAACGTTCTACTTCAACGCTTTGATTTTCGGAAAATGAATTCATTGCCAACGAATATTTTCCTAAAAGTCTTCACAATTTTTTACTTAGAATCGCATTCTCAACATGAAACCCCAACAAAACATGTTTCCTTCATCACGGGTTCGTAAAGAAAGGACTTGAAGACCTTCCTCTGAAGTGGGAACAATTTTTATTTCCCCTCGCACGGGGGCATATCCTTCCTTTCGAATTCCTTGAAGAAGTGAACATCTTTCGAAAGGATTCATTGATGATGAATCACTCTAAGAAAAATAGTTTCTTTTGAATTGTGTGTCCCTTGAGTGGACCCCTCTCCTTTTGAAGGGTTCCTGAGGGACCCCTTTGAAAGTTTTTTGATGGTTTGCATGAATGTCCGCTTATTTGCCTACACGACCGCTTTTGACATGCTCTATCTCCAGGTAGACATGTCTCCGCTTCCTGACTCTATGGAGTCCACTTTCTTGGGTTTCCTCCAAGTGAGAGATATTGGGGGATACCTCCCTACAAGATAGAGAACTTGTAGGGTGCTTTCCTTTGAGCTTCCTCCATGCGAGAGATCTTGGGGGTGGCTCCCCTATACGATTGAGAGCCTATAGGGCGCTTCTTTGGGAATTCGTCATGCTTGAGCTTGTGGAGAATATCTTCCCTATAGGATTGAGAGCCTATAGGGTGCTTCTTTGGGTATTCTTAATGCTTGATTTCGTGGAAAATACCTTCCCTATGGGACTGAGAGCCTATAGGGTGCTTCTTTGGGTATTCTTCATGCTTGAGCTTGTGGAGAATACCTTCCCTATAAGACTGAGAGCCTATAAAGCACTTCTTTGGGTATTCTTCATGCTTGAGTTTGTGGAGAATACCTTCCCTATGGGACTGAGAGCTTGTAGGGAACTTCCTCGGGGCTTCCTTCATGCGAGAGATTTTGGGGGTTGTCTCCTTGCAGGTTTGTAGGTCTGTAAGATACTTTATTTTCTTAACTTTATGGTTCTGAGCAGCTATGGAGTCCTTTTGCTTTTCCTGCACCTTCAAGTACACCAGATCAAGTACTGCTTCCTCGATGGTTCAGGTATACGTTTCTAACCTTATACTCTTCTTGATCTACTTTACCGAGCACTCATCAGTATTCGTGCTCGCTAAAGTGGGGGAAAAATGTATAAGAGCGAATATGCATCCCCTATGAAAATCCCCTTTTTTCCTTTATCCACCTTAGAAAACCAAGTCTGGAGGCTTAATTCCACCTAAACACACTGTTGGCAGTCCACTTGGTGCCTATTTTGAGCATTGGTGGAGGCGTTTCTGTCGGGGATGCCCGCACGACGTGCAAACGTCCCTAGCAGATTCTTGCAACTGAACCTACAGAGGCGTTACACTTCTCATTAGCAATGAAGTTGTAATGCCCCCTTTGGCCAACCGACCCGAATATGGTCATTTTTCTTCATTCCATCTTCAAATTCACCCCTTCAACATTCAATCCAACTCTTCACAACTTCTTCTGAGCTATTGCACACTTCAAGCTTCCATACTCACAATTTTGCATCCACTCTCACTCACTTCAAGCATTCAAGAATTCCATTGCAGCCAAAACTTCACTATGTCACTTCAATAGAGCACGTTTGGGACCATGCCATTACAGCAGAGGCTTGAGTTCCTCTCATTTCTCCCCCAAGCAGCCTTGAGTGCTCTTGGTGGAGGTGGTAAGCTTCCCTCTCCTCTCCTCTATCACTTGGTTGAGTAGCATAGTACTGCTTTGTAGTGTTTTCATTCTTCTTATTACACTATTTCTTTATCCCGTTCCCTTGGTTGTCTATGGAGGTGGAAATACCTAAATGGGGGTCTGACTGAGGTAGGCCCCTATTTAGCCACCCAACATTTTCCCTCTTTTTGTGTGTAGGTGTGTGTGCTTCACAGAAAATCAACTGGTGAACAAATTTCTCGGTGAGATCCTCCTCATCTTCTTTACTCTTGCTTACTTACTTTACAATATTAGAGAATACTTCATTTATTTACTCGTATCATTTTGGCCCTTTAGTTAGTCAGTTGGGTTGTTAGTCATTTTAGCAGGTTTAACCTTGTCTCTATTGTTGTTTGGCTATACGAATGACAACACACTTTCTAGACGCCAACGTGCCATGCTATCGTCCAAAGACCGCACTTCCATCCTCGAGCAGAGAGCTCCCTGAGGCGTAGAGTTGAACCTAAAAACTAACTCGCCTAGCCCCACCTTAAAACTCAGGATTGCAGAGTGATTGTAGGACCTCATAGTCCTCATCATTGTCATCCTCATACCCTAAACATTGTACTTAGCTGAGGTAAGTTAGGGCAGCCTCTCACATCTTGACCCTCCGTGACCTGGGGTCTTGCACATGGTGGTCCCCCTCTCTTACATCTTTATAGAATAAAATTTTCTTTGACTATATAATAATTGTTCTCTTTCCTTCAAAAATTTAAGATGATAATTATCTTTTCCTTTGAACTATACAAAGGTAATTCTAATTCATCTTGAAACTAATCTGATGATAATTTTACTTTACTTTGAAAACACACGATTCTTTAAAGTTGTGTGAATATTTCTTATTACTTAATTAATATTAATTAGTTTCTTTACTATTTATCTTTTATTAGTTTGTTATTCATAGAAGATTATCTATTCCTCACATTTAAATTAACAAATGTCCTTTACTACTATCCAATGGTTATAGGGACAATGTCAAAGACATTATTGTTGTAGCTATATTAAACTTGTAGTGGTTCAAACATAATACCATTACTAGTAAATATGAACCAAAGGCACCTTTGATACCAAACGTTGCAAAATTCTGATTTTTAATCTTTAATAAGTTGTTTAAATAAAACTTGAAAATAAAAATATTCTAAAATAATCTATGTAATTTATAACTAAACACAATTAACTCTTTTAAGATAAATCATTGAATTAGAAACAAAATTTAAACTAATGTCATTGAATATTACTAAAATTTGTTACAATTTTATCATGAAATGATATAATTTGATTCACAATAGATTATCATTTTTTTAAAAGGATTGAAGAATTCAATACCAAAGAACTTTTAAAATGACATTAGATTTTTATCTTTACCAATATTTGTAAAACCAAATATTTAATAACATTTCATTTTTCTCTTCTAATTATCACTCCTAGTTAATGTAATTTACTTGGCCTAACTTTAAGCTTAAGAAGTTAATTTTTCTTATAAAAGATGCACCTACATATTCTTGAAGGATGTTAACTTTTAAGAATATTTCTATTGCTTCAATGCATCTTTAATAATAAAAATGAGATACTAAACCAACATTTATTGTTTGCAACTTTAAATAAATTTTGTGTTTTTATTTCAATCTACAATAAAATCAAAAGATACAACTTCACTATTATTACATCAAAGTAACTAGCCCTAAAGTTTTCTCCCGTTGAAAGTTTTATATCCAATTACACACAACAAACCCATGTTTGATTAATTACAAGCTCAATAAAAAAAAATATATATATTAAGTATTAATAATATCTTCAATAGGTGAAAGGGAGTTGCAAGCTATTTTTAATAACATTTTTAGGCAAGATTTCAATTACAAGCAAACAAATGTCTGGTTAGTGAAATAGTAATAAGCTTTTGAGAATTTATCTCCTACCACTTGGAAAAAAATAAGATATCATAAAGGAAGAAGGGCTAAATAGATAGATATATAACAGGAAAACTAAGTAAACGTGAGGGACTCATATGATGATATGTTTTAAGTGTAACCTTGTAAGGTGTCATTTCATGTTGATATAGATTTTAACTCTCATATAATAGTGGTTACTCTAGGTCTTTGATATAAGCCAATTATTAGCTTTACTAAGAAGCTATTATTTGTTATTCCTAGAATAGGCTAAATCTTTAAGAAAACCTCTTGTGGTATGGAATGATGAACTTGAGTATACCATGATATAAAGCTTCTTTTCTATTCTCCAATTGTATCAATCCTATGTTTTCTTATCATAGAAGTTTTATCTTCTAATCTATCCAAAGTTAAAAATAAATTTAAGATAAAAGTCCTTCTAAGCAAATTAGTTCAAGATTTCAATTAATGCAAAGTCCTTATTTATGAACTTGTTCTTTAAAATCTACCATTATACCATAGTGGTCAATAGAATGAAGATCTAATGATCCTAAACTTATTTTTCCAAACTAGCTAGGCAATTAGAGAGCCAAGTGTTTGTGATATATTGTATTTAATGATTTTGGTAAGTCATACTAGAATAAAAATACAATGTTGGCATGTGGGGTAGGGTTTTGATCTTTTTTACATACTTTGGCTTTTCCTTTGTTGCCCCGTCTTGCATCATATCGTATTCATTGTAGGAGCTCTCATTTAAAATAGTCACGGCTAGCTTCAACCCAACAATTGTTGTTGGTGTTGATGGTGTGGCATTTATGAACAATGGCTCCTTCAAACAAGCGACCCCAAAAATTCATGTTGAAAGTATTCCATGAGGCATGCCTTTTGAGACTCTTGCGGAAATGGTTTTACCCACCCCAGAATTTGATTCTACATGTCAATGGTTAGAGCAACATTCTCTTATAGGTTGTTTTGTTGGGAGGGTACCCTAGTTGAAAGCATGCTTAGTGACTAGGTTGCCAAGTCTTAGGCCCCCCATGGGGTCCAAAATCTCACTAAAGGGTTTTTTCTTTTTTGTTTTGCTAAATTCAGTCATGCCCAATCCATTTTCTAGCATGGGCCTTGGTATGTCTAGTCATATATTTTGGTTTTTTAGCTATAGTCTCAAGAATTTTCTATCTCGGGTGATCAAAAACTTTGAGTGCCTATCTAACTTGAGTTTCTGGGTCTTCCATTACCTTGTTGGAATTTTCTCCCAGCTATTGCTACATCTCTTGGGAAGGTTATTTGTGTCAAGATTGACTATTTTCATCATGCTCTACCCTAGAAGCGAGTCTATGTTGAAGTGGATTTATCTCATGATCTCAAAGACATGATTGATATTCAAATTGGCGGTATTTGCCAGACTCAGCAATTGCTCTATCTGAACTTACCAAACACTTGTTTTCATTGTCGATCCTTAGAGCATAAAATTAAGGATTGCCTGCTGGTGGTGTCAAGTGTCAAGTCCCCTCCTAAGTCTCCAGACCCTTTGCAAGTTGTTGAGAAGTCAAAAATAGAAGAGAAGTGGACAACAATTTCTCGCAAAGGGAAGGTTGGCCCTTCTAGTAATGAACTAGAAGCAAGCATGCGGAGGTTGCTATGACATAGCACCAAAATATGGTTCCAAACCCTTCTTCGAAGGGGACAATGAGTATCAATTTTTTTGACTCGGAGACTCCAAGTCAATGAAGTATTGCTTGAGCACCTCGACTAGCCTTGGTTCTCTCCTCTCAGTAGAAAAATTTACGTCGTTCTCACAACCCATCTGGGCACACAGAGGATTGTGAGTACTTTCCTAAAAAATGTAGAAGTGGATTGACTGGATTTTAGAAGGCTTCAATTTTTTTGCAAATTAGTTTCTCCTCCTTAGAGGATGAGGATGATATGTAATGATTTTTATCATAAAAAATTTGTCATGGAATGTCTGAGGTCTCACTGATCTCGCCATGGAGTATTATGTGTGGGATACTCGATAGGATTATCATGGTATTTATGTTTTGTATTTAGGAAATAAAGATTGTCTTTTTCATGCTCTATTGCATGTCGAGTGATCCGACTAGATGGCTTCGTGTTTTCTTCCAAACATAATTTTGGTCATGGAGAGGTTGTCACCCTTCAAGTGCATCACAGTGGCATTCTTGTGTGGTTGATCATGGGTTTGATCTAACACATTGGCTTGTCTAGATCCTCATGTCAATTGAAAATCATTCTTTTCAGATCATTAATATTTATGATCCCAATGATGTCATTGAAAAATCTTCTCTATGGCAGTGGATTGTGGATTCAATTCCCCCTACCACTTGGGTTCTATGTAGAGATTTTAATATGGTTGAGGTAGCCTCTAGTAAGGATGGAGTGGTGCCTTTTCATTGGATAGCTAATGAGTGGGAGGCTTGGTTTTACATGTGCAATAAATTGGGTCTCTTTGATCCCAACTCTTTTTGCTGTCAGCCTCAACTTGTTTAGCATATGGAGAAATTTTTGATCGGGAAATGATAGAGTTATTAAACAACTTGATCATGCCATGATTGTGGCACAATCTTTCTTTTTAGTTACCTCTTGTTAAGCTCTTCCAATGATGCCTCTTCCTAAGGTCACCTTGTCATACCAATTCCCCATTAAATTTGCTATTAATTGGAAAGTGGGGTTAGCTCGGCCTTCCAAGACAATTTTTTTTAAATACCTCTTTTTTGAATCATCAGCCCATGAATCATCAGCCCATGTTGCCCCACATCCATAGGGTTTGGAATCTAGAATGTCGTCCTACTCAGCACAGTGGGTGGATTTCTTGGTGGAATCGTGCCATCTGACTCATTGCTCACTTTCTCTGCATCTATAGTCATTAGCTTGTCCATCTTTCACTAGCAGTCCTATGAGGCCACCACCTCAAACCTTCATCGGGCCATAAAGGCTCTTTCTGCCAACCCCTTGTCTCTTAGTTTGTAATCCTAAGTGGCCCAACTTTGACACTAGAATCAGATTGTTGATACTCATGTAGCCAAAGGAGCCCAGATCAAAGCCAAAATGCACTAGCTTAAAATAAATGATCGTGCTTCAAAGGAAGCTATGCCAGAAATAAAAAAATCAAGAAAGGCCTATGGAGCTCTTTAAGCTACTGAAGATTCTCCAAGCATTTTTTTGCTAGTATGAATTTTTTTTCACTACTCAGGAAGCCTCCCCTTAGCGATATCATGCTCTCCAAGATTGCCTTTGGGTGGTCTTGTCCAAGATTTCAGAGGCTAAACATGCTTTTTGTGAGAAATTGCTCTCCATGGAGGATCTTAAGGAGGCAATTATCTCTATGGTTGATGATAAGGTTCCAAGGTTGTGATGGTTTTCCTTGTGAATTTTACAAATCCTTATGGCCTTGTGTGGGTTCTAACCTCCATAAGGTCTACCTAGAATATTTTCATAATCAATTGTTAGGAAAACTAATCAATAAAGGAAATATTAAATTCATACCTCAGCTAGGTGATCTTGAAGACATTTTTAACTAGTGACGTATTATGTTGCTTAATGTTTCCTACAAGATCATTGCAAAGGCCTTAGCTTTGAAAATTTGACACATGTTGCCTCATATTGTTCGACCAGAGCAAACTGGCTTCATCAAATCCAATTTCATTTTTGATAACATCATTTTGGTCTGGGAAGGCAAGGAATGGGCCCAACAATAGATAAGAAGAAAGCTCTTTTTTTTAAAGATTGATTTTGCAAGGCTTATGACCGCATTGAATGGCCTTCCATTTTGGGTCTACTTGGTGCTCAAGGTTTTGGCCCTCATTTTCTTTAGTTTGTTAAAATTCTCTTTATGGATGCCTCTGTGTGTATTACTATCAACAACTGCTAGTCTCAAGCCTTTGGATTAGATTATTTCATTAGATAGGGTTGCTCTCTTGCCTCGTCCCTATATGTGCTTGTTGCTAAAGGATTTGGATATTTATTTACAAATGTTATTTCTTCTACTAGGGTTCATGATATTTCTTTTCCAGAATCCTCTAACCAGTTGATCAATGGGAACTTTGTGGATGACTCATTTCTCACACTCATCAAAGATGAGAAAAATGTCAAAGAGGCTCTTCTATATCTTGATACCTTTTGCCTTGCCTTTGGTTATGATATATAGTGGCACAAAACCTAGTGTTATTGTCAATATTTTCTTCCTACACCTCCTTGGCTTCTCAAGCTCGGTTGGAAGTAGATTGATAATGGGGAAATATTTCATTTTTTGGGAATTCCCTTTGCCTTTCAAGTGTCTTTGGTTGCACTTTGGAATGCAGTGCTTTACAAAATTAAGAAGAAGCTTTCTTATTGGATCACCAAGCCCCTCTCTTTGGCTAGTAAATTCTAGATTTGTTCTAAAATTCTTGCGGCCACTCATGTTTATTACTCTTCTTGTTGGCCCCCTCCAAGGCTTCTTATTTGAAGCTTGAAAAGATTCTTCATGATTTTTTGTGGGCCTCTTCAGAAGATCACAAAAGCTTTCACCACGTTGCTTGGGAGTTTTGTTGTCTCTTGTGAGATTCTGGTGGACTTGGGCTTCTTTCCACTTAGTGGCAAGGGTTAGCTTTGTGTGCCAAATGGATTGTGAGGGTGATTTCTAGGAATGAAGCCTAGAAAATTATTCTTAGGCATTGTATAACCTCTGGTTTCCCAAGCAATCGACTTACCTAGAAGGAGATTGGTTTTCAAACCCTTCTAATTATGAAGGAAATTATTCATATCGAAGGCACTTTTGTTGTGAAAATATTTGCATGCTCGGGAAGTCGTTAAGCCCTAGTTGTGGTGGGTGGGCTCCACCTTTCAAGATGGCTTGTCTATCAACCTTCACAATCTCTAGTGGTCTTCTCTTTTTCAAGTTCAAGGGCTCCCTTTGGCTCAATTGCTTGGGATCCATGCCCTTCAACTTTATAAAAAGGCATCTGCATTCCCTGTGATTTGTTTTGCAAAGCCATAATGAATCTTCATTCTTGGGAAGATTTAAAAATGTAATATTGACTCATAGCCAGATTGATAGACATATGATTCTATCCTGGTTACCTTGCCGCCAAAGATTCTTTACAAAATTTACGCTCATACTTTTAAGTCATGGTGGAAGGATCGGCATTGGTACCAAGACATTTCTTTTTGTAATTACAAGTTGGGTCTAGGGTACTGTTGGATTTCTTCGCACATCGCTATGGTGTCTATGTTGAACCATCAATGGAATTTGCAATCTTCTTTGGCTACTTGTCAACGCTAATTTCACAACATTTGGTTGACTGTTATTGAACCAAAGCTTTCCCATTTTTCTTGGTGTATTCTTTTCCAAGGCTTGTCTATGGGCTTCTGCCTTCGACACATGGGTATTTAGAACCCTCGTCCATTTTTTGACCAACCAAATACTTTCATACATCTTTTTTGGTTTTTTGATAGTGCTCAACAATTGTGGAGTTGGATTCATGACTTCCTTCACCCCTTTCAACCAAAACCCTTTTCTTGGCATATGGTTCTTTTGGGGGATTGGCCTTGTATTCCTTCCAAGTATACCCAAGTCCAGCATACTTTCAAGGTGGAGATTTTATTTTCCTTATGGAAGGAAAAAAATGTTATTTTTCCTCACACCTCTATTGATTATGTTGTTTCACCTTTCACTAAAGCTTCTATTTGCTCAAATGTGATGCTCCATATTCAAGTACCAGCAAGCAAGGTGGTCCTAGAGGTTACACACTTTTAGGAGTTGCTCGAACATTGGAGTAATGCCCCATGCATCATGTCTAGAGTTCCACCAAACATCTCTACTTCTCGTGGTCATTCTACTCATCAAGTCCAGTGGTGTGGCCAAAGTTTCTACTCAGCGCTCGTGACCTCCCAAATCCTAGGCTCCTTGTTTCCACTTTGGTGGTAGTGGCAGTTCATCATGACAGTGTTCTACTTTTCCTTCACTTGGAGGTGCTGCCTTTGGGTGGCCCTTGAGAGGGTGAGGCTCACAACTGGTGGTGGTAGCAACTGGCCTTCATCTAGTGGTGCAAAGTCCTCCAAATGGCTCCCTCCACTGGCTCTGGGTATTTCTCTAGCTCATACTGATGAACAAAATAAAGATAAAGATGATAATATTGAAGATGGGTAGTTTATGCCTGACATCACCCCAGATCCCGTTGATGTATGGGGTAAATCGGATGACCCAGACCCTCTTGTTGGCACTGCTCTCATCGCTTAGCAACTTTATTTTTTGAGTTTTACTTGCTTTCCTAAGACTACCCATGTGACTTTGGGAAGTGACCTTTTGTCCTCCTACCCCTTTTTGTGAATATGTGTATTATATTTTGATCTTTAATTAGTAGACACACATATTCATCAAAAATACAATGTTATATCCCACTTTTTGACATGCACTTTTAGTTTACGAATTAAGAAAATTGTTGAAAAAAAGTTGAGTTACCCAAAGTGGGAAATAAAAATATTTTTTGAAACAAGCCTTTTCACAGTTCCCTCAAAGACACAAAATAATGATGGTGGTTTAGAAACTAAGGAAAAAATACACTTGGTGTTTAGGTTTTTGTCTAACATGCAAATGTGGTAGCATAACTAATATATAGGGAAATACTATGTAGTTTATTGTTGGTTGAACCATAACTTATAGGCTAGTATAAAACCAATTCCTCAACCTTTATCAGTATAAGGGGAAATTGTAGAATACACATATGATTAGATTATCAAAATGTGGTAGGTTGATATTAGACTGACTCCTCAACCTGTACTAGCATCCTATCTTTCCATACACCATTTGGAACAAAAATGAGGGTGTGAAATTGTTTGAACTAATGACTATGATAAAATATTGAGCATGCATAAGATGCCTCAAAGAAATGTGATCTCAAGAAAAGTTGAGGTTGAAAGATTAGATTATAAAGGTTTTGCTAAAAGACCGTGGAAAGTAAAAACTATTGCAACTAACAATATGATCAATGTTTTTAATCAATAACTCTAGTAAAAATAATATCTCTTGCCCTAAATATCGGTGAAATGACTTCCATGAAAGCTACATTTGATTTTATTATTTCTAGCCTGGGACATTCAACTTAATAGTTGTATTGGGATTCAACTTTACTATCATGTCAGCTTAGTAAGAGATTGTCATTTTCAAATCAAGCAATGTGGGGCATATTTTGTCTATAATCTAGATATTACGGAGATTTGTTCATTGTTGAAAACATATAAGAAAATATTGTGTTATGGAATAATATGCATACATAATTAAAGGAAATCTTGTTACTTTCACAAAAATAAAAGTTTCAAACACACAATTTATCTTTAAGAGAAATTTGTCATCAAATTTAAATATCTAGATCTTCCTTACATAAGGAATTTGATTTACCCTTTACCCACCACTTTTCCTTCTATCAATTGAAATTTGATGATCACACACACACACACACCTGAGAAGGGATTTATCAAATATGAAAAATCTGTTAATTCTTGCAAGTACTACATCACCAAATGTCCCAAATCCATCCATCTCCACAAGCATCCAAAAGTTCCTATATATAGGTATCTACTTATTTTCTCCTACCAAGAGAAACCTCTATGCCTAACTCATAATGGAAGCTTTGGATAGGGTACAAAAGGAAATTTATGAGAAATTATTATGAATGGAGATGCTCTAATAGTTATGAATGCAGAACATGGAATCACAAACAAGGCATGTGAATTTATTACGTATTATTATATTGTTGGTTTGAAATTGACCAATCCTTGATGAATGATTCATACATTGCTTTCTCTCCTATGAATGCAAGCATAGTTCTGATTTAAGATACATTCCACACCATTACCATCATATGCATCAACATTCTCACTATTTATTTTCTTATAAATCAATTTGCATGTCATGGATTCAAGCTAGTAACTAACATACAATATATGATAAGATTAAATACTAATGGATGTGGCTTAAATTCTAATTTACCTCTAGGGTGATGCTTGTGACCAATTATTGTTGATTTCATTATAGGTAAACAAATGCATGGAGAGTCTGCTTTTTGTTGTAACCTATTATCCTCGAATCCAGTTGTGCCAGATTCACGGGATAACCCCCAATGAAACTTGTCTGTTTCGTAGTTCTGTGTACTTCAAGCACACAAAATGAGGCAAATTTTGATTCACCTCAATGCGTAATCCAAAACCTAAAACATTCCATTTGGGCATTCCCCCCGATTCATCTTTCAAAGAGCTTCGAAATGAGTATTTTCATTAATTCCCAATCCTTGGGAGTTAGTCAATTTTTCACTCATGTCGAAGCGTTGATCTTTAGTGCTCCTACATGAGCCTTATATTAGAAAAATAAACTCCAAGTGTTGGAGCGATGATTTTCACTGCTCCTACACTTTGCACTTAGTCCTTAGATGCACAAGTGATGATTTTCACTGCTAGTGCATCTTTTTCGCCATTATGTGCTCCATAATTAATGTAACTCGAGTTACATTAATGGTCTTTTCTAAATGACTTGTTAAAGTGTTTTTAAACTAATCTATCCTCATTCTAATCTTTCTCCTCATGTGATTGCTCTCCAACCTCTAGTGACCTGTGTTTGAAGATTTTTTTGAGCATCCAAGCTAGGGTTTGTGTTTTCTTACCAGGTACATTTTTATGCTCTTTATTCTTCGTCATGTTTTCGTTTCTCTTTTACTATTTCATTTTGGTCTCGTAATTATTCTTCGCATTTTAGGTAGAATCATTCATGTCTTTTTATTGCTCATCTATTTCCACGAGCTGGGGTCGATACTTTGTTTCATTTTTTCTTCCCTCATTTCAGTCGTAGGGTTTCTTCTATGCCCTATTTTCTTATCATGTTTCTCTCCATTTGAGTTTTTGATTGTTTGAAAATTTGATGTTTCTTGTGTGTTTTACCCTGCTCAAATAAGTGATGGTCATCGTTCATCCATGGACAAGTGGAAGATAATCCCGCAACCATGATTTTCACCAACTCCCATGTAGAAGCGGTGAAAATCACCGCTCCTACATGGGACTGACCTTCCCTAAATCCATATGTCTGAGTGGTAAAAAAGAATGCTCCTGCACTTGACTCCAAAACAAAAGAGACATTTCTCAAGCGGTATTTTTAAGTGCTCGAGCATGAAGTTGATCTCCCCTCAAATGCACAAGCGCTAATTTTTAGTGCCTTGACACTTGACTTCCCAAAATGCTAAATACATGCAGGAGCGTTGTTTTTCAGTGCTACTACATGCAAACTAACTTCTCAAGATGTAGGAGCGCTACTTTTTAGTCCTCCTACACAAAAAATAGTTTTTCATTATAACACTCTAAAATCACTCCATTTTCTCTTTGAACCTCGTTTCATCACCAATGCTCTATTTTTTGTGCTCTATAGCTCGTTTGCACTTGCTCCAAATTGCCTGCTTGCTTCACACTTTCCAACAACACATTTTCTCCTAACATCTGCTAATCCATTATTCTTGAAGTTCCTATCAAGCTCTCATCAGGTGATCCTTCAAGGTGATATTCCTTGATCTTGATATTTTTAGATGATAGCAAAAAATCCTCTATCATCTTCTAAGAAAGAAGGAAAGATGAAGTAAAAATATCAGGGTGTCTTTCTGCCTACTATGGTGATCTCAAAGGTGGATGAAATCGTAAACACCAAAATTGGTCATCAAGACCTAGAAGATTTTGTAAAATGAACTGAGAAAAATCCCTTAGAAGACAACTTGAGATCCATTGTTCATAGAAACTTGCACTTAGTATCTACATTCTGAACTTCTGCTCATAATACAGAGTTTTTTCTCCAAGTTGCATCTCATTACATCTGATATGACATAAGTGTAAGAGATTCCTTGGGACAAATCATGATGAGATTAGATCCTGAATTCTTTGATATTGTTTTTCGGGTTGCACACATTGAATAATATACAAAAATCTCAATTCAACATGCACAGGAGGTCTATGATAGTGATCCCAACAAAGCTAAAGCATTAATTAATACTCAATAGTTGAAAACTCCAAGGCCTACTATCTCAAGATGGCCTAAAGGGCTTCCTCGAAGTGATTTCAAAGAGGATGTTATGGATATGATTACTCTCCTAAGTAGGGTTAAAGGATTGCATGTTTCATGTAATTTTCAAGATTGGATGTATTAGTACATCCACATCATCAAGAGAAAGAAATCAAATATTGATTGGGGAACTCAGATAAGTGATGAAATCCATGAACAATTGATCAATGTGTCAACTACTTTGAAATTTTACATGACTTCCTATTTGGTATATGTTATTGCAGTAATGAGGCAATTTCTAGGGTTGTCTACAAAGGGAAACAAACATTCTGTATCGGTGTATGAGTTATATTATCAATTGAAATTAAGAGAAAGACTTTATCATTTCAAAAGAGTCATGGATGCCTTCTTTGCACTCCTGTTGTTCACTTTTGATCTGACTCTTGAAAAGAAAAGAGTATCGAATGAAGCCTATAAAGTGGTTAGTAAGGTTGGATGTATCTTTTTGTAGTTTCCAACTTTCATCTATATGAGAGTAGGTGGCTATACTGGGTATCCATACATGTTGCCCAGATATCCCTCAAATAAGTGGATACTAATGGAGCTATACAGACAGTTCATCTCGGTTCATAAGGAACGCTAGAGAATTCACAAGCTAGGTTTCAGGTTTCCATTGACAATTGGGAGATATACCATTCACAGTGTACAAAAATCAAACTCAATTGCTGTAGAAATGCAGATCATGACTATAAGAACATATAAATATAGATTTGAATTTGACAACTGAGATGTGAACAAGAAATTAAAGAAAGATCATCGACATGTCTACCACTTTGAAGACATATGGGTGGACTGCAGAGATGAGGAAGACATCTATAGAATGGTTTTTTGTAGGTTGACAGTAGAGCATATCAGAGATCTTGGTGTAGCTAATCTACCAGAGGATTTCAAAGATCTTGGTGACATCATAAAATTTTCTTATGAAGAAGATGAAATTGCTAGGATACACTTACCTCCAATACAATGGTCTAAAAAGGAAAGTGTCTCTATCAGAGAAAGGATTACTCCCATATTACACAACGCAGTTGAACGGTTGCATAAACATGGCTTCCAAATGAAATCTTTCAGGACAAAATCAGAAGGAAAAGCACCAGGGGGCCCACTAACTCATTTGATTGCAAAATACAATGAAACTTTTTGATGAAAGATGTATCATCGGGTACCTGTGTATTTAATGTGAAAATTTCAATTTTTTTAGAAATTTATGCCCGACGTTCATCGAAATTGCAACGCTACATGGTTTTCATCGCTATTTCAACATACACTTAAATTCAACCATCCCCTTCCATCAATTTGTGGGCCGACATATGGTTAGGCCAAATTTGTGGGTCGACAGGTATATATTAGCGCTTGTCGGGGTTCCAACAAATTTTTAATAAATAAAAGTGAGTTTGACAATTTATTTATATTTGCGACAGTGTTTTTCTATACTTGCGAATTTGCTATACTTGTGACAGTTTGTGGAGGTTATAGGCCAATTTTTTTTGGTGCAAAATATCAGAATTATTAGATTTTTTTACCTATCTATGATTAAAAATTATTGGAGTGTGAGTTTGATATTTTTTGAAGATCTAAATATTCAAACTTGGTAAAGAAAAATCATGTCAGATAATATTAGTGCAGAACAAAATGAAGAGTCACTTGCTAGATTGTGGGCTAGATTGAAAAGAAAGGGTGAATGGAAATGTTATTGTCCTTGCAATAATTACAAGGGCTTAAAGACGACAAGACTTTTAATCACAACAGCTAAGAAACATTGTAGGCAGCATGGTCACGTTGAAGGGGGGCATGATTATCATCCATTGGTAAGTTGTTCATTATATGTGTTTATATTGATTGAATTTGTAAATGTTTATATCAATTTAACATTTTTTATATATATAAAAAATATCTTGATCATGATCATGGTTTATTTGTGTCAATCATTATTATAAAGGTGGGGTGCCCTAGGGCACATGATATGGATTATCACGGCCTAGAGAATGTGGTTTTGCAAGCGGAGGAACATGGAGCTGTCAACATCGAAGATGATCATGCGTCAGAAAACACAATTGAAGATGATGGTACAAATACATTGATCCATGACACATTTAGTGGCACAACTGATCATGATGATTGAGATGACTTTGATGATGTTCATGATTTACCTGTACTTGAGAAGGCATACAAGCCCCTTTATGAAGGCTCCCAAATAACTCTTCTCTCTGTTGTATTGTTTCTGATGAACTTGAAGGTTATGAATGGCTTATCCAACATAGCAATCTCACGGATTTTAAAGTATGTCATATATGTCATATTTTTTCATCTATTTTTGTTGTTAGTTCATCACTAGTAAATAAAGGATGAAATATGTACCATTAGTATTCTTTATATTAACAAATTATTTTTTTGTTGTAGATTGATAAGTGAATTTTTGTTACCGCCATCAAATATTTTACCTCACTCATACTGAGATTTATCTGCCATTATGAAAGATATTTGAATGGAGTATCAAGCAATAGATGCATGTACCAATGATTATATTATATATCATAAACAATATAATTCTTGGAATGTCATATCAGTAGATATCGAACAAATCAACTAACAAAAAAGGTGCCTCGCAAGGTTCTTTGTTATATTCCCATTATTCCACGTATGCAATGATTATTTAGGTGCGAAAGCTTAGCGCAATTTATGGATTACCATGCATGGAATAGAAGTGGAGATGACATTCTTCGAATGCCTGCGAATGGTTCTGCATTGAGGGACATGGAGGAAAAATGGCCACACTTTAAAGAAGAACCTCGTAATCTCAGGCTTTCATTGGCAGCGGACGGTGTCAATCCATTTGGAAAGTCGAGATCTATTTACTCAGTATGGCCTATTTTTGTTATCAACAATAACATTCTTCCATGGATGTCTATAAAGAGGGAGCAGATAATGTTGGCAATGATTGTTCCAAGTATTTGTTTATTTACATGAATTTTCTTTAACGTAGTAGCATCTCATTTGTCTTATTTGTTACATAATGACATATTTTTTTTTATTTAATAGTCATGTACATTAATTTATATATATTGCAGTAAAATGGTTATAACAATTATGTAATGTTTATGTTCATTCAACTAGGTAAGTACCAAGTTAAAGATATGAATGTATATATCGAGCCTCTTATCGATGAGTTACTAAAGTTATGGAATTTCGTCACTAAGTATGATGTCTCTAGACCAATAGGACAAAGACAATTTCAATTCCATGCAATGCTTGTATGGACAATTCATGATTCCCTAGGGCTAACATATTTTTGTGGTATGTTATAACGTTCAATTGCACTTTAACGATATTTAATTTTATGAAGTAGATATCATGCATGTTTTTTAAATAATCTATTCATTATATATAATTATAAAAATTGACATATTTAATCCAATTATATGATCTTGCAGGTCTTCAAACAAAGGGAAAATTTGCATGTCCAAATTTGTGGTCCAAAGATGAAATCTCGTCATTCAACAAGTTTAGGAAAGCAGGTGTTTAATGAGTATAGGCACTTCCTCCATAGAAATCATAAGTATCAAACTACTGAAAAACATCTTTTCAATGGGAAATAAGAGACTACATCAAAACCACGAAGAATGACACCTCGCCTATGGAAGTTGGAATATAATAGAATTAATCGTCAAGGTTATACATCGGATCAAATTGTTTATCTATCATATATGATATGTTTTGAATTTATATTTTTATATTGTGTTGTGTTTACTCATGTTGTAATTGACAATGATTGTCGTTGTTAATTTGTTTAACTTATATGCTTCATGAAGGTCGTCAAGGCATTAATGGCCGGCTTCCACAGGGACTGAAAAGTTATCCCAGACAATTTAGTAGGTTGCCCTACTATGAGCATCTACAAATTGTGCATTTGTTTGATATAATGCATATCAAAAAGAATATAACAGAAATGTTATGGAAAATATTGGATGGAGGGCATGGCAAAGAAAAAAATTGTCAAAATTTGTAGTGACATTCAGGAAGCCAATCATGCAATGAAAAATGTCATTCAATTAAATAGCGATGGAGACCAAATTAATATAAGTCCCTTCCTTGGTTATTAATGGAGCAACAAAGCAATGCTATAAAAGAAGTCATACAAAAAATTTGATTTCCCACAAGATTTGTTGCTAACATAAACAATATCATAACAAAGAAAGGTGAATTTGGGTTAGGATGAAAACACATGATTGACATACCTTCATTAAGGTAATTATTCTGGTATATTTTATATATATTTGTATACTGCATGTACTTTTCAGTGTATTATGTTTACTAGTTTTGGAAAAATAATGAAAAGATCATTTTATAATTGTTGCAATACGTTCTACCTCTATCTCTCCCATACAACTTCGATAACAATTTCAAGCAAGTTATATATGATCTTGGAAAATACATGAGGTAAGTAGCTATATTTGTTCAATTCATTATATAGATCTTATATTTGCCATTTGTTTTACTTGTTATGTAATATATTGTATATTTTTGTTAAATCTTGTTAATATATTTGCGCCTTGAATCACTTGTAGATGGCTGCCATCTAAAGAAATCCATAAAGAAGATATAAATTATTGGAATATAAAAATTCCTCGTCTAATGTGTGAAATGCAAAAGTGTCTACCTTCGACATTTTTGAATGCACAAAAACACTACCTCATACACCAAGTTGAGGAGATTGAATTGTGTGGACCTGTACACACAAGGTCAATGTGGTTGGTTGAGAGGAACTTGAAATTTTTGAAGGCTTTGGTTAGAAAAAGAGCACATCCTAAGGGTTCTATGGTGGAGGGATATATGGTATACCATACCATGGTGTACATTACTGAATATCTTCCTAAGTTCGAAACAAAGATCCATGTAGATCACATTTGGGATCCCAACTCCATTAACAAATTTGAAGGGGAGTACTTGATGGGGAAAGGTAGATTAAGGAAAGTGAGGTAATTATAAGATGGTCATGGATATTAATTAGAATACATTTTACATTTTCTTCAATTGCTTGAAAAGAAACAACAAAGAACTAGTCCAAATGAAAGAATCTTCCACACACAAATAGAAAAGTACTGGTATTGTATTACTCCAGAAAATAAGTCTTTCACTGCTAGTGCCTTATTTTATCCACTATGTCATCGTAACATCTTACTTTGATTATTCCCTTTTCGGCGTAACTTGAGATATGTTCTTTCGATTAAATGTTATCGGTGTAAGATGTGTCGTCGGGCGGTCCATTTTTTGTTGTTTCGATATCAATGTATTCCTTCGATGAAATATATCGGTGTACCTCATGCCAAAATCTCGAGTGAGTCTATATTTTACTTTCTTGAATAACCCATCGGTAGAACAAAAAGAATGTGTCCCTAATACGAGCCTTTTATCTTCATCGGAGTAGTATATGAGATCAAAATTGTCACTTGTTAGGCTTCTAATGGCCGGCAATGAGTATTTTGTCAAGGAAACTTTCATGAGTTATGCCAATTTGCATTTCCTATGGTGCTACATTATCTATATGTTCCTTTTTTTTTTGATACGCAAGGTAGTATTTATATTGATTTTATAGAAGTATACATGCATCTGCTAAGCAAGGGTTAAAGGTCCATCCTGGACTCCAAGCCGAACAAAAAACATTCCCAGCTGGGACAGAAATCCATCATTTCAACATTCACAGTCCCATTGCAAGCATCAAAGAATGAACTACTATAAGCATTGATAAAAAAAATTTAGGTCGGAGGCCGAGCCTCATCCAGCTTATAACGAAATTAACGTGCCACTGCACTAATACTAAAAGTCCATCTAAAGTTTGACAAGCTATAAAATATTAGAACTTGAAAAAACTTCAAACACAGAGGTCGAGCCTCACATGAAACCGTTTATTTCTGCAAACCTTATGAAATCTTCCATCCACTCTAGCCGCTCCTCCGACACAAGCTTTAGCTTTCTCTTCAAGAACTCCACAATCACGTCTACTAACTTTCTGTGCCTCGACAGTGCAGGCCCTTTGATATCTAAGATGAAGGGGAAGACTTTAATAGCATCATTTGTTTCCCATAGGAGATCCAAGTCTGCAGGATGCAGAATTCCTTTGCCTTTAAAGGCTGCCTTTAATGTCTTCTCAAGACCTCCAAGCAAGTCATCACGAAAAAGTCACACCATCATCTCCTTTGCCTCTGCCTTCGGGGTGTCCAAGTCCACAAGCACTGCCAGAAACCAAGAGATATAAGCGTTATCTCTAGAAAATTCCTTTCTTTCCAAGTGTTCTTTTCCTAGAACCATTTTGACAGCAACTATTGACACCAGATCATCCTCGAGCAAAATTTGCTTTAACCCCTGATCCGTAACTTCCTGAAAGGCTATCTACCTCTCCGTGGCCACCAAGGAGACTGGTGTGTCAAAACCAAAACTTTCCAACCCCTCTACCGAAATATTGATGATGAACTTTGACTTCGTCATCCTTGCCATTTGCAGAGCTTTTAATAGTCGTTCCCTGCACAGAAACAAAAGACAATACCAGATTTTGAAGACCATACTTTAAAAATGACTTCATCAGTTCATTTAATAAACCCATGAGATGTTAAGCCGAGCCCCCACACACGAGTCTAGATAATGGTGGAGTGAGCATATCGTCCTTGCCATCAAAGTATCCTACGGACTTCGTCCTTCTGCCTACATACAACTATCACTTCGTGTGAAGTGAGTTGCCACTCGACCCTTCAACTTTCATTTCCATTATTGTCGTGCCCTACGTGTCACGCTAACGACGCTTTGAGTTCTGTGCCATACATTCCCCCTATCATGCACCAAGGTTTCTGCTATTTTCATGAGCGACTAACTTAAAATGATCCCCATCTCCTTCCTTCGGCTATTTGGAAAAGACTTGGGGTGACATGGCATTGCCACTCCACGAACACCGTGTCCATCCCAACCACCACCTCATGTCCGCCTTGTGATGGTTTGACACGTGACCAAATAAGGGGCAGGGGAAACCCACCCTACCACCCACTGGGAGTTACTCTAAATGGCATTCTTTAAAATCAGGTCCAACTACTCCCATATTAGATAGAAGATCTGCTTCCATGTTTCCTTCCCTTAAAGTATGGTTGAACATTACTTGCTCAAAATTGCTTAGCTGCTCTATTGCTGCATCCAAATACACCCCTAATTTCCAATTGTGGATCTGTCTTGTCCTTAGAGCATTTATGACCAAAGTTGAATCACCTTCGACGATCAGATTTTTGATTTCTAATTCCTTGCTAAGTTTTAGTCCAAGCAAAAGATCTTGGAATTCAGCTGCATTATTTGTTCCGTCTGCTAGAGGCTGAGCTAATTTCCCCAGAATCGAGCCTGTGCAGGTTCTTATTATGCAACCTGCACCGGACAGGCCCGGATTCCCTTTGGAGGCTCCATCAAAGTTTAGTTTGTCCCACCTCTGCTTGGGGGGGAGCCACTGTGTCTTTTTGTGTTGTTCCACAGTGGTTGCATTTCCTGAGCAAGCCAAAGGAGGGGATTTGATTCCAAACCATTGTTTCATGATCCAGGCATCCCATTTGGTGAAATTGGATTTATTTTGTTTGACCATCAACTATGAATTAAAAAGTTCTACAATGCTTGCCTCTACCTTGCACTGAAGCCTTGGGATCGACATCTCTTTATCCTGAAATAGACGTCTATTTCTCTCCTTCCAGACTTCCTAGATTAGGATTGAGGGACTCATTTTCCAAAGATCTCCAAAGATGGAGCAATGATCGCTGCTTGGCCAAGAATTTAAGCATTCTAGCAAAGTGTTAGGGAATATAGTTGTCCACTTCAGTTTTGTGCACAGCTAGCACCACATCTGATGAGTGAATTTGCAATTCATAAGTAAGTGATCCGTAGTTTCCTCAGCCTCTTGACATAGGGAGCATCTGGTTGGACCATGATAACCCAATTTAGTAAACCTGTCTCCTGTAAGAATTCTTTCTTGAGCTGTAGCCCATGTGAAAATCCCAGCTTTTGGTAAGCAAACCTTGTTCCAACAAAGGTTTCGAGGCAATTCTAAATTTTTTTCAGTTGAGGATGTTAGCATGTTATATCCTATCTTGGCCAAATAAACCCCGTTTGGTGCAGCATCTAACCGAATTCTATCTTTCCCCTTTCTAACCTAGATCCTTCGACTTGACATTTCTTTCTCAAATATATCAATTTCTTGGCCTCCCAATTCCAAACTTCTCACCGATTTCCACTTCATATGACCAACTGCTGTAACTTCCACAAAATCTATGTAATCCCTGACTTTCGAGCCCTAGATTTGTTTAGTCTTCTCCTTTATTCTTGAAAGTTCTGGGATGTTAGCTAGTGCTAAATGTCCTTCCCATGAGTCTTCCCAGAATAAAGCCTCCTTTCCATCCTTCACCTCCCATGTAAGGAAATCTATTATTAATTCTCTGTAGTTTTTGATGAAGTTCTAGACCTGGGACCCAGATGGTAGGGATTTTGCGGAAAGAAAGTAATACGGATTTGGTTCCAGATATTTTGCTTTGACGATCTTTACCCATTTAAGATCGGGCCGAGAATGAATAGTCCAAGCTAGTTTTGCCCCCAATGCCTTATTTTGCCTTAGAACGTTTCTCAACCCAGTACCATCATTCTCCCTCTTCTCACAAACCTTTTTCCAATTTATGAGGGGGATTTTATTTTGTTCCGAACTGCCTTTCCAGAAGAAATCCTTCATTACCTTATTTAGATCTTTCCTCACTCCACTGGATAGCTGAAGACATGACATATATATATGGGAAGGGCTGAGATTACTGATTTCAATAAAGTTAACCTCCCTGCCCAAGAGAGGCATCTATTTTTCCATGAGGATATTCGATCCTTACATCTAGTCACCATTGAACTCCAGGCACTGTTGCTTTTGATGCCTTTGTCCAAAGGCAGTCCTAAAAATTTGCACGGCAATTGCCCCATTTTGAATCCTAGAATTCTCAAAATTTGAACCTCATTAGGGTAGTTTGCATTGAAGAAAAATATCTCTAATTTGGCCTTACTTCTTTCCCTGAAGCCCTAGAGTAATCTTCGAGCATTTTTTTTGTACCTTTGTGCCTCCTTTATCGTTGCTTCACCAAACAACATTGTATCATCCGCAAATTGCTGGTGTGTAATGTTGGGTAGACTGCTAGTAACTTGCAAACCTTGAATCCATCCGGACCTCCTTGCATTTTCAATCGATCTCCCTAATGATTCAGCCATTATTATAAACAAGAATGGGGATGAATGCAATGTGCCTATGCCGATATTGTAGGAATCGATATGAATGCAATGTGCCTATGCTGATATTGTACAATATGCTTCCTCATTCACATTGTTAGCTCTCAAAAATGCAGGTAAAAATACCTCAAGAGGTTGCCAAACTCTTGGTACATTTCAAGGTAACATACAAGGCCAAATGGTTTTAGACCTTCTTTTCTTCAGGTGTTGCCAGACCTAGGTGGGTCTACCTATGTGAATGAAGTAGACTTGAACTATGTGATTCCTCCTACAACAGTCTATTCACAATGGAAATTTGAAAGTGAACAGATGTACTACTAATCTAGCATAAATTGTATAAACAGTATCAAAGAAATATGTTCAGTTAACATATGTAAAATGTTTAAAATGAAATGAAACTAAGTGATGAAATGTGAAGACCAATGCTCTGTTGGGTATATGGAGTCAAGTAGAAATCAGAGACAAGTGACTTATGACTGGCAATAATTCAAACTGTTTGGCACTTCTATGTTTATAAATTGTATAAGCAATATCAAAGAAATATGTTCAGTTAATAGATGTAAAACGTTTAAAATGAAATGAAACTAAGTGATGAAATGTGAAGACCAATGCTTTGTTGGGTATATGGAGTCAATTAGAAATCAGAGACAAGTGACTTATGATTGGAAATAATTCAAACTGTTTGGCACTTCTATGTTTATAACTTGTATAAACAGTCAGGGATGCAATTATCAGATTCTTTAATAATCCAAAATAATATTCCTAAGTTGTTGTGAATAATCAAGAGGACTTTAATATTTACTTGAAAGACCCAATTAAGTATGCCACATAGATACAACAAATGTGCACTAATAAATTGAAAATATGCTTGATATATCAATTTAAACAACAAAATAATATTAAATATGGAGACAATATGGAAATATCTTCAATTAACTTAACAAACAATTGATACCAACATAGAGCAACCAAATCAGATATTTTCCATTAACTTCATCAAAAAATTTACATGTGCATCTTGGTCCTTTATGATGTAAACATTGTATCAATCCCTATTCTCCTACTTCTTCTATCTACTCCTATCTTAATAATTTTTTCTTGGTCCTAGTCTCTTTTATTTATAGGAGAGGTAACAAGCTTCAGACCAAAAGACATGACTTTTGATAACAAAACTTAACTAACACGTAAAATATAACTGAAACAATTAACAACTAACACATGACAATTCTGTTAATCTCTAAGTAAAATCCTGAGTCACCAAAGACCTGTGCAAAGCTTTTACTTTATGATAATCATCATTGATAGTGATTAATCTTCATCTGAAATGAGGTATTTCTCCTACCACTTGCTTATGGTTAAATCATTCGACCACTTGTATTCCTATGCATCAATGAAGTTTGATAGGTGGATTTTCCATCTGCTATCAAGCAAGTTTCTGGCATCTACAACAAACTTTGTATAACCATTATCCAATGCAATAATTCAATCAAGCAGAGCATGAAATTTTTCTAGATTGATATTACCATCATCATGTATATGTGTCAAACATTATGGAACCATTTGATCAAATTCATTTCTCCATTCATCCACATCCTTGAGTTGACCATCACCTTTAACGATCAGAGGGATAAAACTGTGTTTTATTGAATCAAATGAATTCCTTCTATTTTCTACCTTCTTCTTCATATCAATCAAATACTTATGCTCATCAATGATTCCTTTTACCATTTCTTGAGTAGATTCTAACCTTGGGGGTGCATCAGGATCTCTTTGTGTGGCTTTATACAGAGTGGTTAAGATATGGTAAGTGGGTTTCCATCTTTTCTACAATTCCTTTAAGATAGGGGAATTAGTATTTATCTGTTCCAGAGCTTTTACCAAATGACTGAAGCCCTCGTGAACTCCACTTATTTTCTCTTTTAAAACTTCAACTTCGTGTTTTAGTATTTCCTCCAAGGTACTCAAGATGTGTTGTTTGATATCATCCATATTATGATTCTTTAGTTTCTCAACCTCTTCTTTCAATTGCTAAATATGTGGATCTTCAACTGAAGCAGGTGGATGATATACAACCATTTCATTCCCCTTTACATCTATGGCTTGTTGTAATTGTTGTTTCAATATGATATTTTCAATGAATAACTATTGTATCTCCTCATTTGATAGTTTGAGTCTTTTCTCATACTATGTCATCTTCTTTTTCATGTTTTCCACTACATCTCTTGTAAACATTGTTGAATGCATTATCATCATTGCTGCTTCTATGGGAGTAGTGTCCTTCATAGTTCTGACTAGAGCAGACCCTCTCATTTCCTACACCACATCTAGAATCCTAGGCTTCCTTGTGCTTTTTTGTTTCTTCCATAGGGCAAGGGTCTGGGTGATTGGATTATATCATGTCCCTGATACTCCTTCCGAATCAAATTATGCAACTAATTTGGGATCATCTTGAGCTCTGATTTGTTCCAACATAAATAGTTTGGAGAGCTCCATTCCTGGTATAATGAGCATGTTACTTTTCAACACTAACTCCCTTTCTTCTTTAGGAGTAATATTGACATTGTCAATATTTAACTCTGCCATTGTTTGTGCCTGCACAGTTTTTGCATGTTTCAAATCATCAGCTCCAATAAGGTTAATTTTTAGTCTATCATCAAATTGTTTCATCTTCATTTTTATCCAAAAATCTTCCAAAAATATTTGAACTCCCTAGTATTGATAAAGTCATCATCCTCCATGAATCTCAGGGAAGCAATAATTCTTTCATCATCCTGCATTTCATCAATAGCCTCCTCCGATATTCTCATCTTGGGATCATGAAGCTCAAGGATTTTATGTTTCTCTGCAACCTCTTTCATCTCATCCAAAGTTAAGACTGCCTCTTGTTCTTCATCACTTGACTCATAGTCCACTAGTGATCCAATATTTTGTTTCTTGGCAGGAGGCTCATCTTTTTGAGATGGAGGAGATGGATGAATTGGTGATGAAGGTGGTGTATGTGATGTAGAGGCTATGGATGTTGGTGGCTAGGGTGTAGGAAGTGGGGTTGATTTTTGTTCTTGAGCCTTTTTATATAATTCATCAAATTTACCAAGGACTAATTGCATTCTTTTCAACAAATTTGGCTCCTCATCAAAAAAACCCCTTGAACTTCTTATATTTTCCTCTCTATTAATCCCCCCATCTCATCATCATTAACCATATTTTCCTTCTTTCAAACACATATGCAAAATAGACTAGGTTTCTTATTACATCCTCTTCCGGATGAAATTCATGTGTTATTGCCCTCTTTGTGAGTAGGGTTCTTCTGATATTGTTGATGTGGCCTTCTGGATCACATATTCTCTTTTTCCCTGATTTGAGAGAAAAATTAGCTTTTATAAGTCTCTGCAATTCCTCCAACATATCTGATCTAATTGACAATTCTTCAAATATCGTCAAATTGGGTAGAAATGTGCCTTTTTCTGATTTTTCATCAAATCATGCTCCATCCAGAGAATTTGCCACATAAATTCTAAAAAAATACTCTGCTAGGCACAAATTTTGGTAAAATATGAGGGGCCTGATCACAACCATATACCTTGATGATGGTGTGTTGTGGCATCAAAAACCAATCAGCATAATTATGTGTAAAACCTTGATCCAGTTTGTATTGCAGGGGTCTCATGACATCCATTAGGGATTGTGGTAATCTTGGTGTAGGAAAACCAATCTGAGCAATCAGTCTGATGAAAGAATCATCCCTAAATACAACATAATCACTTTCATTGCATTTACTATCCCAAATATAACACCAATTTTGTACTAGGAGCATAACTCCATTCTCACGTGTTCTCAATTTCATCCTCTTTGTCCATTTTGTTTCATTTTGAGATAGAATCAAATGACATAATAAGGAGTACTTTATAAAAGTTATGGGGGCCTTGGTTTCCCTAACCTATAATAGACCTTCATGAATATGTTCCTCAATGAATGAAGCAAAATCAAACTCCACATTCGATTCAGGATGCTAGATAATCATGGCCATTCTCATCAACCCTATCGACATATTCTCCTCTGCATCAACTCTAAGAATTTGACATAATGCATAGTAGGTATTTTTGAAATAGGTTTGAAAGTCAGACACTAGAAAGGGTTCAAGTCTTGAAGAGTGAATGGTTAGGACTCTATTTTGTCACCCCTTTTCATGTGTAAGGGGAGTTCATCAGTTATATAGGTCCTTTTCAACCTTTTATATTCTTGCTCTAGCTTCCCCAAGTCAATTTCAGTGACAACCTTCCTATTTAGGTCAAAACACCTAATTATAGCTTCCCTCAAGATTTTTCCAGACATTGACCATCTGAAAGTCTGATAATTTTTTATGGGGCATGATATCTATTGGCCAAGGCTCTAATTAGCTCGACATCAACAAAAACATTAGGAACAACTAATTTTCCTATGTCAAAAGTCCATGGGTTTGACATTGGAACCCTTTCATCTCTGTTCCTATAAAAATACCAATATAAATTCCACCTAGACTGTGAAATTATTGGGTCCCTACACCCCTGAGCTAAATCCTTAAAATACTTTCTTAGAACCCTTATCTACTGAACCAAGTAACAGGGAAAGTAATGGTGACTACAATGAAATTCTACTAGATTTTTCTTCCTTTTTAGTTCTTGCCTCTGATTTCTTTGGCGTCATTGTTTATGTAGAAGTTGTGAAAGCCAACTTCACAGATCCTGAAGATCACTTGCATGCAAATAACCTGTCACAGGAAGGAAGAGATGTAGACAAAAAAGCAAGGGTGCTCTGCAAGCTTCAAGAGAGATTGCATTAGTTGAATTGATAAAATAATTACAAAGATCAATCCTTAAAAGGAGATCATGCAAAACCTAAAAGTAACCCTAATAGGTATACATTTAATAATTAATATAATTATTAAATGTTACAATATGCAAACTAAAGTGAAATCTTAAGAGAGGAATAAAGGTAACTTAATTAACATAATTAAGTTAAAACCTTTACTCTAACACCCCCCCTTAAGATGAGCAAGAGTGCAGCTACAAAAATGTGCAAGAAAGCAAAGGTAACTACAATGCATGAAAGCAAACAAGGGTCCCGACAACTATGCCTGATCAGGTACCTGAATACAACCAAATCTCTATAAAGTGGAGAAATAGAGAAAACCTCATGGGAAAAACTCTACTCCACAAAGAGATGAAAGACATGAAGAACATTGCTGAAGCAGAAGAAGCTGCAAACAATTGTCAAAATATGACTGCTATGGTGTTGAAGAACCTCCTCTAAAGATAGGATGATCAGGATCAAGAAGACAACAATCTGCATGAGTGCCCCCAACGACACTACTCGAATCATATGGAAAACAAAGGCAAACACCTGGAATGAAGATACAGATGGTACAAGTACTAATAGTTTGAAGAACACTGATCAACTTAGAATGAAAGATTCCTTCCAAGGAAAAACCAATGAAGCATTAGCACGAACAGTATAATACCCCCCCATAATGTTGACTAGGAGAGCTTGACAGATCCACTGAAATGCTATGAAACACCCTGTAGTGCATGAAGGAGAAGAAACAACATTTGAAAGTGCACAAGAAAGCACCTGCAACTGAAAAAGTGGTGTGCAAAACAAAGCACACATGCATGAGGCTGGAATCATATGGATCCACTGTTGTCATGGAGGGACACTCACTGGACAAAGGTGTGATGGCAAAAACAAAGGCACTAAACAACCCCCCATGGCACTTTATAATACAGTGCAAGTACAAAATATGGCACAACCTTATGTGCAAAATCCCCAAAATACAAGTACAATAGTGTGGCACTTTATCTCAGTGCATTTACATAGAAAATATTACTTACAAAAGATGCACAAAATTCCCACAAAGGAAAAAAAATTGGAAATACATATAGAACAGCCAGCAACGAGTCATCCCACGCAAACAAAAAGTTTCCAAGAGCTAAAACCTCCAAGTAATCCACCAGAGTGCGTAAACACAAAAAAATGAATACAATGTACCTGGAGTGAAATCTGGAAAAATTGCATGGATGGAACTGAAGAGCTCTGAAACATGGTTCCAACGCCGCTGAGATCGCGAAAAACGGAGAAACTGTTCCAAAGTTATGAGCTCAAGACTAAAAAAAGCTCCTCTAACTTCAACTGGCTGTAGAATGCACCAACAAAAACATGAAGTGATGAGACCCACACAACTGGAAAGTTGACAGAAGTAGATTTCCGATGATATCTCGTTTTCTAAAAAATGATATTGTATACCTAAGTTACGGCCTCTGGAAGAAAATAGCTCCAAAGGGGGAAAAGTATAGTGTGGCATTAAATTTGACGGTCATGCGGTCGTCGCAGAAAAACTCCAGGCTTAAAATTGACGGTCAAACGACCGTCGGCGTACTTGCATAACTAGGCTTATTACAGGAAAAAAAAGTAAAAAAATTACATATATATTTTTTTGAAAAAAATATAGAAAAAACTTTATTTAAAAATATTTTTTAAAAAGGTGAGAGCCCACGGTGGGGCCCGTGGGAGCCGCCACCTGCCATGGGTGGCAAGGGCGGTACCCCTGCGGTACCACCGCCGTAGGCAAGAGGGGCCCAAGGGCCTGCCACCGTACGGGTGGCAGGTACCCTCGGGTACCTCTTTAAAAAAAAAATTAAAAACAAACTTGTATAAAAAAAACTGCACTTTTTTTTTAAATTTTTTATAAAAAACTTTTTAAATGATTTTTTTAAAAAAATTTGCAGAAAAAATCACCTCGAACTGTGTGTAGACGTCGAACAGGGTCGTACGGGTAAAATTTTTTTGCCTCACGAACAACCGATGCCAAATATAGGCGAGTTTATAGTCGATCTTTAGGTTTTTGGCCGCTTCGGACACAACAATGAGGTCTGTTTGGGCTCAAAATTCTCTAAAAAATTGAGTACCCTCTGGATCTGGCAAAAAAAACCCTTTCTTCAAACCCTCACATATCTGACGAACGGAAGCCAAATTTGACGAAACAAAGGTCGACCGTGACTATTCCAACAGCTCTAAATTCAATGGAGAAATCTGATTTGACCCTGGATGCATTGAAAAATCCCACCTCTTGGATCAAAAAAGGAAAACCCCAAACCCTTGAAGCTCCAAAAAATCCTTGAAAACACGAACAGGAAGCAGCAAATCTGGAGCTCTGATACCATGTAGAAGTTGTGAAAGCCAACTTCACAGATCCCGAAGATCACCTACATGCAAATAACCTGTCACAGAAAGTAAGAGATGGAGACAAAAAAGCAAGGGTGCTCTGCAAGCTTCAAGAGAGATTGCATTAGTTGAATTGATAAAATAATTACAAAGATCAATCCTTAAAAGGAGATCATGCAAAACCTAAAAGTAACCTAATAGGTAGACATTTAATAATTAATATAATTACTAAATGTTACAATATGCAAACTAAAGTGAAATCTTAAGCGAGGAATAAAGGTAACTTAATTAACATAATTAAGTTAAAACCTTTACTCTAACAGTTTAAATATCAGTGAATGGTAAGTAGACTTACCCGAAATTTTGCTCGCTCTACAGAATTCTTCCACTGTCGTACCTTGAGCTCACCTATATTCAGCTTCTGCTAGCACAAGCACACGAATTCTCAATTTTCCTTGTTAAATTTTGATATCATACCACATTAATTTCATATCTTAAGTTCTTCATCATTCAAATCTTTCATACCGAGTTGAATTTCATACTTCAATGCTGATTGATGTGACTGGCCTTCATTTAATGCTCCAACAGAAAATTACCACACTACCGCATGACATTTTTCATCCCCCCATGGTATAGTGGTTCCTCCTTATCTCTATTCTTATTTCACTGCTCTACCACGGGCTCCATTACAACCCTCTATGGTATGGTGGTGCATTATTACCTCTTTTCTTAGCTTACCGCTCTAGTGCGGGCTTCATTTCAACCCCTCGCAGTATAGTGTTTCCCTCTATTAGTATTAATCATGACCCCATTCTACCGCGGGCAAGACATCAACCTTCTATGGTATAGCGGTATACAGTGTATTACTTCCTTTACCCATTGCGCTACTATGAGTTGCTTTATTGGAGGCTGTGATAAGGCAGTAAAAGACAATTTTGACCTTGTGGATGGTAAAAACATGGTTTTTAAGGGAAAAAAATGATTTCATATAAAAGGACCATCAAAATTTTGAATGAAAATTCTAGTTCCAACACACGTAGGCCATTCCTGCAATGTTTTTATAGGTGAAGCTTGCTAGTTGTTGTGCCGATATATTGTATCCTGCCAATATAAACATAAAACGTGATCGGGGTGACATAGATACTGCTCGACCGATATGTTATATCTCTTCAATTTGAAATGTGTGAACAATGGGTCTTAGATACATATAGTTCAAAGGTTTCTTATGAAAGATAATAAGATCATTGGTAGTGGGATGTTAGGTTTTCAGGTACATCAATTATAAATTAAGGTCGTATACTGTGGTAATTAACTAATTATACGTTGTTTTTTAATTTCATTTTTTTTTATACAGTTGGTCGAGAGTGGGATGCACTACATTTGTACATCACAAACAATCTTGATTGGATGATGATATGGATTGAATGATGTCAAAAATCTGGTCATGCATTAACATGGGAAGGTGTGGCTTCATTGGTTAAAGAAGCTCATCGTAATGGAGATTCCAATGTTACACCAATGGAAATTGATTTAGCATATGATCTAAGAGATAAACAGGTACGTATAAATATATTAATCACCCATATTATTTAATTATATTCAATTATATTAATGTATATATATGTTGAGTTTTTTTTTCTTTGCATACATTCGACCAAGAATAAATATGTTTATCAACTAACGATGCAATAATTTTTACATGTTTGGCATATTGCAGGTCAAACACCACAAGGCTATGTGGTGCAATGGTCTAAATTTTGAATCAAAAAGTTGGATGACACGAAGAAAACTTGTGATTATGGGATAACTGCAGTCTTTCAGGTGACTGATGTTTCATCTAGAAGTGACATACATCTAAAAGTCTCAGAAAATCGATACTGTGGGATTTTGGATGATATACTTGAGTGTGACTTTAAGTCCTTCAAATTATTTTTGTTCATCGTTCAATGGTACATGCTATGATTGAATGAAAATAATCCCAAGAGAACTGTTATTGAACATGATAATGGATTTACCATGGTTAATACAAGGTCGATCGAGCGAGATGGAAATGAGCCCTATGTTCTTCCAAGCCAATGTGAGTAGGTATTTTTCTCAGAGGTTCTAGGTAAACCGAGTTGGTCATTTTTTGTTAGACATGATCCAAGAGGAAGGTCGGTAAAGTATAATGTGGTGGAAGAAGAAGATACCGAAGAACTAGAAGATGATGTAGATGATGATTAGGATCAACAATTAGTTGATGATGTGCCTGACGAAGATTTTGAAGAAGAGGAACTAGATCATGATGATGTAGGAATTAATGTTCATGAAGATGATATCTGTGTGGATGATGACATTATCGAAACTAATATCAATGACGATGATGATGATATGACCAATCCTTACAATGTCAAATTTGGATTGAACAATACAGACAAAGAGTTGGATGAAGAAGAAGATCAATGAAATTGAAATGTATGAGTTATGCGATTATATTAACTATTTGATATTGATTTCTTGATAGAATTATATTTGACTTATATGGTTACATAATTAATTCATGATGTTTTTAATTTTTATGCCATTACATAATTAATTCATGATGTACTTTTTAATGTTGTTAATTCATGATGTTACAACTATTGTAGCTCTCCTAGAAATTTTCATATAATCAAATCTTAATTACTCTACAACTATTTATGATTAGATATTATTTGATCATATCTTTGGTTATTTCATTCCCAAAAAATTAGCGTTTCCTCATGTTGACCCTGCATAGTGACATGTGAATGGGGCCAACGTTGAATATTTTTCAATTTGTGCTTGTATGGAGTGAAACTTGACATGGTTAGCTTAGACGCATGTGTTGAAAATATGGGATGGTTTTGAGACTCAAACATGAGGTCATGCATGTTATGAAAGTGTATGGTAATCCTACTTATAGCAGAAGTTCACATGATAAGCTAACCAATGGAACTATATTGGAGGATAAACCCACCTATGGAATTAATTTAAGAGGTAAGGGATGCCTCTTAGTGGAATTTTGAGTCTTGGATTAATCCATAGTGCTAAAATTAGTTATAGTGTTCTTCCCTTGGTGTTATATTTATCTCTACAATTTCCCATACCTAACCATTTCATCATCCCTTTTCCCAAGCTATTTGTATCATAATATAAACTTGGTCCAACCTCACATTAGCCTCTTAGGTAATTATCCATTTCCTCCAAGTTGAATGGAACCTTTTGTACCAATGCATCTATGTTTTCCTACCCTAATGGATCAAGACTTGACATCACCTTTACAATCTTCTTTATGTCATAGCATATCTTTGAAGTTCCTTTGGCATGCTTTAGATGTGTCAATATTAACTAGATTTAATATATTAGTTTTAAAGTCTCTTAACAAATTCCATGATAAGAAAATGACTCATTTGGATTAAGAAGTACTTTCCTAAACCATTCCTTCATATTCAACAATCCCTTCTCACACCCACATCATGTAATTCATATCCATGTTAGTTGTAATGAGTGTTTTAAACCAACAATCAATGAATCATAGGATAGAAGAAAACTCATTATGCACAAGGATAAGAATCAAAGAGACTGAAAGAATTGATTCAATAGATATGCTTCCCATTACTGTAATAGACCAATGTAAAAAAATAAGTCATAACAAGAATAGGACCAAAAAAACTAGGAAAAGAAACCTTGTAGGCTACATTAATAAGACATTGATTGCAAGAATTTCTTCCATGATGTTTAAATGAAAAAATATCAGATAGCTCAATCTTTAATCAAGTAGTATTTCAATCACTGATTCTTAGACATCCATCATGATTAAACATCACATATCATAAGACTTTTTAACAATCACTAGGACTGTAGATAATAGTCAATCATGTCATAGGAAATAAATCATCAAAAATTATAAAAAAGAGAAAACCAACTATATAAGCTCAGTAAGCCACCATACAAAAATTATATTTTGTAGAAAATAAAATAAACTATATGTTGACATAGCATATATATTTTGTATATAAACTATATATTTTGAATTTTGGCCCTACACGCGCAGGAGCATGACATAGCATACTGCATCGAGACCCTAACTGGAGAGTTGCACTGAGAACCACTACATCCAGCCCCTGAGTGGAGAGTTGCGAGACTTCACTTGATGAGTGCTACAAGGCCATTGAGTTGAGGAGGAAGACTAGGAACCATTTGGTAGGAGGAAATCCAGAGCAAGAGGTGAGGGCACTCAAAAAGGGAAACTCAACCAAGGGACAATGACTATAAGTGATTTTTCCCCCACATTTAGAAATCTTGTTGCAAGTACAATGATTTAGACTCTGTTTGTTCCCATCGAGGTGTTGCATGCTATATTTTGGTCAATTCGAGCCAATGTCCCATTGAAAAACCCAAGTACTACCTAGTATTGGTGTCTAGTTAGTTTGAACAACCAAGCTTTGAGATGTTCAATCAGTTGGGTGGCCATTTTTGGCTTGTGAATTGTAGTTTTTGTATGTCTTAGCATATTTTTTCTACTATAAGATTGAAAGGAATTCCCATCACATAACAGCACATGAAGTTCACCAGGGTTCAAATTTCTAAACTTTGATGAAATAAATTTACATATTGAGGTCCACAAATGATCAAAGGGACTGAAAACAATACATGGTTCATGAGTGCAATGAAAAATGCCTAGTGCCTGTCCATAAGAGAATGTATAGAAGTACAAGAGATGAAAACAAGACAAGGATCCATTAAAAACTTTCAAATATTTCACTAACTCAACCAAACCTCCAAAAGAACAATACAGATGCTAGCACTAGGGAAATCCCAAAAGAGAACACTAATGAAAGTGGAATTTTTTTTCAAGTTCCAAAAGAGTATAAATGGTTCAAAGATTTTGTGGGTGTCTGGAAAATGGTGAAGGAATGTTGGATAGGGACGGACCCAATTAGCCTCTTTAACTGGATTCTTAAGAAAGAAGCAAACTCCAATACATTTTGGGGTTCTTCTGAGTAGGGCCCATCTTTTATTATTTTATTTGGGGGACCCAAAAAACCATATGGGTAGAAACCTATGGAGCTTAATCATTAAAGGCAAGGGGTCTATCCATTTAGAAATAGATTGAAAGGATGGTTGCACAGGGGCTATTTCACATCAAAGATGGTCCAAAAAATTTCATAGACTGACTAACTAGACACCAATACTACCTCAAAGGGACTATTGTCTTCAAGGAAGGTGGTCCGAAAAATTTCATAGACAGGTACAAAAAGTAATAGCAACCTTCCACCAACTAACCCAATCAACCTCCAAGAAACAAGACAATGACTCCTCTAGATGTTCCCAAAACCCAAGGCTTCAAAACACAAGGTTGGTGACCCTACAAACCATTCCCATGCTTACCAAGTGATCTCTGATCATCAGACCCTTACAAGGTTTATTGATACATTCACAACTATTGTTACCTCCACATGCATTTGACTAGTAGTGACAACGTTGGTTTTTAATCCTCCAACCCCATACCTTGGGATCACATCACCATGAAAGAACTTCATCCAACATCCTTATGAGTGTAGGTACCACCAAATAGGTATTTGTCAAATCTGCCTTCCTCGAGCGAGGGAAATTCAGGAAGAGAAGAGGAAAGCGAGACATGTAGTAGGTCTAAAAGAGGGAGATCAACTAGAGGTCAAAAGATTAGAAGAAAATTTTGTAAACACATGGAATTTTTTATTGCTGAAGGGGGATCATGTTCTTATGATGATGAAAGCATAGGCAACATCGAGGTGCCCTTGAGGTACAAACATCTACATAAACAATGGGTACCCAAGGAACTTCCTCTAATAAACATTGATTTTTGTGTCAACGAGAGAATATATCGCATAGCACCATCGTCATTACATGGTTTGGACCTATTTTGCATGGACGACATAAAGGTTTGTTACAAAAAAGTTATTGAATTGATGGAGTATGTCATACCTTGTTACAATTACAAAGATTGGATGTAGCTAGTTCGATATACACGAAGTATGCGTAGGTATGCACTGTCAGCAAATTATATATAGCTAAAAGATAAGGATCAAAATCAAGGAGTGGCTATGTACATTGACGGAAGGCCAAAATTATCAGGGAATATTACAGGGTTTATAAACAATACATGACCTGGGTCAAGAAATAAGCAACCCAATTGCATATTCAAGGCGCACGAGGGAAACTGTGTATTCGTATGTGCAATAAAATCAATAATTGTAGGGGAAGAGTTGCTAATCGATTACAATTTGAATCGCATAGATACAAACATAGTTACTATGGGGGTGGTATGTACTATATACCATTTTACCCAAACTCCAATTAATGACTCCAATATACCATTTTATTATTATGTTTTTTTTTCGTAAGTCTATTGGTTTCATTTCGGTAATGTTTTTATATTTAATTTGTGTCACAGCAGGACATTGATCGTAGGGGGAAGGCTCTAGCCCAGAGCATAGATCCAAATGCATCTTTAGGTGCTTCTACCTGACATGTTTACCTCATTGTAATTGTACAAATTAGATACGAGAAAAAAAATTATTATTATGTTTTTTTCATAAGTTTATTGGGTTAATTTTGATAATGTTTTTAGTATTCTTGTCACAGTTGGATGATCGGGGAAAGGCACCAGCAGTAGAGGAGAGCATCCATACGGAGGTGCAGTCACTATTATGTGATGATGACATCGCATATTCTACAAACCCTCTGGATATGATAAGGAAGACCCAAAAAAAATGCAATGAAGAAATCCTTCAGTTGTTATTCATAGTGCCTCAAACAGATGAGATAGGAGAAAGGGTTAAAATATTGACTGAGAGAGCACGAAACTTGCAAGTAAGCTATCATGAGATCTTTAATTATAACATAAGTTCATTCATGGTTTTATATTTTGTACTCTTTTATGTCATGAACTAAAATATGTGTTGTTTTAACAATATTTTTTGCGTCGTCATGATCCTACTGGCCATGATCAAGGTACTGCAGGTGCTACCTGAGGAGTAGGGGTTGGTACAAGTGTCGATCCTAATCTTCCTACGCATACATCACATCATCCAACCCCATCATCCATGCCTATATTGTTGACTGAAATGTCGGCAACACATAGCATGCAGGAATCGGGTAGTGCACCCTCTAGCAGTGAATACATGTTAGAACATACGTCAAGACATGTACCTAGGGATGCAGAGGCCACTAGTACTTGTGATATTTTAGCCACATTTCTTGGATCTTCCTATATTACTAGTACAGGAACATTGTTGGTCACATTTGTGGTGACCGAGGATTTCATTCCCATAAAGATAGAGAAGGTCCCAGGTACTTTAAAAAAAATTAATTATTATTATATATAATCCAATTGAAATTTACTTATTGATCACTCTTTTTAGACTAATGATCCCATGATATTTTTGCAGGAAATGATGTTTTTTATAAACATCTAAATGATATTACATTGGAGATCTTCAGGCCCAACATACGTACACGGTGGAATGCCTGAAATCAAGATTTAAAAGATGAGCTCATTAACCATTTAGTTGTGTTGTTCAGTAATAACACATTCAATCAAACTAAGGTCCTTAAGAAAGCTAGTACCTATCTAAAGTATGTGAGGGACCAATATAGGTCACATTTAGAGAAGAACAAAAAGTACGAGCGTCCCCCCATGATTTCGAAGAGGGAGTGGAAGGACCTAGTTGTTAGGGTTAGAAAGGTGGATATCTAACAATTAAATGCAGATTTAATTAATAAATAGAGAAACTAAAAATAGGCATAAAATCAATTATAACACAGAGAATTTAATGTGGTTCACCCAATCTGGGCTACATCCACCAAACCGCAGCCATCCAATGATTTTATTATCTAGTGCAGAAAAACCTGTTACAATCTTGCGAATAATCGTGTTATTCATCATATTGTAACCCCCATCTGAACCCCTTTTTAACAAGCTTAGAAGCTTCTAGATTAGGGTTCTACAAAATCAGCTTCCTCCCTTTTTTGTTGATTTTTCCTTTTCTGATGGCGACGCATGATCAGTCGCCACATACCAACATTGGTGTCAAATGAAAAGGAGAAGGCTAAAAAGAAAAAAAGGAAAGACACCACCAGGCCAAGGAAGGCATGTGATACTATCAACAATGTAATTATATACTGATTACTCTTTCTTTTTACATAATCTAACGTATTTCAAACTTTTCATTGGCTTCCTGACACATAGAAGGAAACAAAGGAAATACTAGAAAAACACGAGCATCACAAACTTGGCTCTGGTGGTTATATGAAATTAGCCACATGAATTGTAAGTATCAATAAATGAAATATTGCATCCAAATAATAAATTGCAAACAATTTTGGTTTTATCACACCATAGAAGCAAAATTCATGATCTTATGCAGAAATGCAGGGCTCTGAATTCAACAGAGTGCCCACAAAAGAGGACCTAAAGATTGCCTTCCAGGAAGACTATGGAGCCATGGTTGAACTCCTAAGACTCTTGACTAGGAAAACACAAGCTTCCACTGCATCTGACACACAAGTAAATAAACACAATGAAGTTTATTTAAAATTGAATACTTGTGCAATCTATTCAATATTAATTTCCACCATAAAGTAATTATGTGCCTATTTGTTTTAAATAGGAAAGCAATGATAATACTACACATGAAATTGGAATGCAACCTAGTGAGGGTGGGGCACAACCTACGAATGAAGGTCATGGTGTGCATCCCAATACTGGATGTATTCATGTGCTATACAAAACACAGTATGGATTAATAAAATTAAACATCTTTAATTATAATTGGTGTATTAATTAATGTAACCTTTCATGTTTCAACTTTAGAGCATGTAGAGCGTGATCAACATGTTGAGCATGATCAGGCTAGACAAGATCAGGAACATGATGTGGCCCCATCAGGTAAAGAGGACCACTCTAATGTTCTTTCAAACATATTTAATTGCAATTGGTGTATTAATTAATGTAACCTTTTGTGTTTCAACTCCAGAGGATTTAGAGGGTGTTCAGCATGTTGAGCATGAGGCTATAAGACAAGATCAGGAACATGATGTGGCCCCATTAGGTAAAGAGCACCACTCTAATGTTCTTTTAATTAATGAAATACTTATAACAATAATAATAAAACATATCAATTTAACATTTCTTTGTTATTGCAACAGACCCCCCTTGCAGCGGCCTCCACATCGTGAGTACACGACTAGGCATACATTAAGATCATGAGCAGAGGGAAGAACAACTGAAGGGGGGGATAGATGATTTAGAAATGATACTCCAATTCTCTTTTTAGCTACAAAAAAGAAACAAAAAAAAAGTGATTGTAATCACATTATGACAACCATATTTTTTATAATATGTTAATGAATGTTAAAAACTGATATTTTTGACACCAAATTTTGATAATATGTAAAAACTGAAAGAATGAATGAATGTTATATGTTAATAAATGAATTTTATATGTTATTAATGGATGAATGAATGAATTTTATATGTTATATGTTACCAATCAGCTACTTGTGACAAGGTGTTGTTTTCTTCTATCTCGCCTTTTCTCTGTAAGAAAGGAGATTAAGCTCTGGGTTTGTGAATTGGGATTTTTATCTATGCATGCAAAGAATCTGACAGGCTTTAATGAGACACATATATGGAGATTGTATGAAATCAAAGGCTACATGGTTGTTACCTTTCAAACTTCTGATACACTATCCGATAATAATTTTTAATGTTCTAGTTCTCTAAGGGAAGATGTTTGAACAAATAATTTTTTTTATAAAAACTACAGGGTTTCGTCACAATTTCGACGAACACAGCCCAACGAACCACAAAAATTGTTGATGAGTTTGTTGTACACACGACGTAGTTTTCCTAATAATGAGAATGACGGTTTGCTCCAACTCGTCAGAAAATGGATGAACCTTTGGTGTTTTTTTGATAATTTCAAATGGGAATTTTGCAACATTTTGTGATTTTTTGCGTCGATAGATGGACAAAGTTATGTCAATTTTTCAACGGACACTGCTAGCATTTTCTATGGTGTTGACTGACAATGTTGGGTTGTGGTTTCAATGTATAAAAATTGGTCATTAAAGCGACGAAAATCCAGTGACAAAATTTAAATCAATGTTGCATCAGTAAGTCGACAATATTTTTTTGATATGTCACCAAACATTCATCAAAATTTGTTGTCAAATACAGTAGTGGGGAGAAACCAGCCAACGGAAGGAGCTCCGCACAAAAATCAAACATGCAGCTACTCCCTCTTCTTCCCAAAGAGGTCCTAAGATCAAGTTCACCTTTGGTAAGAGTGTTACACAAACAGTTGAAGAATAGGAGGCAACAGAATCTGAACAAACACGTGCAGAAGGAAAGGAGCTTGCTTTTGAGGAACAATCATCCAAAGAAGAAGAAGAGGACAAAGGTGAAGAATCAAAAAAATATGATAAGGAAGAATCTAATGAGGAACAATTTGCAGAAGATGAAGGTGAAGAAGAAGGCAATGAGGAGGAACTCAAGCATGATGATGAAAAAAATCTATCTCCCCATGAGAATATTGTTGAAGATCTTCCCCAAACATCATCGCTTGTTATTTCAAATGTTCATCATACCCCCTCAAATCCTACCACTACTCCACCTCCTCTTCCTACCTCACCTCCTCCTACAACAACCATACATGTAGTGGAAATTTCCATTTCCCCCTTTAGTATCAACGATTTTTACCACTCCACCTGCAGTTTCAAACTTACAAGCTGTTGATATTTTTTCAAGTTCTCCCTCATCCATTCCCAATTTATCATCTCTATCTTTTGATATCTCTTCAGAGGCTGAATTTCACCGGTTCATGAATGAGTCTTTGTAGGATCCACTTGGTTTGTAGTCCACTAGAGTTATCATGACTGATACTACTTTTATTGTCACAATATCAACCACTTCTATAGAAGTGGTTGTGACACAAGAGTTGACAGTAATTCAAGAAGCATATACTTCCTACCTTACGCCTTGGTTGATCTCTCAAGTATCAAAGTGAAAGAAACAAATGATATCCCTAGATGAGCTTGATCTTGAAGAGATAGCTCCTCCAAAAGCTAAGGGGAAGAAAAAGGTGAAAGTCCATTCAAGCCTTTATGTTGACAAATTAGGTCACAAGTTTGTATAGATTGGTCTACCCCCACAAGAAGAAGGTGATGTAAACATGGAGGATTACACTGTCACAAGAGTTCAACTTGGAAAAGTGACAAATGCAAGTGTAAAGGCAGATGTGGAAGTGGTCCTGGATGCATTAGCAAGAAGGATTGATATGATGGAGCAAGCCAAAAATATGTATAAGGAGAAAGTTGAGCGTTATGCAATAATTTTGAGGAACATTGCAGGCTCTTCCGGGAATGTACAACCTATGGCCATGGTGAAAATTGAGGAACTAGTGGTGCAAAAGGTGGAGAAATTTGCCTCCAAGGGTAAGGTGTTATATGATTTCATTGATGAAAGAATAGAACATGGTTCACAGGTCATAGTTGTTGCAAATGAGAAGACTACTCAGATAGCCAAGCTGAAATTAGAGCTTGATAAAGAAGAAAATATAATTTCTAAAGAGCATAAATAAATGGAAAGATGTCTCACATTTTGGTCACAAATGAAAGAGAAAAATTTGAGTAAGTTGGTGAAAGTTGGGTTAATTCCCGACAAAGAGAAGTATGTGTAGGTAAGAAAATCTCTCAAACACCACATACAAGTGATCAAATCTCTTATTGAAGAAATCCACCAAGTACAAGAAGATGTCAAAGGACATCGTGTTATACTAGTAAATGGAGTTGAGGAGGTACCAGGTAAACTCCTTGATGATGATCATACTTTCCTCCCAGTAAGTGAGATTACTCAAATATTCAAGGAAGTTGTCATGAAGCAAGTGGAAGATGAAGGTTTTTCAAAGACTTCCATACACACTTTTAATAAATATTCAACAAGCTCCCTTTAGGTGTATTTTACTCTAGGTATCGACCCATGCATCGCAGGAAATCCACTTGGCCTTTTATCAAGTTCTGCTTCACCCTTCACATGTCCGCCCTGCGCACCCCGAGGGTTTCCCTTCCTTTTGCATCTTGGGAATCCCCGCTATACTTCCACGTGTCGTAGTTGCAGGCCATTTTGATCGTTCCTTTTTGCTTCCTCATCGGGCTCTGCTCAAGTGCCACGAAGCTCTCATTCCCAAAGAAATTTGGTGGGCCCCACAATTTTTGTCTACGATGCACTCTTGCTACATGTCTACTCTTCACAAATCTTTCAATGAGAGGATGAAAGAATGACCACAGCAACGAAATGCTACCATGCGTCTCTTTTGCACCCAGTCGATGATCATTTCCTCCACTTTTGGATAGAGCTCTGCCCACTCAACATGTGTAGCCTTGGCGCAAGTCTTCAGTGGCAAGAGATAAAGGTTCCCACGGGCAGTGAAATGTTGCCACGTGCCTATTTGGTGGATCTCGTATTCGGGCGATGAATCAGGCGAACCAAATGTTGTGATTGGCCACCGCATGTCATAATCATTTGCACAGAATGGTGACACTTGTCTGTTTAACCTTTTTCAGGACCACTACCATCATTTGCATGAGATGCACTTATGCCTGGAATGATCAGATGCTTGGTTTCAAATCTTTTTTGTTGCAACGGCTTGGGGAATATTCTTATTTCTGCATCATTGCCAGTGATCGTGAAATCTTTTTTGTTGCTGCTTTCTGAAGCAGTGGGATTTTTCTACTATATATACTTTTCTCTCTTATGATAAAAGGGTCCAGAATTTTGAAGGAACATTGATTTTAGGAAAAAATGCCAGGCCTTTATTACTGTTTTATTTTATTGTAAAATACTTTTAGACTGTGCCAATTGTTTGGCCTTTCTGTTCTTTCATGCTATTTGATCAAACTATAAAGTGTTTTGCTATTGTCTAGACATTCCATTTGAGAACTTCTACATATATTGAATGCAAGTTTGTTGATCTAGATCATGTCTAATGACTCTTCTTGGTTGTAGGAATGTATGCAATGTTATTTTATGTTAATGAATGGATTGTCTATGCTTTAATTTTTAGTTTCTACTTTTCTAGAACACTACAAATACCAATCGGGTCCTTAGATCTATGATTTATCGTGCCTATCATTAAGTCTTGGCGCATCACCATAGGTTAGACTTTATTTTATTATATTTGTTTCCTTTTCCCTTTCCAAAGCCCCATTATAGAAGAATTTGACTTCTCTAAAAACCCGGAGGTCACTCATTTTAGTGCAAAAGGTCCCCCATAAATTGAGTTTCCCATAAGACACTGTTACCCTATCAAATTTTGGCATCAACAGTTTGTTCTTTTTTTTGGCATGCCCGATGGGACAAAGCTTAAATGAATTTTCACTTTAGGAGGGTGCATGAGCCATCGGCCTGTAACTAGATCCCAAACCGCAAGCAACCCCAGTTTACTAGTGCCTCCACTAGGAACAGTGCAAGCCGCAAATCAGTTGGTAACCGTTCCACTCCCACCACCCATTCCTCTAACCATGTTGCTAACCGCCAACAAAACCTACATGGCATGGGATGTCAAAAGTACCCTAGCAGCCCCAGTAGCACCCGTTGTCTGGGGTGTTATCCTAGTTTCAGCTATGAAAGCTATACCCAAGTTTACTGGAGATGGCTCAAGAACACCCACATAACATCTGCAAGATGTGACGGACGTGTGTCTGGTGCACGGGATCACAACGTAAAATGTAGCTCTAAGGCTTCTTACTGCGTCTTTTAAAGGCAAGGTGCTAGATTTGTACCGAACACTGTCACCTAGCACTATTCGCACCTGGGACGAGCTCGAAGATCTGTTCTATGAGAGGTTCTCAGATGATGGAGATCGCTCTTCACAGTATTAACTATTTGTCATAAAATGAGCTCCCTAGGAAGCTCTGACGGACTTCAATGCCCGATTCCACACGAATTGGCAAAGGATCCCTGTTACTATACGCCTGACTCCTGAGTTGGTGTTCCTATTTTATCTAAAGTCCATCAATCCCGATATTTCTATGATGATCAAGTCTTTGGGAGGAGCTACTTTACTAAATGCTTATGGTGTCACCGTCAAAGCCGAGAATCATTTGATAGATTGCAAAAATTTTCCTCTTCGGCTTATCATGTCGATATTTCCTGAAATATCGATACCCGCACAAGAAGTCGCGTCAACTAGTGCACTTGAAACTCCCCAGTCAATGTACACATATGCAATAGTGCCAAAAAATGTCACCTCTACATCCGGTTCTTCCAAAGATGAAATGAGTGATCTTAAAGAAATATTGTGGACTATGGAAAATGACATAACCACCCTCAAGTGGAACCAATCAACGCCTCTAAAGCCTACCTATTAGAACTATCAAGGTGGACGACCCTCATATCAGCAGAATCAGTACCAAGGCAGTTCCCACACTAATCCACCAGCTCCAATAGTCAACCAAATGGTGTCGGTGCCTACTCTGCTGACGAGCACTTCACTAGGCTCGAGTAGAGAATTAACAGCGGGGTAGAATAACCTCATTGATGACACCAATCTCTGGTGCTTCCCTTGCAGTGATGCGCATATGCCCCGGAATTGTCCGTGTGGCAACTTACAACAAAAGGTGGCAGAGCAATGCAACCAAGGCGTGATGCCAGACCATGAAGGTTATGTATATACCTTGCCACAAATGGAGAGTGTGGTTCTTACCATGCAAATGCAAGGGATGTCTCTAGAACAAGAATTTGACATCGCTCTTGATCACGCGCTCTTCTCATGGATGGAGGAAGAAGAAACAGTGTTTGTTAATGATACGTCTATATCCAAAACACCGCAAGTGCAATCTAAATATAACACTCACTCAAAGAGGAGATTTACTAGTGAGTTAGTTGTTCTACATCTAGCCAGCCTACAACTTAAAGGAGCTTCCAATCAGATACCTAGAACTTCCATTGCACCGCTACAATCTTAACCGCAGAAGGAAATTATCATAACAAGAGAAAAGGAGCATAAATCTCTAATTTTTCCACCTTTTAATGTGGTAGAAAAATTGAAGAAATCATTCGCTAATGTGTCTCTTTGGGACATTATAGCTATCCCAAAGCAAAAAATGCTATTACAGAAGGCGCTTCAATTAGAGGTCAGCGCAGTGCCAACAAAGCAGTTAGCCAATGCAGAGGTTGTTAATCAACTATCTCTAGCTAAAGTCCTTACGAACAACACAAAATAATCCCCTATCGAAGTTAGAGATAAGTCGAAGCCCCAACCCTTCTTCTTAACTCTCATTGTAGGGAAGAAGTTATTGCATAATGCTATGATTGATTTTGGCGCTAGCACTACTGTTATGCCTAAACAAATAGCCAAAGCTTTAGGACTCAGCTATGAACCTATGAAAAGGGGAGTAATGCAGCTTGATGGGAACAAAGTTGAAACCATAGGTGTCATCAAGGAACTTCCTTTAACTCTATTTTCTTTCCATAGTATCACAGTGCCACAAGACACTGTGATCATAGATGTTCCTCCCATGTTCGGCCTTTGTTTATCCTGAGAATTTACTTTAAAGGTGGGTGGATACCTGGCCATGGATTGGTCACATCTAATTCTCAGAACCAAGCACGGTGCAAAAATGAAGATAGAACCAGAGGCTTTACATTCTGAACATGTAGCAGATGAAGTCCTAATCAATTTTGAAGCCGCGTATACCTCTATCACCAAGCAAGAAATGTATTACGTTGAATTACTAGAGGAAGAAAAGTTGACCGGAGATTGGGATGATCAAGAGGATACTCTATTGAGTGAACACATGGACAGTGACCCTTTCATAAATTATCATGCTATAGGATTGGGCACCTATGTAATTTATGATGAAGACCAAGTGCTCCCGAAGGTTGCCAAAGAGTTCGAAGGTGGCCAAGCACCTGAGCTATGGATGTTGTACTTTGATAGAGCAAGATGTAAAGTAGGCGCCAGAGTGGAGATATGTTTAATATCCCCACAAAATGAAAAAATACTAAGGTCTTTCTACTTCCAATTCGCTTGTTCGAACAATGAAGCCGAATATGAAGGATTAGTTCAAGGTTTGAGCCTTGCGGAGTGAATGGGCATTAAGAAATTAATGGTGTTTGGAGATTCTGAACTAGTAGTCAACCAAGACCAAGGGATTTCCATGGCAAGGAATGTCTGCATGAGATCCTATCTACACCGAGTCTGGGACCTGGTTGAGAGTTTTGAAGCCTTCAAAATCTAGACTGTTCCCCAAGGACAAAATGGCGACGCAAACTGCATGGCCGTGATTGGTTCTTAGTTTGATCCTACCTCTGACCTTATACATAAATTTTTTTTATATGAGTAATAGTCCGACTGGCGATTCCTAACAGTGATCAAAGTTGGAAGGTTTTTGAAAGTGATGAACACATCGCCTCGTTCATCCAGCAGTTGGGGGAATTCGCTGATCAACTTCAACCAAAGATCGCCAAGGCTTATGAAGGAAAAATCATGCAGCTCAAATCCAACAAGCTTCTGAAAGGATTGGTTACTCTGGAAATATTTTTTGATTGTGATGATGCAAGAAATGATACACAAAAGTTTGTGGCAGACAAAAGTGATTACGTAGACCTTTGGGTCTTAGATGGCAGAAACCTTCTAGTCGGGAAAGATGTCCTGCACCATGATAAAGAAAGACTCATCAATTTCTTTGAGAAATATGTAGTGGCCTGGTCCTATGATGATCTGGACGGATATGATCCTGACATCATCCAGCACATGATTAAGCTAACAGAAGGTGCAAAACTAGTCCGACAAAAGCAGAGGCCAGTGAACCCCAAAATTGACGTGCTAATGGTGCAAGAGCTAACCAAGCTAATTGAGTCGTGGATTGTCTTCTCAATTAAGCATAGTACTTGGGTATCCAATCTAATCCCGGTCCAAAAGAAGAATGGAGATATCCGCTTGTGTGTGGACTTTTGATACCTAAATAGAGCATCCCTAAAGGATCATTATCCGCTGCCTTCTATGGAGTCAATCCTACAAACGGTAGCAAGATCGGAAATGTTTTCTCTGCTGGACGATTTCTCTGATTACAATTAGATCTAAGTTAAGAAGGAGGATCAACACAAGACTATGTTCACAGCAAAGTGGGAAACATTTGCATATGCTAAAATTCCTTTTGGTTTATCCAATGTAGGGGCAACATTCTAGCGAGCGATGGACATCACTTTCAACGAGCTAATCAATAAGTTTATTCTAATCTATTTAGATGATCTTACTGTGTTTTCTAAATCTAAGCATGATCATTTCGACCACTTAGAAATAGTTTTTCAAAAGTGCCAGGAGTTCAAAGTTTCCCTTAATCCAAAAAAATTTGTATTCAGAGTGCCGCAAGGCAAGCTATTAGGACATGTGGTATCCAAAGAAGGAGTTTCAATCAACCCCAAGCGGGTGAAAGCTATCAAATAACTTCCCCTTCCAGTGAACAAGAAAGGCATTCAGTCCTTCCTGGGCAAGGTAAATTTTTTTAGTAAGTTCATTTCCGACTTTGTAGGAATAATTAAGCTAATCACCCTCATGCTTAAAAAGGATCAAGCATTCAAGTGGACAACCGAAGCTTGGGAATCCTTTGAAAAAGTCAAGGATGCTATTTCCACAACTTTGGTACTAGTTAATCCAGATTTATCTAAGGATTTTATAATGTATGTATTCAGTAGCAAGTCCAGTACTGCTACTGTCTTAACCCAAAAGGATAATGAAGGAAAGGGAGAACATCTAGTGGCATTCTACTCTCGAACCCCAAAGGAATATGAGACAAATTATAATTTCATGGAAAGACAAGCCTTTTCAATAGTGAAGGGACTTAAAAAGTTTCGCCATCTAATTTCCTACAACAAAGTTTTTGTTTATGTCGCGCATTCCAGTGTGTGCGAATATATCATGGAGGGAGAAATCATAGAAAAAAGAGCTAATTGGATCACCAAGATCCTTGAATATGACATTGAGGTCAAACCCACTAAAACTGTCCGAGGAAGAGGACTATGCGAATACATGGCGCAAGATGAATAGATACCCGCCAAAGGAGAGCAGCCAAAACTTGTTCTGATAAATGAGCCAGAATCTGAGGGTTGCTGGCTAACAGATAGAATGAGGTTTATGCAAATAGGAAAGTATCCACCAGTTCTTTCCTCCCAAAAGAGGAGATACTATCAGCTGCAGAATTACGGATACGCGCTGGTGGAGGGGGTCATTTTCAAAAGGAATTTCAATGGTCTCCTCCTGTGATGCGTTACTACAAAGCAAGTGAAGAGAATCCTTGACACATTCCACAACAATGCTTTGGGTGGACACTTCTCTTCTTAGACCACCACCATCAAAATCATGTGCGCAGGTTACTATTGGCCCACACTTTTCAATGACTCCCACTCTTTGGTAAAATCTTGCAAAATATTCCAGTTCTTTACAAACAAAAGGAAATTTTTTGCAATGCCTCTGAAACCTATAGTGGCAAACGAACCGCTTGCACAATGGGGCTTGGACTTCATCAGGATGATTAATCTCACTTCTAGCACCGGGAACAAGTGGATTCTGACTGCCACAGATTACTTCACAAGATGGACAGAGGTTGTTCTGCTTAAAAACGCAATAGAGGCAGAGATAGTGGATTTCCTCGAAGAGTTGGTGACAAGGTTCGGTCCTCCGAAGACTCATTTCTAATAATGCCAGAGCTTTCCTAGGTGCAAAGGTATGTCAATTTGCATTAACAAATGGCATATTTCTTAAGACATCATCAAATTATTACCTGCGGGAAAATGGCCTAGCAGAGTTAACAAATAAGAACCTAGTCCGACTCCTTAAAAGAATTGGTTTAGAACACCAGAGAGAATGGCATAAAAACCTCTGAGTGGCACTTTGGGCGAACCAAATAACTCATAAGCAAGTCCTTAAGACCTCGCCTTATGAGTTGGTATATGGGAAAGAGGCATTGTTACCTATATCTATGGAGATTTCAGTGCTTCAACTGTTGAAATCCCTCAAGATAGAACAAAATGGCGCCATGGAGGTTTGGCTTGCCGAACTATTAGAAGTACAAGAAAAAGGAAGAATTCCCTAATAGCCATGACAAACTGCCAACAAGTGGTCAAGCGATGGCTTAAAAAGAAGGCTTCTGACCAAGGCCTAAAGTGCGGAGATTTAGTACTAAAATATGATGAAGGGCTGCTAAGCCAGGTCAGCATGGAAAATTTGATAGCCTATGGGAGGGCCCCTTTAAATTCATTCGGTGCAAGGAGCATAACGCTTTCGAGTTAGAAAGTATGGAATAGGAACCCTTGGGAATTCCAGTCAACGAGATTCATCTTAATCTGTTCCATTAAGTGCCAAATTTTATTTTTGTACATATGTGAATAATGCTTTTATTTTCTTTCCCCTTTGTGTTGGCCGGTCTTTTTTGAAATTGGTTCGTGTTTCGACAGAAACAGCCCGTCATTACAGAGAGTAGAGCAGCAGAATTGCTTTACAGTTTAAAAAATAATACACCCATGTGTAAAGGAAATGAACACATATGCTAATAAAAGATCCCATACAATAGATATGTAGAATGGAAGAGAAAGTCGTGGATTTTTATAAAGATATATGTCAATTTATATATATATTTTCATTTTTTACATCGCAAAAATGGCTGAGAGAGCCATAATCCAAAAATTATATGATTATACGAGCTATTCTTTCATATATGTTATATCTATATCCTTTTTCAGGCTTATATACAAAATTTGTAAGCAGGTAGTGTATTCAACAACAGAAAACGAAACAGGGAGGCATTTTATCAAGGAAACAAGGAGTCATTTTATCCAAGAGCACAGGAGGCAACAATTGACGCATCTATGGCAATGTCTACCACTTCTTCTATGGCAGCGACTACTGCATCTTCATCAGTAGGTACTTCAGTAGCAGAAGTAGAATCATCTAGAACAACCGCCATTGGCAAAGGGAACACCAAGTTCCTGAAGTCAGTGTACCAATCAACATCATAGAACGGTATGACATTTTAGCTACGAAATAGAAAGTGCAAGGCCTGAGTAACCCTTTGTCAATGCTCATCATGTGTCTGAAGGAAAAATCTACTGAGAAATGAAACCCATATAACGACCGCTTCTTCCTCAATGTAGCGTTGGAGGTCACTGGTTGTTGGCAGGCCTACCCCATATGCAGTGTGAGCGACAATCTCACCTAGGCCATTCTGGTACTTTTTTGGAAATATTTCCTTAACCAGCTTCAAAATTAGAGGCCTAGGGATACCAATGTCTAACATTGACATAACAAAGTGCGAGCAAATATTAGTGTTCACACGGTATTTGTCCTCATACTCTATACAATCCCTACCCAGAACCCATTTTATGGCTACCAAAACCAAGGAGTGTTTATTTTTGGTCATTCTCTTCAATCGCCTAGTGGAAATCTCTCCCAGCAAAGCTGTCTGTGACTTATAATAAGTTAACCTAATGGGAGTATCCATGATATTGACACAATGCTTCTACCTTCTAACTAATACTGAAACTTGCCTACCACCTAGCCTATGAGTAAACTCACTTACTAAAGCTTAAGACTGCGCCAATGACCTATTGTTAAACCTGCTCAAAAGCTAAATGTTATTTCCTCACTAAGTGGCATATTTATAGAAAAAAAAAAGAATGCTAATCCGTTTTGAGAAAACATGATGATAACCAAGTGCCAACTTGGAAGGCGTGCCTGCGTTTGCTCGCATTTCCTGACCGGTTGCATCTACAGAAGTACAACTCAATGTGTTCTAAGTTAATAAGAGATAGTTAATTAGCTTTAAAATGGTGGTGCTCATCGGCAGTAAGTTGCACGGTCGTAGGCTATTATGTCATTTCACAAACGTTTTCCAGAGCCCAAGGAGAGATCCATAGCTTTTCAGGTCATCATCATTTGCTTTGGCTTAATCATTCCGTCCAGGATATTAATTTCCAGCACATACTAACGCAAGGTTAGAAGGAAAATTGTGGCTCAAATTTCAAGGAAATCATAGCATATCACACGGTTTCCAAACACAATAATGAATTCTTGCTGCCTTTAAATGGAAAGTAACTCATTTTTGCACGAGTCGAGGAATTAATAGTACATGCCGAATTGAATGCAAAAAGCACACTTTCCTTTGCCACCTTGAGAAAAGATAGCTAAATATTGCATGAAAAATTTTAATGTTTAAAGTCTTTTCTAATACACAAAGGCTTAAAGTGCAGAGAAGTTTTCAACGTATTTAGAGCCGAATAAAATTTAAAAAGAGTTTAGAACCTGCATAAGTTTTCATCTAAAGAAAAATGTCGAAGAGTTCATCACAACAAATGCAGGAGGAGATTGGCCATGATTTTTTTACAGCCATACGGTTGTTAGAAGATGTGTATATCTATGAAGATTTAGCATATGTTATGCCTAGTATACCAAGCAAGCCGAAGAGGGTGAATACGATAGAGCTGAATAGGCCCAAATATTGCAGAAACCAGAAAAGGGTTGAGGAGAAATGGGATAATATTTATGACCCACGACTCACAAAAAACCCTAAATCCTTAAGAGAAGCATCTTGTTCAAGGTTGAAGTCACCTAAGGCAGACACATTGACAACAAGGAAGGTTTGGTACAGTGGTCTTCCACAATACATGGTCCCACTGGTACATTACTGCCCGAAGTTAGTTGATGTCGCCATTCAGTGTTATAACCCTAGCACCCGCTGCATCGAGGTCCAAAACTTAAGAGTTCACATCAGCCCACAAGCCATTTGGCATATGCTATGTATACCGGACCCAAGTAAAAGAAGAGAGAAAATTGAGTCCTTCTTCCCTAGTAAAGGAAAAAAAATGTGGAAGGCAATGAAAAAGAACTTAGATTTCCTGATAGAGGAGATTGATAAGAAGGGAATCTCAGGTGCTAGGTTGTCGAGTATCCTATTTCCACGCAGTTCATTTCATGAGGATAGGCAGGATTCCATGTCAATGCTAGTTTTTGTGTGTAGCCGAGACTCCAACGAGATGGTGGAAACCTTTCAATTGGGTCGGCTTTCCAATTCCATAAACAACATGATACCTTCTGGTATGATTTTGTCGAGTTCTTGGTGGAGGAAATGATACAGAAAATAAAAAATTACTTGGTGGAGGGAAAGTTTAGATTTCTCTCCTTCTCGGTTCACATGTTCCTACATCAAAACCCTGATTTCTTCGACAGGTATTTTGAATTATCAATTTTTGATGAAAGGAAGAAGAGGAAGCCAATATCCACATGGACACCCTTCCTTTCCATGTCATATCATTATTATGCATTTTTGGATTATTTTATAACTCTGTTCTTGCAAGATTTACAATGAGGAGGTGACATAGTTTGGCTCAACAAGGATCAGACCGGATATATGTAGAGTTTCACTCCCACTTGTGACTAGTTCTTAGGAACAGATTTCACAATTCTTTGGATGCAGGGCTTCACTGGTCAACCCTTCCTTCTACCGTCCTATGTCATAGATAGGGTGCTTGCACTTGAAATGTATAGGCAGGTGTGTATCATTTATTTTACCTTTTGTAGCATCTCAAGTGTCAAGAGAAAAGGATTATTCACTTGTCTGAAGAATTTCAAAATGGTGACTCTGTTAAAGAAGCAATCAGATCAGTTATTACAGGATAAACTAGCTCATTTAGGGTTGGTTTTGGTATGTGAAAATTGGGATTACAACCCTTTCAATGACCTATTGAAGCTGCACATGAAAGTTACTCATGTTCCTCGACCTTACTGGGAAAAATGGCGTAGCTTGTAGGTAGACAAAGATGAAAATTTTGTTGAACTAGTGTGTATTCCCACACAAGATAATAGAGAACCATGGCACAAGTTCTACTTTGTTGTGGTGGTGACCAAAGATATTGTCCAGATGGAACGCACCATGTACAACAAGTTGCGAAAGGATGAGGAATAAACTGATGAGAAGATAGAAGCTTTCTAGAAGTATCGCCAAGAAATAGGGAAATTGGATGCCCCTTATGAGAGCTTGAAGGAGGACAAGGAATTTGAAAAATGGTGGGATGAAGACCATCCCAGCCTAGACTCTAGCGTCAATAAGAGCGATGACCTGGAGGATGAGTTTGAAGAACAGCAAGAGGAAGCGGCAACTTCTGCGTCCTCCGCGTCAAAGGAGAAAAGCTCCGGACAACCAGCCTATGTATCCACCAATGTGCAGTTTAATGTATCAAGGGCTTTGCATACACTCACTTGGGCTGCTAAGGCAGCCAGGGTACTACAACAGCAGTTGGCAATAACTGCCCAAGCTAGGGAAGCCCCATCCACAAAATAGCAGCGTACGAAGACCATTATCAGAGTGGGTTCGTAAGAACCCACCGGAAGACAAGTTCTTGCAGCTAGCCAGGAGCTTGAGGCTGAGGGAGAGTCGCTAACGATTCTAGAGCCTCCATCGACCAGTCAATAGGTAAAATTCACTCCTTATTCTCTTGCTTCTCAGTCCTTGGTATCTATCCCTATCTTAGCGACAATCCCTGCCATGAGTACTAGCCCTCTGTTTCCCACTTTTAATCCAACACATGTGGGAGGTTTCACCCAATTCTCACAAACCACTCCACCCGACTTTACTCCTCCATGAATCCTTACACCAACTGCTGCCACTCAAGCTCTCCTTGCCTCAATTTTTGAAGGTGTTCCCTCTGCAGGCACCCCTACTTCTGCTATTCCTTGGGATCCTCTTCCATCACAACAGGTTGACTCCACAATGACAACTCCTTCACCATTCCAGCCCATGAGTCCTTCTGTCGATTCACCAATTGAGCCGTGGAAAGTGGCAAGCCCTTTTGTTGGTTCTCAAACCAAGCTTTGGAATGTGCCCCACTTCTCCCCACAAACTATCACTCTCTAGAAAAAGAAAATTCTTGGGCCTATTAGAATTACCTATCCATATGCCCTACCTTCTGGTGCTCCTTTTGTAGGTGGACTAGTTTCGTCGCCAGCCGAATTCATGGCGCAAATTGATTGCGGAAAGGAAGCACGTGCAAGTAGAATACAAAAGCACAAGGCAAAGGATGACAATACTTCTACAAAGCCAAAAATACAAACTCTTTATGATGAGACCCAACAAGAGCTAAAGTTTGCAACCATGTACTCGAGAGTAACCAAGCCACAGGGGGAGATGCGCCTAGAAGACTATGAAATATATACGGTAGGGATTGACATGAAGGTGACCCGACTGTAGGATAAGGTTGAAATTATGGAGGAAACACAATGGGTGGTCACCTCCAACTTCCTTAAAACTGGTCACCAACTAAAAAAGAAGGATGAGCAACTTAAAGTAGTAAAGGAAAGGGCTAGCTTTTTGGAGAAAAAAGAGAAATCCCTGGAGGTAGATGTTGCACGTATGACAGAAAGGGCACTGGCGATAGAGAATGAGAAGAACAGACTTCAGTGTGAACTTGCGAAGGTTCATACTATCGACCCAGCTATGGTAAACAAGCTCTATACTAAGAATCAAGAGGTGGAGCAGAATTTGTAGCTAAAGAATGAAGAGCTGGACCGGCTTTGCCTTGAGTATAGTCAAGGAATAGCATAGAAGAATGAGGCTTTGGAGCACCAGCAAGCTCAATATGAGCAGAAGTTACAAGAAAAAGAGGCTAAATTTGAGGGCCTAAAAGCTCAATTAGAACAAGATCTTCAAGAAACAAAGGCCTCTTTAGACATGCATTTAGCAAATCACTCATGAGCCGAGGAAAATTGGAATAAAGAAATGAGCAGCTATGCGGAGCAACTAGCATCTGAGAAAAGGAAAAGGGAAGAGTTGGTTGAGGACATTAACTCAAAAGATGTAGAGATCACTTCTCTTAAAAGCTCTCTCCTATCTTCTCCTACACAACCAAACATTATTTCGTTGGTTATGCAGTTGTACATTTCTCATTGGGAAAAGATTAAAACTTTTGGCCTAACACTGCAGCCCACCCTCTGATTCATTTCCAAGGCATCAAAGTTGAGCCAGGAGGCTCATGATACGATGGAGTAGTTCCCACAGTTTATCTTGGAAAATGTTTCAAAAGCAAAATATCTACTCACCGAGCTATACTTGATCTCTAATGAAAACCTCGCTAGGGCAGGGATTGAAGATCAGGATGATGCTGCCCAAGTGACAAACTATTTTATCCATTTCCACTTTTCCTTCCAGTGCACTAAAGTGGTCATGAATACTCTAAGCAAGACAATGGACAACATGCGAGAGAGTTTCTCCAAGTTGAACAGGATGGGTTTGTCATCCCCATTCCTTGAGAATGGCTCTATTGCTACGGCTGAGCAGATTGTAGAAATAATTGAGGAGAAGGAGAATGATCTAAATTCTTTCAGGTATTTTAGTCATCCTCCCACTGCAATCGACATTGAGGGAGTTATTCATCCACTTGCACAGCTACTGTTTCATTGTGAAGCAGGGGCCGGTTTACCTGATGTGTTGCCTCATAAAGAAACGATTGATCTAAGTGGAGCACGGGAGAATTTGCGCAACATGGTAAGGCTATCTGAGGATGAATGGTCACCTCTACAAGTGACTCTTTCCAATCTCTGATTTTGCTACCTAATGAAGTGGCGCTCTGGTCTGTAAACCAGAGAAATTTTGGGTTCTCCGTTCCTCAAGTTAAACGCCCCTGGTAGTTGCCAAAAGTTATTAATAAATATTCAACGAGCTCCCTTCGGGTGTATTTTACTCTAGGTATCAGCCTGAACATCACAGGAAATCCACTTGGTCTTTTATCAAGTTCTGCTTCACCCTCCACGTGTCTGCTCTGCACACCCCAAGGGTTTCACTTCCTTTTGCATCTCGAGAATCCTCGCTATACTTCCACGTGTCATAGTTGCAAGCCATTTTGATCGTTCCTTTTTGCTTCCTCATTAGGCTCCACTCGAGTGCCACAAAGTTCTCATTCCCAAATAAATTTGGTGGGCCCCATAATTGTTGTCTACAATGCACTCTTGCTATGTGTCTACTCTTAGCAAATATTTCAGCAAGGATGAAATAACGACTGCGGGTAGCAAAATGTTGACACGCGTCTCTTTTGTGCCTAGCTGATGATTGTTTCCTCCACTTTTGGATAGAGCTCTTCCCACTCAACACATGTAGCCTTGGCATAAGTCTTCAGCGGTGAGAGATAAAGGTTCGCATGGGCAACAAAAATTTTCCACGTGCCTATTCAGCGGATCTCATATTTGGGTGATCAATTGGGCGAACCAAATGCTGTGATTGGCCATCGCATGTCATAATCATTTGCACAGGATGGTGACACTTGTCTGTTTAACCTTTCTAGGACCACCGCCATCATTTGCAGGAGATGTACCTATGCCTGGAATGACTAGATGCTTGGTTTTGAATCTTTTCTATTGCAACGGCTTGGGGAATATTCTTATTTCTGCATCATTGCCAGGGATCGCGAAATCTTTTATGTTGCTGCTCTCCGAAGCGGTGGGAGTTTTCTGCTATATATACTTTTCTCTATTGTGAGAAAAGGGCCTGAAATTTTGAAGGAACACTGATTTTAGGAAAAGATTTCAGGCCTTTATTACTATTTTATTTTATTGCAAAAGACTTTTAAACTATGCCAATTGTTCGACCTTTCTGTTCTTTCATGCTATTTGATCAAACTGTAAATTGTGTTGCTATTGTCTGGACATTCCATTTGAGAACTTCTACATATATTGAATACAATTTTGCTGATCTAGATTATCTCTAATGACTCTTCTTGGCAATAGGAATGTATGCAATTTTATTTTATGTCAATGAATGGATTGTCTGTGTTTTAATTTTTAGTTTCTGCTTTTTTGAAACACTACAAATACCAATCGGGCCCTTATATCTATGGTTTTTTGTTTCTATCATTAATTCTTGGCACATCGCCTTAGGTTAGACTTTATTTTATTATATATGTTTCCTTTTCCCTTTCCAAATCCCCATTATAGAAGAATCTGACTTCTCTAAAAACCCAGAGGTCACTCAGTTTAGCACAAAAGGTCCCCTATAAACTGAGTTTCCCATAAGACACTGTTACCCTGTCAAATTTTGGCATCAACACACATCATATGTGATCTACAACTTTCTCTTGACTGTCTCAAGACTCATCTAGATAGATGCAAGAAAATCGACTCGTCTGTAAGAAGATTAATCACAGGAGTTCACACCATTGTTGATTATAATGTTGGTCCAAATGAGACATTCATACAAGAGACAAAGAAGAAATATGAATACCTCTGCGCCCAATGCAAGGAACCATAAAGACTTCTTATGTCTCCAGTGTTAGAAAGCTTTATGCTTTCATTTATGCATTTTTACCTTTTATCTTTTGCAATGAAGTGTTTACCATTTGAGAAGCAAATACATGAAACTTTGTTAATCTTTGTGAATATAAATTTGATCAATAAAGCAGTGAAGTTGCATACCAAACTTTGTTTTGGGAAAAAATTATCTTATGGCTTTGATTGAATTGCTAGTGATTAGTAATTGAGATCTGAAGGGCTTTGAGTAAATCCCTGTAAACTTTGAGTTACACTCTTTACTTGAATTTGTGATATTGATTTAATACTATTGGTGAATTATCTACAAGTCTTTGTGCTTGTATTTATTCATGTTGTTCATGGAATTGTTGTGAAGTATCTAGAAGACTTTGTGCTTCTAATACAACGTTGGTTACCTATCTTAAAGGATTCATTGGTGAAAGCTACGAAATGACTTTGTGCCTTCGTGAGTTTTTCTTGTTTTATCATTTATCGTTATCATGTTGGTATTCCTAGGCTTTACTTTGAAAAGATAGGAATATTGGAATTACTACTTTTGTTTTTAGTTTAAAGTTGTATCGAATTAGGAACTTAAAACCGTGAAGCATTGTAAAACATATTCTCTGAAAAAAGAGAGAATTATGAATGTGACACACCCCCATCTCTTAATCGTAGTGTACATTATTGTGAATACTTAATTAGTTTTACTTAGTTTCAATAAGCGATAAGAAGGGAACCTTCCCTTTTTGAGAGGAGAGATTGTATCTCACATAGTTGTGGCTGAAATCAGGTTATGTAATTTGTTAAAAGGGATTGCATAATTTTCACCCAATAGTTTTTTGGCGACTCCGCTGGGGAACAACACATACAATTAAAGCCTCACACTTTTGATTGAAGAGAATAAGTTTTCCAGTATCTTATTGTGATCTTGTGTATTTTTATTTTTAATCTCTCTTGTTTCCATCTACATTCTGTCCGGTATAAGATATACACGAGGTTTGAAGGCTCAAGGAGTGGTGGATCCATTTTTTGAATCATTGCTACATAACATCCTTCCTGCTCATCCGCAAGCAAGGTCACCATTACAATGTACCACGAGTTACCCTCCATGAAGACTAATACCTCATCTTCTGAGTGAATCTTATGTTTTCCATAGAGTTCTAGTTCAAGTACCTGTTGTGCAACATATCATGGCTACACCACCTGCAGGACCTTGGGGAAACGCTTTCGGTCCCCTCAGGTTGGTCGTAGCTCTGCATGATCTTCCACATGTCTTGAGAAAGCATATTGTGAAGTTTCGAGGTGACGGAAAACAACATCCCGATGAACACATCGTTTCCTTTTACATTGTTTGTGGTGTTCTTAGCATGGAACATGAAGATGTTGTTGTGAGGTTGTTCATTGAATCTCTCCAAGGAGTTGCTGCTGAATGGTTTTATACTCTTCCAGCTACTTCAGTCACTAATTGGAACACTCTTCGCACAATCTTTGAAGAAATATTCAAACCTGCTGAAGATGCACATGCCTTATTGGCACAGCTTACAACCATGTGGAAAGAGGCCCATGAACCCATGTGTGAGTTTGTGAATAAGTTTAATAAGTTGGTGACAAGAATCCCAAATGAGGCAAGACCAATGGATCATAATTTGAAGTGCTTCTTCATCAATACGCAACTCCCCAAAGTAAGTTTTTCTTGCGTAGGGAAGCTCTCGCCAATGTTGAAGTAGCTCAACAATTAGCTACCAGTCTTGAAGATGACATGATCCTTGCTGGAGAAATAAGGATGAATACCAACAACAACAACAAGATGCAAGCATCAGGATCTTCAGCTTCTAATGCTAATTCTAATTTTGCTGATCCCATGATTCAAAGGTTGGAAAATGAAATCTTGGCTTTGAAAAAGAAAGTTTCCAACAACAATACTTATAAGGATGTTGCAAGAAGGAATTTTCCTAACTATGCTAGAAATAGAAATCAGAATCTTCTTCCAATGCCACAAGGAAGAATCGTACCTGAAGCTCCACCTACTAATACTGTAGCGGGATACTATGAGGCTGAACAAGATGAATATACACAACCAGATTATCCCGTGGAAGAAAATGTTGATCTTTTTCAAGATGAGGAAATGGAATCAACTAGCGACTCCAATATTGACTATTTGCAAATGGAAATGAATTTGATGATAAGGACTTAGTGACAGATGCATATGTTGTATTTACACAACAACAACAAAATCAGCTTGATCAAACTCAAGCTATTGCTCCACCAATGAAGGAGAAGCCACCAATTATCATTGCAAAAAGAGGGTCCTCTCTACCTTGGCAACCGAAAAATGTACTAAATAAACAAGTACTCCCCGTCCTCCGTCAGTTCCTGTTGTTCCAAAATCCAATCTCCAAGTTCCTAAGACTAGTGTACCTTTTGTTAAACCTATCAATGAAGTTACCATGTCCACTTTACAAAATTATTTCCAAGATTTCAACATCATTGATCATGCCAAGAAAACAAAGATCCAAATGTCAGAAGTTGAATACCTCAAAGCAAATCCTAACCAATTTGACAGGCTTGTCAAGTTCATAAAGGATAAAGGAATTACTCCAAGTAATAATAACCTTTTTTCTACTCCTCCAATTGCCTCTGGTTGTATTGATCCATTCTTTATTTTGTTACTTGTTAATACTTTAAGTTAAGTAATTGTGTCATAGATTTTTGTGCATCAGACAATGTGATGCCAGCCAAGGTAGCTACTGCCTTGGGTTTGGATCTAACAAAAACTTTAGCCATTTTTTTCCATGGAGAACAAGCAAGTACCTCTAATTGGACATATCAAAGATGCACAATACGCATTCGCCGCATATCCTGAAAAGAAGATCAAGATGACAGTTCTTGTAGTTGATGTGCCAACATCTTATGGAATTCTCCTTGGACATAATTTATGTAAAGACGTCAGAGGTGAGCTAAACATGGACATGTCTAAACCTAGGATACCAATGAAAGGAGTAATACAAAAATTGATTCCTGAAAGGGAGTCAAAATTCTCAATGACAAAATCTGATGATCTAAGGGCTCAAATTCTATTTGAGTATTCAGGTGTTGGGACATATTATTTGCAAATAGAAGAAGTTGTTGAATCTTTAACAAGACATGAGTTGGAGAGTGTTGATTCTTTTTCAACAAATGAGTTATCATCAGATAATTACATCACTTTTACCAAAAAATGAATTGAATTAAGGTAAAGCAAAGTAAGAAACAAATTAAATTGTTTGATTGAATAAACAAATAACTTTTACAAGTTAGTTATTATGATTAGTTTTTACAAAGGATCAGATTAATGATGTGTACAATCTTTTTATTCTTAACATAGATGCTACATAGTAAGTTTTCATTCTTCAAAAACTACGAGATTGTTGCTTCTTTCTTTGTAAATCGATCAAATCCTCCCATATTTTTTTTTGTTAAATTTTTGAATTTTTCAAGTCTTGCTTTTGTAGTAAACCAATTAGTTAACATACCCGTGAGCCATTTTTCATTTACATAATGACATCGAGCTGCTAAAGCAAATAATTTAGTAGCATCAGTTGTTTGATGTTTTGTACCAACTATCATAACTTATTTTCTTCTCTTTGCTCCATCAAACACAAAATCATAGGCTTCTGATAAAAAATGAGTGGTGTAAGTTAAATTTATAATATGACTATCTTTATGTTCTTTAAAAATGTAAGGTGCCATTTTAGGATTCCATTTTTTGGTCTCATGACCAAAATGAACTCCTACTTTTACCATCTCTTTCAAATTGATGTTCCAATTTTTTTTTTGTCATTTTGTTTTTATTTTTTACTATGACGATTTGTCCAATTGGATGAGACTCTCTAGTTTATGGCCGCTCCTTTATGGTACTATTTGTTGTTTTATCGAATTTTCTTCATTAATAGGTTCGTGATTCAACTTTGATCGTTACGGTTTGGTGCCAAGATCCAGTCCTAGGCAAGCCGACCTTCTTATAACAGCCAGAACCATGACCATGAAAATGGCTCTTTCTTTAGTGAGATTATATGAACAAATGCCCGAACCAAAATATGTAATTGCTATGGGAGCCTGTACTATTACAGGAGGAATGTTTAGTACAGATTCTTATAGTACCATTCATGGAGTAGATAAGTTAATTCCCATGGATATCTATTTTTCGGGTTGTCCTCCTAAACCAAAAGCTATTATAGATGCTATAATAAAACTTCATGAAAAAATATCCCAAGAAATATCTAAAGATAGAATCGAGTTTAAACAAGGAAAGAGATATTTCACTAGAAAGCATAGGTTTCATATTGGGTCCAATATCCTTATTGAAAATAAGGAGAAATTTTTTTTTCATCAATCTTATGAACCTTGGTTTGAATCAACTTTAGAGATAACTCCCAAAACATCTAAATCCATTTCAGAGATACCATACCCTTTGAAAAGTTTGAAAATACGAGAGTTTGTTGGCAAATGAACAACAGTTAGTAAAAATTAATGAACAAAAAAGAAATTTTTGAAATTCCATTAGAAATGTCAAATCCTTATACAAATACTTTGACAATAAATAGTAATCAAATGCAAGGTCGATTATTTTCTTGGCTAGCCAAGCATAAGTTAGCTCATAGACCTTTGGGTTTTCATTACCAAGGCACATAAACATTACAAATCAAATCTGAGGATTGGACCTCTATAGTCGTTGCTCTATATGTTTATGTTTTTAATTACCTTCATTCTTAGTGTGCTTATGATGTAGCACCAGGGGGTTCCTTGGCTAGTGTATATCATCTTATGAGAATAAAGGGTAATGCAAATCAACCTAAAGAGGTGTGTATAAAAAATTTTGTCCCAAGGGAAGATCCCAGAATCCCATATGTTCTACGTATTTGGAAAGGTGCTAATTTCTAGGAATGGGAATCTTATGATATGTTGGGAATATTTTATGAAAGTCATCCATGTCTAAAATGTAAATTGATTCCATCAGTTGATAAGTACACAAAAAATGGCAAATAAAGAAAAATCTAGCTTAGGACTAGAGAAAGGAAAGAGCTCGTTTGTTGACACCTCCACAAAACTCTATGAAATATTCAAGGTTGAAGAAAATGCAATCCTTAATGATGAAAAACCTGACAATAAGGATGTTTCTAAATTTGAAAAGAAGTTTTCTATAGTAGAAAAATTAATGAAGAGAACAAGCCGATTGAAGATGAGAAAGACAACAAGATTGCCCCTACTTAGTCAACGAAGAAGCAGAACACAAAAAAGGACAGATGATGAAGCTACAAATTTTAATATTGTCGGTCTTGGAAATCCAAATGGTGTTTGTCTATTTGAGTTCGATGGAAATTTCTCTTCCACTAGTTCTAGAGTGAGAATTGTTTGTATTTCCCCCAAAGGGAAAATTTTCCCTTTCTCTTTCAAATTACAGTTTGATAACACTAATAACACTGTTGAATATGAAGTTGTGTTATTAGGAATGCAAGTTGCATGCAAGAAAGGTATCAAAAATATTCATGCACAAGGCGGTGTGGAGTTGATAGTTTTTCAGGTAAGGAATTTGTATCAGAAAAAAAAATGACAGACTTAGGCATTATCGCAATCTTATTTGGGATTGCATTGAAGAATTTGATGCTTTTGATATATCTGTAGTTCCAAGGGAATACAATGACAGAGCTAATTCCTTAGTAGTCTCAACCATGCTCTTGATACCACATAAATATTTTCATGGTTCTACCTATACCATTGAGTTGGTCTTCTTCCCAAGTGTTCCTAACAATTCAAATAACTAACGAAATTTTAATGACGATAATCAAATTGTTGCCTTTTTGGAGAAGGCATAAAATTTTAATGAATTGTAATTTGAAGGAAGTGATTCTCCACATCGAGAATCTGTTTCTAATATGGATCTAGCTATAGGCGAAGAGTTCCTACAACACAAAGGGAATAAAATTCCTAAGGGGTTGGTATCCGTTGAGAAACTTTTTGATAAGCATGATCGCTATGTCAAGAAATAACTCTCATATTATGATTCATCTAATGAGGTTGAATAGATTAACTTAGGAACTGAAGCATGTCCTAAGATGGTAAACATTGGTAAGTGTTGTACAATTGATGAAAGAAAGGAGTTTGCTAAGTTGTTACAAGAATATATGGATGTCTTGGCATATTCATATGAAGATCTAAAAATTTTCCGACCAAAAGAAGTGTAGCATGACATTCCACTTAATATTGGAGCATTGCCTTATAAACAAAAAGCAAAGGAAATATATCCCAATTTTTTTTGGAATGATCCTTGCGGAAGTTCAAAAAATGTTGAATGCCCAAATAATATTCCCTATCCATCATTCAACGTGGATAGAAAATATTGTTCCCATTCATAAGAAAAATGGTGAGATCCGTATTTGTGTGGATTTCCAAAATCTGAACTAGTTGTCACTCAAGGATAATTATCCTCTTCCAGTAATGGATCAAGTTCTTCAAACCGTGACCAGATCCAAAATGCTCTCCATGTTGGATGGTTTTTATGGTTACAACCAAATTGAATTCAATTCAAGTGATCAGCACAAGATGACCTTTACAACACCATGGGGTACTTTTGCATATCATAGAATTTCTTTTGGCCTGATCAATGTCGGCGCCACATTTCAACGAGCTATGGACTTGGGTTTTCGTGATGTGCTAGGTAAGTTCATTGTGGTATATCTTGATGATCCTATGATTTTTTATAAAAAATGTCATGAACATTTTTACCATCTAAGGAAAATCTTGGAGAGATGCCAAGAACATGGTATTTCCTTGAACCCCAAAAAGTCAATTTTTGGGGTTACAGAAGGTAAGCTTCTTGGTCACGTGGTGTCCACATAAGGTATCAAGATTGACTCAAAAAGAGTTAAAAGTATCAAATCACTCACGTTTCCATAAAGTAAGAAGGTTGTTCATTCTTTCTTTGGCAAAGTGAATTTTCTATGAAGATTCCTTCTAGATTTTGCAGAAATGACTCATCATATTGTTAATATGATGAAGGGTACTACCACTTTTCATTGGATGATAAAAGGAAAAGTTGTGTTTGATGATATCAAAGAGGATATTTCTCATGCACTAGTGTTATTCTCCCCAGACTAAACGAAGGAATTCATCATGTATAGTTATGCTTTTGAGCATACACTTTCAACAATTCTGGTGCAAGAAAACAATGAGGGTTTTGAATACTCGATTGCATTCAAGAGGTTTTCTCTAAAAAATATTGAATTAAAATATTCGCAAATGGAAAAACATGCTTTCACCGTGGTTAAAAGGTTTTTAAACATTTCCGGTTCTAAATTCTTAATAGCCATGTTAAATTCTTGGTTCCAAATTCAATTGTTAAGTCTATCTTAACATAGCAGGAGTTTGGGACAAAAAAGAGACAATTAGATTTCCAAGATTCAAGAATACGACATGGACATCAAGCCTACCAAGCTGATACATGGGAAAGGTTTGTGTCAGCTCATTGTTGAAAATAATCCTAATGGAGAAGTTTCAAAGACTGAAGAGTTAGATCCAAGTGAACTTCCAATGGTGTTATTCGTCAGTACTACTAATGAGTGGTATTCCAACATTTCCCATTTTATCACTTATGGGGAATGTCCTGATCATTTGACTCTAAAGGAGAAAAGGACCATCAAACTAAAGTCAAAAAAATTTATCTTGTGGGACAATGGTTTGTACAAGCATGCATTGGATGGAACTTTCTTACGATGTGTTGATGAAGAACAACAGGAAAGATTGTTGAAGTCATATCATGAATTAGCATGTGGAGGAAACTTTTCAATGCCAGTTATCGCTCACAAGATCCTGAGAGAAAATTATTAATCGCTTACACTCTTTCAAGATGCTTACTCTTGGGTGCGCAAATTCGAGCTATGTCAAAATTTTGTAGGTAAACTAAAGTTGGTAGCTTTGCCTTTGAAACCGGTTGTCATCGAAGAACCCTTTTAGTAGTGGGGAATTGATTTCATCGGTTTAGTAAATCTACCTTCCAGTGCGGGACACATCTATTTCCTAACTGCAACTAACTACTTCACCAAGTGGGTGGAGGAAATTCTAGCCAAGCATGCTACTTTTGAAGTTGTATGTAGTTTCTTGAAAGAAAATATCATTTCCAAGTTCAATCTTTTGAACAAAATTGTTGTTGACAATGCTTTTGCTTTCTTGTCAAGCGAGATAACTGAGTTCTATTTTGAACATGGCATAACATTGTCTCATTCATCTGATAATTACCCACAAGGTAATGGTCAGGCTGGATCAAGCAATAAAAACTTGGTGACTATAATCCGCAAGCTTGTGGATGAGAATCAGTGTTTGTGACACAAAGCTTTATATGATGCTTTATGGGAAAACATAATAACTCCAAAGCGGCTGATTGGCATGAATTCATTCCAACTCTTGTATGGGTTGAATGGAGAAATTCCCATAACATTAGAACTTCCATCCCTCAAATTGGCTAAGGCCATTGAGGATGAGACTTGTGATCATTTGGTCGATAAGTGGATAATGTATCTCTCTGAATTGGAAGAGAAATGAGTTCAGGTGGCTAACCGTATCATGGAGCATCAGGAACAAGTCAAGAATCTTTTCAAAAAGAAGGCCAAGTCTCATTATTTTCAAATTGGTGATCTCATTCTCCTATGGGACAAGTGAAGAGAACTGAAAGGTATGGATGGGAAGTTTGATTCATTGTGGATATGACCATTCAAAGTTCATTAGTTGCATGGTGAAAGAAATTCCCTCTTGGCATATGAGGATGCAACACCATTTTCTCTTCCTCATAGTGGGAAACATCTGAAGCTCTTTACACAGTGAGGTAACAGGTGTTCAATGTAAATATGTTAGTCTTTAAGTCTTTTTGTTTTGTCTTTTTGAGTCTTTTTATTTTCGTCGCCTGACTCTATGCCCAATGGATGGATAAAGGAATTTGAATTATGGATTTCTTCTCCCTTCAATAATTTTTAAGAATGACTAAAGGAAGCTCCCTAGTTGGAGTCAGTTGTTATCCTCGAATCCAGCTACACCAGATTCATGGGATAACCCCCTATGAATGTTTTGTAGTTTTATGTACTTCAAGCACACAAAATGAGGAAAATTTTGATTCACCTCGATGCATGGTCCAAAACCTTAAATATTTCATTTGATTGTTCCCCTCGGTTCGTCTTTCAAAGAGCTTCGTAACAAGTATTTTTCGTTAATTCCCAATCCATGGGAGTTAGTCAATTTTTCACTCATGCCGAAGCACTGATTTTTAGAGCTCCTACATGAGCCTTCTATTAGAAAAATAAACTCCAAGTGTTGGAGTAGTGATTTTCACCGCTCCTACACTTTTCACTTAGTCCTTAGATGCACAAGCGATGATTTTCATTGCTAGTGTATTTCTCCGTTTGATTAGTATTTTACATGCACAAGAGGTGATTTTCACCGCTAGTGCATCTTTTTCGCCATTATGTGCTCTGTAATTAATGCAACTCAAGTTACATTAATGGTCTTTTCTAAATGACTTGTTAAAGTGTTTTTAAACTAATTTATCCTCATTCTAATCCGCCATTCTATCTTTCTCTTCGTGTGGTCGCTCTCCAACCTCTAGTGACCTGTGTTTGAAGATTTTTTCAAGCATCCAAGCTAGGGTTTGTGTTTTCTTACTAGGTACATTTTTACGCTCTTTTGTCTTCGTTGTGTTTTCATTTCTCTTTTACTATTTCATTTTGGTCTGGTAATCCTTCTTCGTGTTTTAGGGAGAAATCATTCATGTATTTTTATTGCTCATTTATTTCCACGAGCTAGGGTCGATACTTTGTTTCATTTTTTCTTCCATTGTTTCAGTCTTAGGGTTTTTTCTATGCCCTATTTTCTTATCATGTTTCTCTCCATTTAAGTTTTTGATTGTTTGAAACTTTGATGTTTCCTACGTGTTTTACCCCGCTCAAATAAGTGATGGTCATTGTTCATCCATGGACAAGCGGAAGATAATCCCACTTCAACATTTGTGGACCTAACCCCAAATGCAAGAGCGGTAAAATTCATCACTCTTGCATCACCCTAATCCCGCAACCATGATTTTCACCAACTCCCACGTAGGAGCGGTGAAAATCACTACTCCTACATGGGAGTGACCTTCCCCGAATCCATATGTCTGAGCAGTAAAAAAGACCACTCCTACACTTCACTCCAAAACAAAAGAGACATTGCTCAAGTGGTATTTTTCAACGCTCGAGCATGAAGTTGATCTCCCCTCAAATGCACGAGTGCTAATTTTTAGCACCCTGACACTTGACTTCCCAAAATGTTGAATACATGTAGGAGCATTGTTTTTTAGTGCTACTACATGTAAAATGACTTCTCAAGATGTAGGAATGCTGATTTTTAGCGCTCCTACACAAAAAATAGTGTTTCATTAGAACACTCTAAAATCACTCCATTTTCTATTTGAACCTCATTTCATCGCCAATGCTCTGTTTTCCATGCTCTACAACTCATTTGCACTTGCTCCAAATTGCATGCTTGCTTCACGCTTTCCAACAACACATTTTCTCCTAACATCTGCTAATCCATTATTCTTGTAGTTCCTATCAAGGTCTCATCAGGTGATCCTTGAAGGTGATATTCCTTGATTGTGGTATTTTTAGATGACAGCAAAAAATCCTCCATCATCTTCTAAGAAGGAGGGAAAGATAAAGTACAAATATCAAGGTATCTTTCTGCCTACTGTAGTGATCTCAAAGGTTGATGAAATCAAAGATACCAAAATTCGTCATCAAGACCTAGAAGATTTTGTAAAAAGAATTGAGAAAAATCCCTTAGAAGAAAGCTTGAGATCCATTGTTCATAGCAACTTGCACTTAGTATCTACATTCCCAACTTATGCTCATAATACAAAGTTTGTTCTCCAAGTTGCATCTCATTACATCCGAGATGACATAAGTGTAAGAGATTCCTCGGGACAAGTCATGATGAGATTAGATCCAAAATTCTTTGATATTTTTTTTCGGGTTCCACACATCAAACAATATACAAAAATCTCAATTCAACAGGTAGAGGAGGTCTATGATAGTGATCCCAACAAAGCTAAAACATTGATTAATACTCAATGGTTGAAAACTACAAGGCCTACTATCTCAAGATGGCCTAAAGGGATTCCTTGAAGGGATTTCAAAGAGGATGTTAGGGATATGATTACTCTCCTGAGTAGGGTTAAGGGATTTCTTGTTTAATCTAATTTTCAAGATTGGATGAATAAGTACATCCACATCATCAGGATAAAGAAATAATATATTGATTGGGGAACTCAGATAAGTGATGAAATCCATGAACAATTGATCAATGTGCCGACTACTTTGAAAATTTACATGACTTCCTATTTGGTATATGTTGCTACAATAATGAGGCGATTTCTAGGGTTGTCTACAAAGGGAAATAGACATTCTGCACTGGTATATGAGTTCTATTATTAGTTGAAATTAAGAGAAAGTCTTCATCATTTCAGAAGAGTCACAGATTTCTTCTTTGCACCCCTGTTGTTCACTTTTGATTTGAATCTTGAAAATAAAATAGTATCAGATGAAGCCTACAAAGTGGTTAGTAAGGTTGGATGTATCTTTTTGCAGTTTCCAACTTTCACCTATATGAGAGTAGGTTGCTATACTGGGTGTCCATGCATGTTGCCTAGATATCCCTCAGATAAGTGGATACTAATGGAGCTATGTAGATAGTTCATCTTGGTTCACAAGGAACACTAGAGAATTCACAAGCCAGGTTTCAAGTTTCCACTGACAATTGGGAGATATACCATTCATAGTGTACAAAAAGAAAAGTCAGTTGTTGCATAAATGCATATCATGACTATAAGAACATATAAATATAGATTTCACTTTGACTACTGAGATGTGAAGAGGAAACTAAAGAAAGATCATCGACATGTCTACCACTTTGAAGACATATGGGCAGACTGCAAAGATGAGGAAGACATCCGCATAATGGATTTTTGCAAGTTGACAGTAAAGCAGATCATAGATCTTGCTGTAGCTAATCTACTAGAGGATTTCAAAGATCATGGCGACATCATAAACTCTACTTATAAAGAAGATGAAATTTCTAGGAGACCCTTACCTCCAATAAAATGGTCTAAAGAGGAAGGTGTCTCTATCAAAGAAAGGCTTGATCCCATCTTACACAACACAGTTGAATGGTTGCATAAACATGGCTTCCAAATGAAATCTTTCAGGACATAAACAGAAAGGGAAGCACTAGGGGAAGAAACCAGCCAATTGGAGCAGCTCCGCACAAAAAAAACATGCGTCTACTCCCTCTTCTTCCCAAAGAGGTCCTAAGATCAAGTTCACCTTTGGTAAGAGTGTTACACAAACAGTTGAAGAACAGGAGGAAACAGAATCTGAACAAACGCATGCAGAAGGAAAGGAGCTTGCTTCTAAGGAACAATCATCTGAAGAAAAAGAAGAGGACGAAGGTGAAGAATCAGAAGAATCTAATAAGGAACAATCTGATGAGGAACAATTTGAAAAAGATGAAGGTGAACAAGAAGGAAATGAGGAGGAACTCAAGCATGATGATGAACAACCTCTATCTCCCCATGAGAGTATTGTTGAAGATCTTCCCTGAACATCAATGCATGTTACTTAAAATGTTCCTTATACCCCCTCAAATCCTACCACTCCACCTCCTCTTCCTACCTCACCTCCTCCTACAACAACCATACATGTAATGGATGTTTCCATTTGGTGCAGGAGCACCTAGGCTAACCTCCATTTTGTTTGTTATCAATTTTGGCTTGTACCTAACCTTAGCCAAGTCAGGGTGATGGTGTGTTTGTTTTGGACCTTAGAAGGTCTTGCTTGTGTGAGGAATAAGTGAATTAGTCATTAGGACTAAGGTCACCATAGCTTAGTTTTTGTTAAGTATCTTTTGCTTTAATTAGCTTAGTAGGTTAATTTGAGTGTTGAGCCTTAAATGTGTTCTAAACACATGGTATTTGTTAGAAGATTCCAAGAGGCAGTTAAGGGAGTTGATGGCTCGAATCAGGGAGATTGAGGTCCTAAGATTTAGGATGATGGCGAAGTTGCAAGAATATTGCAAAGTTGCATGACAACATTTGTTAGGTTGCATGCAACTTAGTTGTCTTGGATCCCCTAAAAGTCAGGAGTGTGGGATCGATCAACATCCCTTGAAACATGGCAAAGGCATCTATGTAAGTGTGGTGGCTTGTATACAAGCAGTTAGTTGTGATTGTAATCAAGTTTTGGTTTGAGTGAATAGAGAATTCTGCATTTTCCTGTGTATACGAAATGTTCTTGTGTGACAGAGCTTTTAGATGAATTAGATGTGTTGATTTGCTACTAGATTTGTGTCCATAGAATAGTTTTGAGCATCTTTCATTTTGTAATCAAGTTGTTTAGAGTTAATTTGTTGCTTTGAATTCACAGATTAGGTTCTAGAGGGTTTTGTTATCTCTGTTTTGAGCAGTCAGTCTTTGAATGGATCCCCCATAAAGTCTAACCACGGGATCTTCCTGAGATTGGATGGAAATGATAGGGGAGCCAATCACTTGTACATATTTAGTAGTAGGAAGTATAGGGAATGGAGCAAGTATTACTAAACTCAAACCCTAGGCGAGCTTGGAAAGTCCGGTTAAAGGTTTGAGAGTGAAATTTTGAAGAACTTAGGCAGGGGAAGAAGTACAGTATGGAAAAATTACGGTTCTAGGTAATATTTTTTCATATCTAGGTATGTTAGAAGGATTGAAGCTTCAACCAATCCATTTGAAGAAGATTTGAATGAGAAAGCAGTAAAACCCTAGGAATTAGGCCTACTAGCCCTAATTGCCCTTGATTGTAGGAACCTACTGTACAGAGGAGACAGGGGTCTAAAACCTAGTGAATATTTTAAAGGACCAAAAAGGGTATCTGGAAGTGAAGTTTATTTGTTAGGTTGTTTGGCAAGTTTAAGCAAGAAAAGAAAAAAGGTGACTGGTAAGGGCTACAAGGAATTAGGCCTCACCAAGGAAAATTCTTGGAATCGAGTAGTGTGAAGATTGAATACCATCCAAAATGGATCTAATTGGATGTGAAATGCATGTTTACAGTACCTCTAGCCCCCTGCAAGCAGTTTAGTGTTTTGTGAGATGATGGCACTTAGAACCTTCTAGGTGTTGGGAAGAAGTTTGCAAGTTCACATGGTGTTGGTCTTCTAGGGTGAAGCACAGGAGGAAAACTCTTGGAGAAGAGTTGGAGCAGGACTTGGTTAATCATCCAAGACTAACAAGAACCTATTAGTATCAGGTTCCAGGAAGAAGACAGTGAAAAGGTCTTTTAGTAGATTGTGCAAGCAAACCTTGGAACACCACTCACACCATATTGGTATCAGAGCAACGTTTGATCAAGGCTTGTGATTGATGTTGCAACCCACTGAGTCAGTAGGAGAGAACACACCAAAGGAAGAAAGAACCATGGTGACTAATGTTGAGTTAGCTAAGAAGGTAGAAGAGCAAGAGGAGGACAACCAGCTGCTAAGAGAAAGGTTGTCTCGAATGGAGAAGCTCTTGGATGAAGTCCATGAAACAGCAGACAAAGTAAAGGATAAGATAGAATTGAAGGAAGAACAGGAAACAAAGGAAAAAGAAGAGGACTTGGAGGAGGAAGCTCCAAAACCTGACCCTGTCCTTGCTGAAGAACCCTTCTTGAAGGCACTACAAGCCTTAAGTGGCAAAGCTTTGGAAGGAGTGCCACTATTTAGTGGACAAATGGACCCTGATTCAGTTGTGGACTGGATTGAGAGTATAGAAAATCACTTTGAATGTGATGGTATAATAGAGGCCCAAAAAGTAAAAGTGGCCAAGTCAAGGTTGAGAGGTGCAGCTCTCACATGGTGGAAATTTGTACAAGCTGAAAGAGAAAAAGAAGGCAAGGGTCCCATAGTTACATGGAGAGGCATGGTAGCCAAAATAAGGTAGACCTATCTACCTGATCATTATGAAGTCTAGTTGCATAGGAGGAGACATAACCTCAGACAAAAAGATATGGATGTTCAAACATACACCGAGGAGTTCCAAAAATTGTGCCTTAGATCAAAGGTGGTTGAAGATGAAAGCATCAAGCTAGCAAGGTATTTGAATGGGCTTAAGTGGTCTATCCAAGAAGACATGAGCCTAGTGAACTTCAAAACCATCCGCCAATGCTATCAAATGGCCTTAAAGATAGAGGAGAAAGGCAAAAAGAAACAAGAGCAAACCTCCAAAAGTAGAGGTAAAGGAAAAGATAGCAGAGGACAAAGAGGTGGCTATGGTGGAAGGAGTTCATAACCAAAGGCTCAAGGAGAAGTCAGATACTCTGAGCAGCAAGAAGGAAGCTCTAGTAGAGGTGGTAGAGGAAGAGGATTTAGCTCTAGAGGAAGGAGTGGTGGACAAGGAAGGGGCAGCTACTTTACCAACATGAAATGTTACCACTGCAATCAAATGGGACACCCGGCCTATAGATGTCCAGAGAAAGGTGGTACCTCTCATGGAAATGATAGGAGAACTAACCTGGTTCATGATGAGACAGTTGTAGTAGATAAACATCCTGAAGTACCATTGAATTCAGAGGAAGGTGAGAACCTCATGATGAGGAGAACTTTGATCAAGGAGCCGGTGAAAGAAGAACCAAGCCAAAGGAGGTCCCTGTTTAGGATAAAGTGCAAGATGATGGGGAAAGTGTGTAGAGTCATCATTGACTCAGGGTATACTGACAATATTGTGTCAAAGGAGACAGTTAGCAAGCTGAAGTTGACAAGGTCACATGGCTCAATAAAGGCCAACATGTCTTGGTGAATGAACAAGCGTGGGTGGAGTTCTCAATTGGTAGGTACAAGGACAAAGTCTTGTGTGATGTATTACCTATGGATGCATGTCACTTGCTCCTAGGTAGACCATAGAAATTTGATCGCCAAGCTGTGCATGATGGAGCAAAGAACTCCTATACTTTCAAGAAAAATAAGGTAACCTTTAGAATTCAGTCTTTGCTAGAAGATGCAGAGGTGCAGATAGTAGGTCCTAAGCTGCTCATGGTTGGTGAAAAAGAGTTCCTAGAAGCCTTGGAAGAAGGAGAAGGAGTTGGCTATGCAGTGATGCTAAGGCCAAGAGAGGTAAGCAATGAGAAAGCAGCTGAAAAACAAGAGTTACCTAAGGAGATATAGAAAATGTTGTAGACCTATGAAGGCATTGTGAGTAGTGGACAACCAGCAGCATTACCCCCTAAAAGAGCCATAATTCATAGGATAGACTTGATACCAGGGGGTACCCTACCAAATAAAGCATCTTACAAAATGACACCTCAACAAAATGAGGAAATAGCTAGGCAGATTCAAGAACTCCTAAACCAAGGTCTTATTAGAAAAAGCATTAGTCCATGTGCAGTACACACTGTCTTAGCACCTAAAAAGGGAGGAGAATGGAGGCTTTGTACTGATTCCAGGGCCATAAATAAGATAACAATTAGGTATAGGTTCCCTATCCCTAGGATTGAAGATCTCATGGATTGTCTAGGTGAAGCTAGGTACTATACCAAGATAGACCTCAAGAGTGGTTATCACCAAATCAGAATACATGAGGGAGATGAGTGGAAAATATCCTTCAAAACCAATGAGGGTCTTTATGAGTGGCTGGTTATGCCATTTGGATTGTCTAATGCCCCCTCCACATTCATGAGACTCATGAATGAGATCCTCAAAGACTACATTGGCAAATTTGTAGTGGTGTATCTTGATGATATACTAATTTATCGAAAAACAAGAGAAGAGCACCTCCAACAGATAGAGTTGATTTTCAAGAAGCTGCAGGAGGATAAGTTGAAGATCAATTTGGAAAAGTGTGAATTCATCAAAATAGAGCTGGTGTACCTTGGATTTGTGCTATCACATGGTAACTTGAAGATGGACAGCAGTAAAGTGGAAGCCATCCTCAATTGGCCTACTCCAAAGACAGCAACAGAGGTAAGAAGCTTTCATGGTCTTGCTCAGTACTATAGGTAGTTCATAAGACAGTTTAGTGCTATTTGTGCTCCTATGTTGGATACCATTAAAGGAGGAATGAAGACTAAGTTTGTGTGGAATGAGCAAGCTAACAAAAGTTTTGAGTTGTTGAAAGAAAAGATAGCTACCCAACCTGTTTTGGTGTTGCCAAGCTTTGAAAAGCTATTCACTATAGAGTGTGATGCAAGCAATGTAGCTATTGGAGTTGTTCTCAGTCAAGAGGGCAGACCGATGGCTTTTCATTCAGAGAAGTTAAGTGAAGCCAAGAAGAAGTATTCTTCTTATGACCTTGAGATGTATGCATTGGTCCAAGCTTTAAGGAAATGGAGGCACTACTTGCTTCCCAAGGAATTCATAGTGTATTCAGACAACCAAGCACTTAGTTTCTTGAATTCACAAGAGAAGTTGAGTCACTGACACATGAAATGGGTGGAGTATCTACAAGCTTACACCTTCAATATCAAGCACAAGAAAGGATTTCTCAACAGGGTGGCAGATGCCTTGAGTAGAAGAGTCCTCACCATTCAAGAGATTCAATTGAAAAGCATGGGAATAGATCATTTCAAGGATCTATATGCAGATGATGAAGATTTTGCAGACATTTATAAGGTATGTGTTGAATACAAGAATCCTTTTCATAGCAAATATGTTGAATATACTTTGCAAAGTGATCTTTTGTTTAAAGGAAATCAGCTGTGTTCCTAGAGGTTCTATTAGAGAGAACTTGATACAAGAAAAGCATAATGGTGCATTGAGTGGTCATTTTGGGATCACCAAGACTCAAGAACTTGTTCAAAGGTTTTACTATTGGCCAAGGATGAACCTAGATGTTAGAAGGTATGTGGAGAGTTGTATAGTGTGTCAAAAGGCCAAGGGTACTTCTTCAAATGCAGGCCTATACCAACCACTGCCTATTCCTACTAGGCCATGGGAATGCTTGAGTATGGATTTTGTAGTTGGGTTACCCAAGACAAGACAAGGCATGGACAATGTTTATGTGGTTGTGGAAAAATTCAGCAAGATGGCTCACTTTGTGCCATGTAAAACTACCAATGATGCCAGTCAAATAGCTTCTCTCTTCTTCAAAGAGATAGTAAGGATTCATGGATTACCAATCAGCATTGTATTAGATAGAGACACTAAGTTCATGAGCCATTTTTGGAAGACACTTTGGCAGAGATTGGGCACTAATTTATCCTTTGGATCTGCATACCATCCCCAAACTGATGGTCAGACCAAAGTTGTAAATAGAAGTCTTGGAAATCTCTTAAGGTGCTTGACCAAGGAGTATGGTCAACAATGGGATCAGTTGATTGGACAAGCTGAGTATGCCTACAATGACACTGTAAACAGATCAACAGGGAAGAGTCCCTTTGAAATTGTCTATGGATTACATCCTAGAGGAGTTTATGAGCTGAGAGACTTAAAGGATGGAGTCAAGGGAAGTGGATATGGTGATGATTTTTCCTATGCAATGTAGGAGATTCATGATACAGTCAGAAAGACATTGGCAGAAAATACCATGAAACATAAGACTAAGGTGGAAGAGCATAGGAAAGAAGTTCAATTCAATGTTGGAGACTTGGTGATGGTGCATTTAAACAAGTCTAGATTGTATAAAGGAGTCCCTCACAAGTTGCAGATGAAGAGGATAGGTCCCTATCCAATCCTAGCAAAATATGGAAACAATGCTTTCAAGGTGCAGCTACCGGATGACAATGGATTGTCCCCTGTTTTCAATGTTGCAGATATGGTTCATTACAAAGGACCACCACCAGACATGGATCAGAACCTCCATGAAGTTATTCAAGATGTGGAAGAACTTAAATTGCCTTCTGCTATAGTCAAACAAGCTGACAGGATATTGGATACTAGGGTCTACAAGAGGACTAGGACCAAGGAATACAAAGAACATCTAGTAAAAAGGCATGGTTAATCTGATGCTGATGCAGTGTGGATCAAGGAATCAGAGTTCAAGAAGTTGGGCATTGATCTCAACTTGCTCAATCCAAGGGTGGATTGAAATCTTTTGTTTTGGGGAGGATGGTGCAGGAGCACCTAGGCTAACCTCCATTTTGTTTGTTATCAATTTTGGCTTGTACCTGACCTTAGCCAAGTTAGGGTGATGGTGTGTTTGTTTTGGACCTTAGAAGGTCTTGCTTGTGTGAGGAATAAGTGAATTAGTCATTAGGACTAAGGTCACCATAGCTTAGTTTTTGTTAAGTATCTTTTGCTTTAATTAGCTTACTAGGTTAATTTGAGTGTTGAGCCTTAAATGTGTTCTAAACACATGGTCGTTGTTAGAAGATGCCAAGAGGCAGTTAAGGGAGTTGATGGCTCGAATCAGGGAGATTGAGGTCCTAAGATTTAGGATGATGGCAAAGTTGCAAGAATGTTGCAAAGTTGCATGACAACATTTGTTAGGTTGCATGCAACTTAGTTGTCTTGGATCCCCTAAAATTCAGGAGTGTGGGATTGATCAACATCCCTTGAAACATGGCAAAAGAATCTATGTAAGTGTGGTGGCTCGTAGACAAGCAGTTAGTTGTGATTGTAATCAAGTTTTGGTTTGAGTGAATAGAGAATTCTACATTTTCCTGTGTATACGAAATGTTCTTGTGTGACAGAGCTTTTAGATGAATTAGATGTGTTGATTTGCTACTAGATTTGTGTCCATAGAATAGTTTTGAGCATCTTTCATTTTGTAATCAAGTTGTTTAGAGTTAATTTGTTGCTTTGAATTCACAGATTAGGTTCTAGAGGGTTTTGTTATCTCTGTTTTGAGCAGTCAGTCTTTGAATGGATCCCCCATAAAGTCTAACCACGAGATCTTCCTGAGATTGGATGGAAATGACAGGGGATCCAATCACTTGTACATATTTAGCAGTAGGAAGTATAGGGAATGGAGCAAGTATTACTAAACTCAAACCTTAGGCGAGCTTGGAAAGTACGGTTAGAGGTTTGAGAGTGAAAATTTGAAGAACTTAGGCAAGGGAAGAAGTACAGTACGGAAAAAGTACGGTTCCAAGTAAGATTTTTTCATATCTAGGTATGTTAGAAGGATTGAAGCTTCAACCAATCCATTTGAAGTAGATTTGAATGGGAAAGCAGTAAAACCCTAGGAATTAGGCCTACTAGCCCTAATTTCCCTTGATTGTAGGAACCTACTGTACAGAGGAGACAGGGGTCTGAAACCCAGTGAATATTTTAAAGGACCAAAAAGGGTATATGGAAGTGAAGTTTATTTGTTAGGTTGTTTGGCAAGTTTAAGCAAGAAAAGAAAAAAGGTGACTGGTAAGGGCTACAAGGAATTAGGCCTCACCAAGGAAAATTCTTGGAATCGGGTAGTGTGAAGATTGAATACCATCCAAAATGGATCTAATTGGATGTGAAATGCATGTTTACAGTACCTCTAGCCCCCTGCAAGTAGTTCAGTGTTTTGTGAGATGATGGCACTTAGAACCTTCTAGGTGTTGGGAAGAAGTTTGCAAGTTCACATGGTGTTGGTCTTCTAGGGTGAAGCACAAGAGGAAAACTCTTGGAGAAGAGTTGGAGCAGGACTTGGTTAATCATCCAAGCCTAACAAGAACCTATTGGTATTAGGTTCCAGGAAGAAGATAGTTAAAAGGTCTTCTAGTAGATTGTGCAAGCAAAACTTGGAACACCACTCACACCACCATTCCCCCTTTAGTATCAATGGTTCTTACCACTCCCCCCGTAGTTTCAAACTTACAAACTATTGATGTTTTGTCAAGTTTTCCCTCATCCATTCCCAATTTATCATCTCCATCTTTTAATATCTCTTCAAAGGCTAAATTTCATAGGTTCATGAATAAGTCTTTGCAGGATCCACTTGGTTTGCAGTCCACTAGAGCTATCATGACTAATACTACTTTGATTGTCACAATATCAACCTTTTCTACAAAAGTGGTTGTGACACAAGAGTTGAGAGTAAGTCAAGAAGCATATACTTCCTCCCTTCCCCATTGACTAATCTCTCAAGTATCGAAGCGAAAGAAACAAATGATCTCCCTAGATGAGCTTGATCTTGAAGAGATAGCTCCTCCAAAAGCCAAGGGGAAGAAAAAGGTGAAAGTCCATTCAAGGCTTCATGCTGAAAAATTTGGTCACAAGTTTGTAGAGATTGGTCTACCCCCACAAGAAGAAGGTGATGTAAACATGGAGGATTACACTGTCATAAGAGTTCAGCTTGGAAAAGTGACAAATGCAAGTGCAAAGGAAGATGTGCAAGTGGTCCTGGATGCATTAGTAGGAAGGCTCGATAAGATGGAGTAGGCCAGAAATATGTACAAGGAGAAAGCTGAGCGTTATGCAGCAGTTTTGAGGAATATTGTAGGCTCTTTTGAGAATGTACAACCTATGGCCATGGTGAACATCGAGGAACCAATGGTGCAAAAGGTAGAGAAATTTGCCTCCAAGGGTAAGGTGTTATATGATTTCATTAATGAAATAATAGAACATGGTTCACAAGTCATAGTTGTTGCAGATGAGAAGACTGCTCAGATAGCCAAGCTAAAATTAGAGATTGATAAAGAAGAAAATATACTTTCTGAAGAGCAGAAAGAAATGGAAAGATGTCTCACATTTTGGTCACAAATGAAAGAGACAAAGCTGAGTAAGTTGGTGAAAGTTGGGGTAATTCCTGACAAAGAGAAGTATGTGGAGGTAATAGAATCTCTCAAACACCACATACAAGTGATCAAATCTCTTAAAAAAGACATCCACCAAGTACAAGATGTCGAAGGACATCGTGTTATCTTAGTAAATGGAATTGAGGAGTTACCGAGTAAACTCCTTGATGATGATCATACTTTCCTCCTGGTTAGTGAGATTACTCAAATATTCAAGGAAGTTGTCATGAAGCAAGTGGAAGATGAAGGTTTTTCAAAGACTTCCATGCACACCATATGTGATGTACAGATTTCTTTTGACTATCTCAAGATGCATCTAGATAGATGCAAGAAAATCTACCCATCTGCAAGAAGATCAATCATAAGAGTTCACACCATTGTTGATTATACTGTTGGTCCAGATGAGACATTCGTACGGGAGATAAAGAAGAAATATGAAGACTTTCACGCCCAATGCAAGGAACTATAAAGACTGCTTATGTCTCCAGTGTTAGATAGTTTTATGCTTTTATTTATGCATTTTGTAAATAGTTCTCAAAATCTTACATGTCATTTTCCAATATGTAATTACATGTAAAAATAGAGATGTTTTCCTATAATGATGGACAACATTTTTGAGTAAGTCAACTTGTTAGGTGAGATTTTCCTATATTTTCTCACCTTTTCCTAGATTCGCTCATCTAATTTTCCTAAATTTACTCTCCTCTCCCATCTATAAATATGAGAGGCTTCATTTTTATTTTTTACCTTTTATCTTTTGCAACGAAGTGTTGCCCATTTGAGAAGCAAATACATGAAACTTTGTGTTCATCTTTGTGAATCTGAATTTGATCAATAAAGAAGTGGAGTTGCATACCAAACTTTTTTTTGGTAACAACTTATCTTATGGCTTTGATTGAATTGCTAGTGATTAGTAACTAAGATCTGAAGGGCTTTGAGTACATCCGTGTAAACTTTGAGTTAATCTTTGCTTGAATTTGTTATATTGATTTGATAATAATTGTGAATTCTCTACAAGACTTTGTGCTTGTATTTATTCATGTTGTTTGTGGAATTGTTGTGAAGTATCTAGAAGACTTTGTGCTTCTAATACAACGCTGGTTACATATCTTAAAGGATTCATTGGTGAAAGCTACGAAATGATTTTGTGCCTTTGTGATTTTTTTTTGTTTTATCATTTATCGTTATCATGCTGGTATTCCTAGGTTTTGCTTTGACAAGATAGGAATATTGGAATTACTGCTTTTGTTTTTAGTTTGAAGGTTTATCAAATTAGGAACTTAAAACCATGAAGCATTGTAAAACATATTCTCTGAAAAAAGAGAGAATTATGAATGTGACACCCCCATCTCTTAATCGTAGTGTACATTATTGTGAATACTTAATTAGTTTTACTTAGTTTCAATAAGCAGTAAGAAGGGCGCCTCCCCTTTCTGAGAGGAGAGATTGTATCTCACACAGTTGTGGTTGAAATCAGGTTTTCTAATTTGTTAAAAGGGATTACATAATTTTCACCCAACATAACCTAGATAAAGCTTTTGAATTCAGGTCACATATTTATGTATTCCACCATGAGGGCCAGCTAGCTTAAGATGCCAATATATAAAATGTTAAAACAATAACATACAATACACAGTAATATTGTCAAGAGATTGGATGATTCAATTCAAAACTAATACTACCTACCATTCCCGGATTAAGAAGCACACGATATACTATTTGATTCCTAGTTGCATAAATTAGAACTATCATAGATTATAAATACAATAGAGAACCAAAAAAAAATCTTTCAAAGGATGTCATTTATGTGCAACTAAAGCATGATCCACAATGAAGATTTCTCAAGGCCATTCTTGCCTAAACTAAACCTATAATCACAATATCCATCTAACAAATATCAATTTACAATACCATAAGGACTAGTTATGAGTGGTATATGCATTATTTATGTCATAACAATCTAATACTCGTGCTTTCATAGAGCAAGGAAAATATTTATTCATACTTTAAGTTCATAAAACATACTTGAAATTTCCTCCATAAAATAATTTTCTCTCTAATCACCTTCATTTTTCTTTTTCTTTTCCTGCAATGTCCTTTTCTTGCAATGTTCTCCTCCCTACCCCCATTCTCTTCTTTGTATTTAGAACTTTCTTTTTCTATTGTTGTTTATTTTTTCATAATTTTACTAAAACATTATTTTAATTTCAAAATATAATCATGCATTGAAAATGAGTTATCTTCCTTATGCAACTCACTTACTAATTGGAGAGAAATTATTTTTCTCATGCAAACAACTAAATCAAGAAGAGTATAGAAATTGGGCCTAACAACTTTCTTAGCAGATGGGAGACTCTTCTGGCAGGGTGACATTCGTTCAAAATTCTGCAAGGGCGGGAAACAATGGCTCTCCCCTTGGTGGTAATGACGGTAGGTTGGGTGTTGTTGTCGATGATTTGTCAGCTTGCAGTGGGGTTGTGGGTTGTGATGGTGGGTCCTTTTTTTTGTCTTTTGTTCTAGACTCTTTTGGATTGGATGGTGGACCTCCCAATCTTAGTGTAGGGGCCTCTCCTCATAATGTGAGCCTATCCTCTTCCCCTTGTCTGAAGATTCCTGGAAAAGGTGTTGATGGTGAAGGACATAAGCATGTGAAGGTCTTATCAAATGGACCAAGCTGGTCTAGCCTTTTGGGTGCTAAGCCTAAAGGGAAGAGCTCATCAATGTCAGTCGGCTTCCAGGCGAATCTGGTTATAGGTGAATACTTGATGTTGGTTCCTGATTGCATTATTGAGAACCGGTTGGTGTCTATGGACCTTACTCTAGTTGGGAAGTTTATGGGGCCTCTCCCTAATGTTGATTTGGTCTGTAATCTCACTTCTAAGCGTTGGACGATGAAAGATCGGGTGGAAGTTGTTGCAATGGTGAAAGGTTTTTTCTTGTTCTCTTTCACTTGTAATGAGGACATGGTCGCAATTCTTACTGTGGGACCGTGGCTAATTGGTAAGTCATCCTTGGTTCTTAAGAAATGGGAGGTTGGTTTTAACTCCAATTCTTGTTCTTTTTCATCAGCCCCTGTGTGGGTGAGGCTTCCAGCTCTACCTTTGGATTTTTGGGACGAGCAAGTGTTTGTTGGCATTGACAATATGTTTGGTAAACTGCTTTGTATTGATCAAATGACTTCCTCTAGGATGAGGTTATTTTATGCCCAGTTGTGTGTCATTGTTGACCATTCTACGGACCTACCTAAAAGGGTGACCATTAACTCGAAGTTGGGTGGTTGGAACCAATCGATTGAGTATGAATCCATTCCTTTCGCTTGTTTCCACTGTAAAAAGGTCGAACACTGGGCAAAGAAGTGCCCGTCAAAGGCAAAGCCTATCCCGCCTTAACCACTTGTGGAGTGGAGGGAGAAACAAAATGTTTCGAATGATGGTGTTGTGGCAGTCAAGCTTTAGGAGTTTTCGAAGGATTTGGTTTTAGATACCTCTGGTAAGGATGGGGGTTTGTTGAGTGGGTTGAATGTTGAGGTTGTTTCCCCTTAGGATGTTTAGGTCCCTGCAAGGGATGTTCAGTTGGTTGAGGATGGGGAAGTGGCTGCTAGTGTGGAGGCTTCTTTTGGTTTGGGGAATTCTAAAGTAGTTGAATTGGTGGAGGCTGTTAAGGGCCATATATCAGTGGAGGCTATGGAGAATGTTAAGGAACCATCTTTTCTTGTGACTTCTCCCAGTAATACGAAGAAGGGTGGTTTGGAGGATTTTTTGTAGGACCCTTTGGGGACTTTATCCAATCTGGTGCTCACCTCTTTTGTCAATGATTGTGGGATGGCATGCTCACAACAAGTTAAGGATCCTCCTTTTTCTCTGGTCAAGACCATAAATAGGAAGAACTTGTCACCTCAAGGAGTGGCTACTAGGAATCGTTCAATGGCTGATTGTGGGTTGGAACTGAGGGGAAGGGGGAGACCCACTTCGCTTCAGAGTAGGGAGAAGGAAAGTAAAACTGGTATTGTTGATGGCTCCCAGAAAACCCTTTTTGAGATGTGTCCTAAGGGAGCATCTCAGACTCCTCAATGAATATTCTTTCTTGGAATATTCAAGGGTTGAATAACCCTCACAAACAGGATCTCCTTGCTAATCTAGTAAGGGATCATAAACCAAATGTGATTTTGATTCAAGAAACAAAAATTCATGTTGAAAGGTCAGAATGCCTTAAGAAAAGACTCTTTAAGGAGTTTGGTCTTCATGGTTTCGATGTGGATGGTGCTTTAGGGGGCATTTCTACATTCTAGAATATGAAAGTTGTGGTCGGTAAAGCTATCTTTGGGGTTTCTAATCATGTTGTTGCTTCCTTTTACCATACTATAAGTGATTTTTCTTGGGTTAATTCTAATATTAATGCACCTAATGTTAGAAGTGCTCGAAAGTGTTTTTGGGGGAATTTGTGTTCTTTCAGGGATAATTTCCTATATAATCAATGGTTGGTTATGGGAGATTTTTATACTCTACTGAGTTCTGATGATAAATTGAGAGGTTCTCAGATTGATGATGAGAGCAGTTTTGACTTAATGTCTTTTTTCAATAACAATGCTTTGTTTGATGTGGATTTGTGTGGGGCCTCATATACCTGGTCAAATTCTCGAATGGGTAATGCTTTAATCCACATCAAGTTGGATCGAGCTCTTCTTTCTCATGAGTGGTTGGCTCATTTCGCTTGCTCCTTGTTTTCTTTGACTAGGTTGGGGTCAAATCATTTTCCTATTTCCTTGTCAGCTAAGGTGGTTGGTCGAAGGTGCTCCTTTCCTTTTCATTTTGAAAAAATGTGGACGTCTCATCCGTATTTTAAAGCTAAGCTTGTCGTGTGGTGGGATATCCAGGTGGATTGGTTGGCCATGTACAAGGTGGCGAAGAAGTTGGTGGCAGTTAAGGTTAATGTGAGGAACTGGAAAAAGGCCTCCTTTGGTCATATCTTCCATGAGAAATCATGTATCAAGGTTGATCTTGATCTTGTTTAGCAGAGTATTCAATCCAGGGATTATGATGTTGTACTAGCTAATGATGAAAATGTGTTGTCCCGTCTTCATAATATTGTGGCCAGGGAGGAAGAATTTTGGAAACAGAGATCGTGGGTGGTGTGGCTTAATTGGGGCAACAAGAATACTAATTTTTTGTTATCTCACTATGCTTAAGCATCATGCCTCCAACCGAATTAAGTGTATTAGTTAGGATGAGAGGGTGATTATGAATGAGGAAGAGATTAGGCATGCAACTATTGCTTTATTTTCAAACCTCTTGACTGATGATTATGTTCCTTGCTTGGTTGATCAAGATATTTTACTGGAAGTCATTCCTTGTCTAGTGACAGTTGATCTTAACCGTATGTTGTGTGGTATCCCCTCTGTGAAGGAAGTTAGGAGCATTATTTTCTCCTTCGTTGGTAATAAGGCTCTCGGCCCGGATGGGGTTTCCCATGTTCTTCTTTAGAGAGTACTGGATGATTGTGCCTAAGGATGTTGTGGATGTGACTAAAGAGTTTTTTGTCAGCCGACATTTGCTTAAAGAATTGAATTCTACTTTTTTGGTGTTGATTCTAAAGACCCCTGGGGCCTCGGCCTTTAATGAGTTCAGACCAATTAGCTTGTGTAATTCAATTTATAATATTTTCTCTAAGGTTCTGGCTATTAGGTTGCAGAGGATTATGCCTCTGATTATTTCTCCCAACCAAAGTGGCTTTGTTGTGGGAAGGAAAATTCTCGACCCTATTATCATTGTACATGAAAATATCCATTCGTTGATGGTTAACAAAAGTCCTAGCTTCTTTTTGAAATAGGATTTGGTTAAAGCTTATGATAGGGTCAATTGGTCCTTCCTATATAAAATTCTCCTTGCTTTTGGCTTCTCGGATACCTTTGTTCAATTGGTTAGGAGCCTCATTTCTATGGTTTCCTTTTCTGTGCTAATGAATTGCTCTCCTTTGGATTTCTTCAAAAGCTCCAGGGGGTGCGGTAGGGGGACCCTATTTCTCCCTTTTTTTTCATTATTCTGGTTGAAACTCTGGCTAGGCTACTACAATTAAAGCTTTCATTGGGAGCCCTGAAGGGTTTGAGACCCTTTTCTTCATCGCCCCCTTGTGTGCATCAACAATTTGTTGATGACATCTTGATTATGGGTGAGGCTTCTATTTCGGAAGCGAGAAAAATAAAGTTGGCCCTTCAGAAGTATGAAGCGGCATCTGGGAAATTGGTGAGTCTCCCCAAGAGCACTATCTTCTTCCTCAACACTCCGAATAGAAGGGCTCAGAGAATTGTTGGTATCCTTCAATGTGTTGTGGGCTCTCTCTCGTCAACCTACCTTGGGTTGCCTCTCGGTGCTAATTCATTTCATGATTCTTTATGGAATGGCTTGATTTATAAATGTAATGTGAATTTGGCTGGATGGAAAGGAGCATTGGTTAGTCAAGCTAGAAAATTGGTGCTTATCAAGTCTACTTTACAGAATCTTCCAGTGTATGCTCTCAGCCTCTTTTAGATGCCTCATAAATTTTGTGAGAAAATTGAATGTATTCAGAGAAGGTTTCTTTGGTCGGGAGTGGAAGATAAAAAGAGATTGAGTTTGGTTTCATGGGAGGAGGTGTGTCAATATAAAAGACAAGGAGGTATAGGGATATGCAGAATTAAACCTGTCAATTTGGCTCTAATGGCCAAGAAGCTTTGGCATTTCCTTCATGGTGAGAAGGATTGGGTGTAGATTCTGGCTTCTAAATATCTTCTTCAGGTGGATAAATTTTGGGAGTTTCTAAATGAGGATTTCTCTCCTCCTTTGGGATCCTTCTTTTGGAATTTGTTGATCAGATCTAGAGGTGTGATTTCTGCTAGCTTACATTGTTCGGTTGGGGATGGTTGGGATATTCTCTTATAGGATGATTGGTGGTATGGACACTGTCCTTTATGAGATTCTCAATAGGCGATCCCCTGGAGGGACCTGTGTATTCATGAATTTGGGAGGCATGTGGCCGACTATATTGTCAATGGGGAATGGAGGAAGATACATGAGGTGTTCCCTGTGCTAGTGGATCTGTATAATGAGATCTCCAGAATTCACATCCCTGTCTCTCCACAACGGGATAAGGTGATTTGGAAATGGTGCCCCAGTGGGGTCTTCTCGGTGGCCTCTGCATTTAAGTCATGTAATGACATTTTGGGTCCCAGGCCGCCTTGGGGCTTAGTATGGTCTTCACAGCTAATCCCCAAGATTAATATCTTTCTATGGTTAATGGTGCAAGACAAGATTCTCACTATTAATAATTTGTGGAAAAGGGGATTCTCCATTCCCAATATATGCTACCTTTGTATGATGGATGCAGAGGATTGCTCTCATTTGTTTATTGGCTGCAACTTTGCTCGGGAAGTTTGGTCCCTTTTTCTCAATTTGTGGTGCGTCAAGTGGATTTTTCCTACTTCAGTCTGGGATTTCTGGCTCCAATGGCATGCTCCTTCTGTTAATCCTTCTCTAAATTTGCTGCCACATATATTTTGGGGATCATGGAAGGAGAGGAACATCAAAATTTTAGGGAAGCCTCCCTTTCTCCTCTTTTACTTTTCTTCAAAATTGTTTCTTCTATTAAGGAAATTTTGAGGTTGGTGGTGGACAAAATTGATATTCTTGGGAGAGTGTTGGTTTTCAAATTATGATGCTTTGGTGGTGACTAATTGGAAACTTCCTTATGATATTTCTAAACCCTTGAAGAAGGCTAATCTTGATAGGGTTGAGGTGTCATGGCTTCCCCCTCCTCCTAGATGGTTCAGCTAAAGGAAATCCAGGTCCTGCTGGTTGTGGGGGAGTGTTGAGAGATCACAATGGTAGGTTTGTTTCAACAGTGGCGCTCCCTTTGGGAATCTAGACAAACCACTTTTTTGAAGCTATTGTAGCCTATCATAGCATTAAGTTGGCTAGAGACTTGGGGATCTCTAAACTATGGATTGAAGGGGACTCTCTAAACATTGTTAATTGCCTTAAGAAATGATCTCCCCCATCCTGGTCTATTAATAATCTTATAGTGGATGCCTTGTCCTTAAGTGGTGATTTTGATGATATTTATATATCTCATGCCTATAGAGAGGCAAATGCAGTCGCTGATTGGTTGACTAATTATGGAGTGACATTGGCAAGGTCGTGGGATGTGGATGGCATCCTTCCTATTGATTTAAGGACCCTTATTCTTAATGATCAACGTTAGTTTGTTGGTTTTTCCCACCTCCTTGGATTTTGGTATGCGTGGGTATCATGAAGTTTCATGTTTGATTAGACTTCTCGCACAACTAATGCTCACTGGAATTTGAGGCCTTCCTCAACCCAGTTATTTAAACATCCCCCTCATTATTTTGATTGGTACTGCCCATGATAGCATCACATGCTTTCTGGGTGTTTTTATTTCTCTTGCTCCTAGCTTCCTTCGTTTGTGGTTTCTTTCTACAAGTGATTCAATGATGGGTGGGGATAGGTGTCGAACGGAGCCTCTATCTTGTGAGGAGATTAGAGCTAATGCTGACGTTTGGAAGATTCTGCAGAGAGGTGGTGTCACTACCTTCATGGAGAGGTTGATTGGCTTTAAAGCCAGTGTGTCTAAGGACTTTTTCAACGCTTGGCATGGTCATTTTCTAAGTATGTTTGGTAGGGATACTACCATTAATGAAGATTTTATTGCTGAAGTTATGGGTATGATGGAAGGTAGAAAATTTTACAAGGATAAGAACATTTTGCAGACGGCTAGACAAAAATTTCTCCGCAATAGAGAAAGGGCTAAAATGGTTAGATTGGACTGTGGGGGCTATGACATAACTAAGATAAAACCCATCTAGCAGGAAGTTGCAGTGGTGTTGATGCGATATTTCACTCTGGATGGAAGATATACAGTGTTGTATGGTCACCATTTCATGTTGTTGAATCACTTTCATCATGGTAAGCGTGTGTCCTTCCCATTTTACCTGTTGATGTCTTTAGAAGAAGGAATTTTGAATTTTAGGAAGAACCCTAGGAACCCCCTTTTGCATGAAGGTTTGATGTTGGTCATTGTTGAGTTTATCAAATCAAATTGTATTGGTAGAGCTCCTCGGTCCCCTATTTCTAAGAAGGGGAAAGGGTGTGGGAAATGTCGGATTGAAGAAGTTTTGGAGTCTGAGGGTACGGATATGGAAAAGGAGTTTGAGGGTTGGTCCAATGGCTATGATACTAACTTGGATTACACTCCTACTGGTGGTGTGAAGTCCTCAACTTCCAAGGCTAAATCTCACCTCCTGTGTGCCAAACATAAACTAAAGGAGGCCTTTGTGGATGTTGTTGAGGAGGGTCTTTCTAGTGGTAAGAAGACCAAGGGTCGTGCAAAGGATGTGGGTGAGAAATTTCAGGAGGTGGGGGAGAATATCCAGGGTGATGATTCTAGTTTTGGTGGGTCCCCTATGGCTAGTAAGAGGAATTTGGTGGTCAATCTGGATGAATTTGCACAGGTGTCCGCATCCAAGGATAGGGGCAAGGCTAAGCTTTTCCCTGAGGGTTTGCAAGAGGAGGATCCTTTGGCTGGTTCACATCAAGGGAGGGGTGTGTTTTGGGGGGCTATGGATTTCTCGTAAGCTTCTAGTTTGGTAAAAGAAGGGGCTGATTTCTCATTTAATATGCTTATGTGGCTCATGCAAAAGGTGCAGGACCTCCACAACAAGCATGATACCATCGCTTGTTGCAACATTTCTACACTTCATAATCTCAAGGAGAAGGAATCTATCTTTGGGCTTACTAGGTCTTTAAATTCCAGTGTTGGTTGTGTTGTTGATGAGCTTGCTAATTTGAAAAGTGATTATGGTCCAAGGTTGGATCTGCTGGAAAGACAAAACAGGCAGCTTCGAAAAGACTTGGAGAGGATTATAAACATTATCAAAGAGAAGTTGGAGGCCTCGGCTGAAGGTATGATATTCCTCAATCAGAAGGCGAAGGAAATAACTGGGAGAGGACTGTTTGAAGATCATGCGACTAAGGAACGTGGGGAGGGTGTTGTGATGGACATGCATGCTATGGACTTGGATGTTGGACCAAGTGTGCATACTTGGAGTAAAACCAAGAAAGGTAAAACGGTCCCTCCTCATGATGTTGAGGAAATCATGGAGATGTATGATAGAATGGCGTCTAAGGATCTGGATGCGGCAAAGATGCTTAAAGAACTTCTCTAATGGTCATTTGGTGTGTCTCTCTATTTTTTGTGTTGGTTGTTTTTGTCTGTTGATGGTCTGTTAATCAGCTTATTTTTTGTTGGGTTTGGGTGGGCAGTCTATTGTTTCATCTTTTCTTCCACTATCTCTTTTTGTTCAGGGTTTTAGGTACCCTTCAAAACCTGTTTACCGTTAATCAAAAACTAAATCAAGAAGAGTAACTATTGTTTAATAATTGTATTCATGCAAACAACTAAATCAAGGAGTAACTATTGTTTAATAATTCTATTCCTGCAAACACATCATCTTAACCTTGAGAGCAATTTTAGTTTAACTATCACGTAATAATCACTTAACTATTTTGATTAAGCTAAATCGAGAAGGGCCCAAACCCATTACTAAGCAACCATTGAGGTAGAAGAGAGGAGTCTCACAAAGAGTGAGACAATAGAAAAAAGAAACAAAAAAGGACGAGACTCACCAATAGTGAGACTGGGAAAAATAGTAAAAAAAAAAGTCTCCCAAGAATAGAGACAGGATCAGCAACGAAGAAGAGAACAACTCAAACCAACAATGCTTTTGTAATATCCCCCTTAGTTTTTTTCCAATTTTTCACATGAAACTTCACCCATTAATGTTAGCTTAAAGAAAGATAAGCAAACTAGAATATAACCCTTCACTTTTTGATCACCCGGATCCTGGAGTGGGAAAGGTGAGAGCATACAATGTACGGAGGTCTGATTGCAAGAACTAAAAATGTCGAAAGTACAAATGATATTGGCGACAAGCTAGCCAATATAGAAAAGTAAATACTTAGGCGACAAGCCAGCCTCTTCCACTTTTCAGTGGGCTACAGGAAAAATAATTGTAAAGTAAAATGCTTAGGCGGCAAGCCAACCTCTCCCACTTTTCAGTGGGTAAAAAAGAAAGCAACAAGGCAACAAGCTAGCCTCAATAAAATTAAAGAGCAAAAATGGAAGAGTTGATTAGTACTACTAAATCAGTGTTACAATATTGAAATCTTTTACAATGAAACTGAGATATTCTTAGCAACTTAAAATCCCAAATGTTAGACAATGATTTCTATATCAAATACAAAGATGAGCATCAAGGAAATAAGGTAAAACATTGTAAATACCAAGTCTGATATAGTATTGCAGCATTCTAATTTTTTTACCAACCCTGGAAAACCACCAAAATTCTCATATCTTTGTAAAATCACCTCTGAATGATCCCAAACTGAAAGCAAATGATTCCTAGGGGCTAGGTGTCTAATATCCAATAGAAAAACCCCTCCAAACAACACTTATTATTTTTTCACACATCCCAAGGCACAAACATCAAATGGTATGGCCTCCTTGAGAAGGGTGACCTCAAGCAAAAATTAGATGCACCTCCTAAAATCACCAAAATAGGAGCATAGGGGCGCCCAAAAGCTAGTCATCCAATGAGTCAATACCCACAAAAATCGCTCCACTCCTTAGAAAGATGTAAGTCAAAACTTGTTACAACCACACTCAAACCAACAACATGAAAACTGAAGAAACACACTCCAAAAGGAACAAACTGAAAAAAAACTCACTACCGCACCCAAAATCAGAAAACATCAAATGAAGCCATCACCTTTGAAGCTCAGTTGCACCCTCTAAAAATGAAGGAGCACCAAAAATCAGCTAGGAGCTATCTTGCAATCTCGAAACTGAATAAGGCTAGGAGGTATTCCAATACCAAAGCAAGATTCTAGATAAAATCTGGCAGCACTTCATTATGAAATGAATAATGGATACTAAATGAAGAGGCAAGGCATTGTATATATAGCTTTCCAACCCATAATTTCAAATCACCTTTTCCCTCCAAAAGGGATGCCCAAGAAGAAATAATATAATATTCATTTAAATTGCATTTGACCAACTTGACTTTGGGCACCCAAAATGACTTAGCAAATTTAACTTTATTAAAAGCAAATATATTTTTAATTAGGACGTCCAAAGGAGAAACCCAACTTAAAAACAACTCAAATTTATGAAACTAGGCGTTGGGGGCTAAAAGGCATAATATTAAAATATAACTTAAGTTGCCACCTTCCAAAACAAGCTTCAAGAAAGCTAGAGACACATCTGCATATAATGCCTTACTAGAAATAGACACTGAGTGCTAAACCGCTCCCAAACTTCACTGCCAAAAGTAGCACTTACTAAGAATAGCATACTACTAAAAATAGTAATTGACTCCAAACTCCGTTAGAGCACAAACTGGGTAGTTATTGTAACTTACTAAAAATAGTAAGCCCAAAAATGTCCTCCAATGAAAATGCATGTCATACCATTTTGAAGCTCTTTGAAAACCCAGAAAGACTTAGAAGAAAAAATACCAAACTCCCGCAAACAACCCCTGAAAACTCAGAAGGAACCTCCTAGAAGATTGGAAACCCTAATTTTTCATCCAACTAGCCTACAAGCCTTCGGGATAGGCTAACGGTCATCAAATGGAATTACTATTGAAAAGGGGACATTATAGTCTGCCCTCCCCAAGATTGCTTGTCCTCAAGCAGTCGCAAGTTTGGATGCTACAAAATATGCTCATCCTCCCAAGTAGAATCCTCAATCAATAAGTCCTTCCACTTCACCAAGTCCTCTTTGATAGACCTCCTCCTCAAAGAACGCTCTCTGAAATCAATGATTTCCTCTGGAACCAAAACCAACTGTCCCTCCTCGTCCAATGGAGGAAAATCTGATGAAGCAACAACATTATGCCCAAGCGCCTTCTTGAGGTGTGCTACATGGAAGACATTATGCACCTTGCTACTTGTCGATAGCTCTAACTCATAAGCCACTTCCCCAACTCTTCTAATGATCCCGAAAGGCCCATAGAAATGTGGCTTGAGTTTCTCTGCTCCACTCTTCTTGAGAGTAGACTACCTGTAAGGTCGGAGTCTCAAGTAGACCATGTCAACAACCTCAAATGTGCACTCAACTCATTATTGATCAACATACAACCTCTATTGATTTTATGTATGGTGAAGATTGTCCTTCAAAGATCTCAAAATGTCATGACTCTACTATAGCATATCCCTTTCTTGAGGGGCTCTAATATCACCAAACAACAAATCTGTGAAGCTAGGAGTCTCATATCCATATAGAGCCATGAAAGGAGACATTTTTATTGACATGTGGTAGGAAGAGTTCTAGCAATACTCTCCCAAATGAAGCCATCTCACTCAAGCCTTTTGTTGCCCTAAAACACAATTTCTAAGATAGTCCTCCAACCACTTGTTCACAATATTCATATGTCCATCAGCTGCGGGTGATAACTAGTGCTTGGAGTGAGCACTGTACCACTTAGTTTGAAAAACTCCTTCCAAAAAGTACTTAGGAACTTGTTGTCCCTATCACTCACAATGTTTTTTGGCAACCCATGCAATCTGAACACCTCTCTAAAGAACAAATCAGCAACCTAAGTTGTAAATTAGCTGGTAATGGCGAAGAACTGAACAAACTTCATCAATCTATCCACAATAACATATATGCAGTATTTTACTTGCACCTTTGGCAACCCAATGATGAAATCCATTGAGATACTTTCCCATTTCTAATTGGGAATAGGTAAGGGCTACAACAAACCAACAGGTATAGTGTGCTCATTTTTATTCTGTTGGAATTTCGGACACTCCTTAATGTAGCGTAGAACCTCATCCTTGAGTCCTTTCCAAGAAAACCTCTCATGAATCTGCCTATAAGACTTGAAATATCCTTGATGACCAACCAAGGGAATGTCATGAGATGATTGTAAAATCTTCTTCTTCAGCTTAGATTCAGGTACCAAGAAGATCCTAGCCTTATACTATAACAAACAATCAATCAACTAATACCTCTCATCATGCAAAGTGCCCTCAACTAAGTTGGTAGCAAATTGATTTTTGGCATACTCTACAACAATCTGCTCTTTCCAATTAGTAGTGATCTCAACCAAAGAGCTCAATTGTAGCCTTCTAGACAAGGCATTAGCCACAATGTTGATCTTCCCTTTGACATACTCGATGTCAAAATCATAATCTTGGAGCTTACTCACCCACTTATGTTGCCTCTCATTCAGATCATTTTGATGCATGAAATGTTTAAGACTGTTATAATCAATCTTAACCACGAACTTACAACCAAATATTGTCTGAACTTGGCCAATGCATGCATGATTGCAAGCATCTCCTTGTCATAGATCAAGTAAGTCCTCTCAACACCCTTCAATTTTCTGCTCTCGAAGACAATGAGATGTTTTTCTTGCATTAGGACAGCCCCAACTCCTTCTCCTGAAGCATCACACTACAACTCAAATAGTTTGGAGAAGTCAAGTATGGCCAACACAGGACATGAACTCATGAGCTGCTTGAATCTATCAAATACCACTTGTGCTTTCTCTAACCATGCAGATACCCCCTTTTTGGTGAGATCAATAAGAGGGGTAGTCATCTGAGAATATCCCTTCACAAACCTCCTGTAAAATCCACAATGTCCCAAAAAACCCTTCAACTGTGATAGGTTCTTTGGAGGAGGCCAATCCAAGATAACCTTAATCTTCTATGCATCAACACTAACTCCCTTCAAGCTGATCACATGCCCAAGGTAAAGCAGCTCTGTCATTCCAAATTCACATTTGGACTCCTTAGCAAACAATGACTTGGATTCCAAGATGCTAAGCACTTCCTCTAAGTGCTTGAGATGCTCTTCCCATGACTTATTGAAGATGAGGATGTCATTGAAGAAGATACAAATTTCCTCAAGTTCTTGTGAAATATCCTATTCATACATGATTGGAAGGTAGCCGGTGCATAAGTCAACCCAAAGGGCATGACTAGAAACTTGAAATGCCCAAAATGGAATCTGAAAGCAGTCTTCTCTATATCTAATTCCCTCATCCTGATCTAATGGTAGCCCGATCTGAGATCAATCTTGGAAAAGTACACAACTCCATGTAGCTCATCAATGATCTCATCAATCCTAGGAAAGGGATACCAATTTTTTATCGTCTTTTGATTCAAGGTATGATAATTGCACATGCACATAGTGCCATCCTTCTTCTTGACCAAAACAATTGTAGAAGCAAAGGGACTCTTGCTTGGGTGAATGTAACCCATGTCCAAGCGTTCTTTGATAGCCTTCTTTGTCTCATCTTTCTACTTCTTCAAATACCAATATGGGTAGTAATGACTGGTTTGGCTCCTCCTTCGAGCTATATGATGTGCTTAGTCCCCCTTTCAGGAGGTCTCCTAGGAGGTATACTACCAAACACCTTACTCTTCTTAGTGATCAAGGATTGAATATTTGGATGGTAGTGTTTTTTATCTTCCATGGGATTAGATGGCAAGATCAAACACTTTGCTGCCCATTCAACTTTATCATGACGAATCAACCTTTCCCTCCTCTTGAAAGACACAATGCAAGGGCCTCCATTTGACATCCCTCTCAACACCACCTTCTTCCCATCTAATGAAAACTTCAACTCCATGGTTTGCAAATTCAAAGTGATCTCTCCAAGAGATCGCAGCCACTGAATGCCAAGCACTGCATTAGTATCTACAATGCCAACCACATAGAAGTCATCCTTGACTTCATAGTTACCCAACTACATAGACATATTGGAGATCTTTCGGTTGCAAGACATAGTAAAACCATCAGCCACCATTACCTTAAAACCTTAAAACTCTTATGTTTTAAGGCCTATCTTCACAACCACCCCTTCATCAATGAGATTATGTGTTGCTCCAATGTTAATTAGAGCAACGATTTGTTGCCTTCCAAATACTCCACGAACCCTGAAAGACTCATTTTTCTAGAAACTAGAAAGTTGGGAAAATGCACCCCCACTTCCTTGGTCCTTATCCAATACTTTTGGAGCTTGTTCTTCATTATTATCCATAGAATCAGACTATTGTTTTGATATATCAGATTTTGACCCAGAATCAAAATATGCCTCCATGTGATGGGAATGGACTTTTTCCGAAGCACTTGTGACCCTTGCTCCATGGTTCTCTACAAGTGTAACATAATTGCTTCCTTCAGAGCTCTTCATGAAGTTCATCATCCATCTTAGAATGAAACTTTTTAGTCTGATTGGAATAATGTTTTGTCTTTCTTATGACCAAAAGTCCTTGACTGAAATTTTGGCCTTGGGGCAACCAACTCCATGCTTCTAGATTTCTAGATTTCTTGATTTCTTCATCAAGAGTTAGTGGATCAAAATCTTTAACCCACCCCTTCAAAGGTTCCATTAGTCCCTCAAAAAACAAGACTACAAGCCTTCTTTTAGTGATGTTGGGCACCATCACAAAAAGCCTCTGGAAATTTGCAATGTATGAGTCAAGTGAACCATGTTGTTTTAGTTGTGCAAGCTCACGAAACTTGACCTCAAGATCCTTGGTATCAAACCTCTCAATGATTTTGTTGCTAAACTCCTCATAAGTACAAATAAGGTTATGGCCAAGAGTGACCAAACCGTGATACCACCACTCATAAGCAATCCCATCCAAGTGCAAGGTAGCAAATTTGATGGCATCTTCTTCTAGCATCGGTCTTAGTGAGAGGTAGTTGTCAAGCTTTTGGACCCATGATCTCACAGAACACTTAGCACTTTCATCGAAGTGAGCCAAGGTAACCTTCCCAAGAGCTTACTAGAAATCTCTTAGAGGCATAGGAGCACAATTCTCAATTCTTCCACCTCCTCTCCTTTTCTTTTGATTCAAATACTATCTAAGGACAAAATCTCTCAAATCTCAGCATGAAGGGAAGCATACTCCATATAACTATTCCTCACTTCATCCGCCAATGGTATTTTAGGTTCAACAGGCGGTTCCTCCCTTTGAGTAAAAGTAGGAAGAAGAGGTCTAGAGGTTGATCCTCTAAGAAAATCACCATGTTGACCAATAGGTCTCCCTCTTGGATTTGTGTTAGAGGCACTAGTTTCAGCCTCTAGGTTTTGTTGCACCAGAGTAACTTGTTGATTCATCTTAGCAAGCAACTAGGACATCATGTCCAACATGATAACAAACTTCCTCTCTATTCTAGCATCCCTATCTTCCTCATGGGTTGGTCCCTTCTCCCTCTCCGCCATGGTCTCAATTGCAATGCCACGATTCCTTAGAACCTCTAAAAAAGTATCCTCTTCAAGAACTGGTGGGGTCTAAAACTGTTGTCTCTTCAATTCTCTATTGTAGTATCTAGTTTCTATGTCACTCATTTCACAAACTGATCACTGAAAGTACAAGCTGGCAAGATGACTGGCTTTGATACCACTATAATACCCCCCTTTTTTTTCCAATTTTTCACATGAAACTTCACCCGTTAATGTTAGCTTAAAGAAACTAAGATATTCTTAGCAACTTGAAAGCCCAAATATTAGACAATGATCTCCATATCAAATACAAATATGAGCATCAAGGAAATAAGGTAAAACACTAGAAATACCAGGTCTGATACAGAATTGCAGCATTCTGATCTTTTGACCAGCAACCCTAGAAAACCACCAAAATGCTTGTATCTTTGTCAAATCACCTTTGAATGATTCCAAATTGAAATCAAGTGATGCCTAGGGGCTAAGCGTCCAATATCCAATAGCAAAACCCTTCCAAACAACACTTATTATTTGTGCACACATCCCAAGGCACAAACATCAAATGGTACAGCCTCCTTGAGAAGGGTGACCTCAAGCAAAAATTATACACCTAAAATCACCAAAATAGGAGCATAGGGGCGCCCAAAAGGTAGTCATCCAATGAGTCAATACCCACAAAAATCACTCCACTCCTTAAAAAGATGTAAGTCAAAACGTGCTACAACCACACACAAACCAACAACATGAAAACTGAAGAAACACTCCAAAAGGAACACACTGAAAAAAAACTCAATACCGCACCCAAAATCAGAAAACATTGAATGAAGCCATCACCTTTGAAGCTCGGTTGCACCCTCTGAAAATGAAGGAGCACCAACAATCAGCTAGGAGCTATCTTGCAAGCCCAAAACTAAATAAGGCTAGGAGGTATTCCAACCCCAAAGCAAGAGTCTGGATAAAATCCAACAACACTTCATTATGAGATGAATAATGGATACCAAATGAAGAGGCAAGGCCCTATATACGTAGCTTTCCAACCCATACTTTGAAATCACCTTTTCCCTCCAAAAAGGACGCCTAAGAAGAAATAATATAATATTCATTTAAATTGTATTTGACCAACTTGACTTTGGGTGCCCAAATGACTTAGCAAGTTTAACTTTATAAAAAAAAAAATATTTCCAATTAGGATGTCCAAAAGAGAAGCCCAACTTAAGAACAACTTAAAGTTATGAGACTGGGCGTTGGGGGCCAAAAGGCATAATATTAAAATATAACTTAAGTTGCCACCTTCCAAAACAGGCTCCAAGAAAGCTAGAGAGACCTATTTTTGGAAATGCAGTTTGGGAGCAATTTAGCACGCAGTTTCTATTTCTAGCAGGGCAGCATATGTAGATGTGTCTCTAGCTTTATTGGAGCCTGTTTTGGAAGGTGGCATAATATGCCACCTTCCAAAACAAGCTCCAAGAAAGCTAGAGACACATCTACATATGCTGCCCTGCTAGAAATAGAAACTGCGTGCTAAATTGCTCCCAAACTGCATTGCAAAAAATAACACTTACTAAAAATAGCATACTACAAAAATTAGTGACTCCAAACTCATTAGAGCACAAACCAAGCAACCGTCGTAACTTACTAAAAATAGTAAGTCCAAAAATGTCCGATGAAAATTCATGTCATACCATTCTAAAGCCCTTTGAAAACCTAGAAAGACCTAGAAGACAAATTGCTAAACTAACACAAACAATCCCCTGAAAACTCAGAAGGAACCTCCTAGAAGATTGGAAACCCTAATTCTACATCTGACTAGCCTACGAACCTCCGAGATAGGCTAACAATCATCAAATGGAACTACTGTTGAGAAGGGGACATTACAACTTTTGACTAGAGCCTGGAACTGAAACCAAGTTTTTGGAAGGACCCAAAAACATCAACAAAGACAATCAAGGCAATTTGTAATGCTCATAATGGAGTTTTTGCTCCCAAACACCAAGCCTAAAGCAAATATTAACACCATTGGGCAACTCCAAACCAACTTTAATACAAACACAAAATATAGAAAAAATAAAAATTGTTCTAACTTTTGTGACATTGTCAATGGTAACATGCTAACCAATAGCATCAGCTATATCATGAATGATAATTTCATCCCAAAACTCCAAAGGGAGCTCCGGAAGACAAACCCAAACAAGACCCAAGTTGGTCTTGGTAAAATCAAAACCAATAGACCAATTTTGGATGTAAAGAAAGGCTTTACCTAGAAACTAGGGTCCACCTAGCAAAACATTAGAGCAGTCCACGGTGGAGTTGAAGAAGAATAGAATGGATCCATTCCTTGAAGCCTCCATGCTCAACAAACCAAAACCGCACCAGCAATGAGACACCCAGCAACGAATAATATCTATGTTCGGGCTTTGATCCAAGAATCTTCCAATGAGAGATGTTGAAAGCTAGCAGAGGCTCTGTCCACCCACTCATCGAGTAGAACAAGAACATGAGATTGAGGAACCATGTCAAAGGAGACCACCTCAACACTACACTCTAATTTACTGCAAGGAGGAGGCACACCCTTAGTAATAATAGGAACGGGGGCTTTCACTTGAGAAGGCGATATGGAACAAAGACCCTGATTGGGACAGAGAGGGCACAATCTCCACTTCACACATGTCAGTAATAGGTATTGGCGGCCAAGAGGACGAGGCAAGAAGATTTGTCTTAACTATTATCTATATTTATTTAGTACTTAGTTACAATTTATTATATTTTATTTTTGATTTATTTTGTATGAATAAAATTTATTTATTATTATTATTATCATTATCTATTATTTAATTACTATTATCATTTTCAATTATTACTATTTAATAACTAAATTTCTTATCAATTTAATAAATATTTTCCTTTAATTAATTGTTATTATCAAATAATTATTTTTTCCATTATAATGAAGAAAGTTTAATTTTGACAAGAGGATTGTGACAACTTTCGTCTTAAAACATTTGAAATGACTCGTCGGGGAAGACGTCGCAAACATAACTTTTATTGATAATTAAGATATTAAACAGCTTATAAATTGCCGATAAGTGATTTAAGCATTTAGTCCTATCACTAATGTTTCTTTCTGCTCATAGTCAACACATGAGCATTTGTTGTCACGACTGAAATTCATGTATGCTTGAGGGAACTAACACAAGCAAATCACAGAGCGAAACAATGACTTTTTTCCCAATATGAGCTGCTGCTTCCTCTTTTGTTTAGAGGTTTTTTCTTATCCAGCTTCTATCAAAATGTAGGCCTTATTTAGTCTCTCTTGTTAATTTGGCCATGGTGTCTGCCCCCCAAAAGTATTCTGTACATACCTCCAAAAAATTTCCAATCAGACCACCTTTATGAATAAAAGCCTGTTACAAGCCTCTAAACATGGGTCTGTTCAATTTGATAGCACTCAAAAAGGAAAATTTATTCTATAAACAACGATTGCAAGAGTAATTTTAGTTCAATGCCATTTGTGACACAAAAGATGAGTGAAAAACTGCCATGCTTTTATTTCACTCAATGAATCCAAAACATTTTCTCTTTTCTTTATCAATTGAACTAGTAGAGCAAAGAATCCAGTGGAATTCAGGGCATAATTACCTACTATTTTGAATGGTAATTCAATGTATTAAACATGTCATACAGGGTATATAACTATACACCATGTGATTGCTATCAAAAACCTTTTAGACAGGAAAGCAAACTAGCCAGTAGGTATGTAGTTTCAATCATTTGTCACTTGTGCTATGCAACAAGAATTCCCTCTTGCTTGTTAACATTTTGATCGTCACTCTAAAAAGAACTTTCACACTTATCAACCGTTGCAGTGATCTTGCTATAAAAGTGTAGAAATGACAACACAGTGACTCCTGCTATGCTTCAAAAGCTCATCCAGAAAACCCAGGTATTAATATATTAGCAGTGTTCTCGACATTTGTTCCATGCTTTATGGAGTGATCCCAACTCTATTTACAGCTGGACTTGACAAGCTTGTTGAACAAATCCAGTTCCTGCTACTTAATGGTGACATACCGATTTGTGCCATGTTTTGCCCAATGATCTTTCAAATCTACTGGTTTAGTCACATCAATGCCTTGTAATGACAACCTTAGCAATAGTTTCTGAAATGCTCCTGCACTCATTTTTCGACCTGGAAACCGATAGCCTTTCTTATTAGGATTCATAGGTAATGGATACATGGACATCATTGTAGTGCAGCAAGCTGACTGCCAGCCTCCAATTCCCCATCTGTAACACAGTTGATTTGCCCCAGTACATGAACAGTAGGGTATAGGCATTGGTGTAGAGACAACAGAAGCATTACCAGAATTGCTTTCACCATCCTTTCCCTCTGGACCAACTTCCATCCCATTTGGAACTTCAGACTGCTGTCCTTGCACCCACCCCTTCTTAGAGGAATTGGGAGCTTGGAGGACACTGCCATCCACATCTTGAGATCTTTTCTTTGATTTTCTTCCTTTCTTAGGTTCCTTGACAACAATCTGGGCAGTAGACTTAGGTGTTGCTTCACATTCCAAGACTGGTACTAGTTCAGATGTCCCAGCAGTTAAGGTGGGAAATTCATCACATCCAATTCCAAATGTACATTCATGGTGTATGTTTATGGTCTGAAAAAATCTTGCATCTCTACTACAAGCACCCATCTGTGTTAAGTGTGGAGAACCCACCATCTGTGTTAATTGAGCCTTGTAAGCATGCCATCCAGGGCTTCTATCTTCCCTTGCATTTTCTAGAGCCGCAATTGCAGCATCTCGTTCCATTATTGCTTCTTCTCGCTGAGCAATAGCAACATCCCTCTGTTCATAAGCTGTATCCCTCTCTGCAATAGCGATTTTTTTTTCTGCAATTGCTTTATTCCTCTCACGAATAGCTGCATCATGTTCGGCTTTAACAGACGTCAATTGAAGCGCCACATAGTCCTTAAGACTTTTTTCATCCAAATTTCCATCATTCAAGGAATTTTGTAACCCTTTTCTGTCCTCATCATCCATGTACTCTGCAGCACCAATAGTTTGTAAAAATCACTTTCTAAAGAATTGTCTTGGAATTCACATAAATTAAATGAAAGCTTCAAGTGACAGGATACACGCTTAAAAATTAAAAGCATTAGAAACTCAGATGTTAATTTTATTGCAAGAATATTATGAATGAAGCAAGAAATGCTGATTACTCATGATAATTGTACTGAAAGGGTGGAATTAATAATTCAGTGACTGCGATATCTCAAACATATGTCAAATTCAAAAGACAATACTGGAATGTTTGCTCAACTGTTAATTATTAATTTTTATTTATTGGGAGCTTGCATGTACAGGCAAGAAAGTCCAAGGTGGTTTAAACCTCATGGGTGTCAAAGCATTTGTTTATTAGGTGAGCTACCAGAAGTAAATCCTTCTCAATATTTTTTAGGATTTTAAGATTCATCGAATTTGAATTATTAGAAATATAAATCTAAAGAATTTTTTTCTTTTAATTTATGGCATGAAAATTAAATATGATATTGGAAGTGTGGATCAATAAATTGAACATGATCAATAATATTCTAGGAGCATCGATGATAGTCCTACGCATACAAGGGATTTGACTGTCTCCCCTACTCGTCAAGCTAATTTTTGGTGATGGTTTAGCCTTCACATTGCTATTCCCTACACAGATCAGATCTACATTGCATGGTCGTTTACTTCAATAACCATTGATGTTTATAGAGGTTATTAGAAAAATTTATATTCTAATTTTCCATTCATGAACTCTACTTCATTTGTTTTGTTTTCTAGATTCTATTTAAAATCTTCTTAAAAACCATTTCAATTTATATTGCATTAAAAATAACTTTTAGGTCAAGATACGTAACTTTTCATTTACGAAGTCCATCTTTCCTTGCCATAATAATGCATATCTAACCAACATTTTTACTTCTTTTGATGAACAGTGTTTTGTATAAACTTAACAGTTCTCAAAGTTCTGTCACAGTTCTTTTATTTATAATAAAAATATTAGCTTGGATAGATGAACTCTAAATAATAAACTGTAAGAAAAATTAAAAACAAAACACACTGTAAAATTCCAAAACTAGCACATCTTTTGCCAAAGAAGTGTGTATACATCTGGTTTACAAGCATTTTGAGAGCTAATGAGCTCTATATTCACATGAAATTCTTTCCATAATCAAATTATTTTTCATGGACATGATTGCAAACCCAACATATTCATAAGAAATAAAGTTTGTAGGTTAGATGTCAATGTTATCCCGACCATGAAGAAATTGTTATCTGCAATGTATAGAAGTTATTGTCAAAAATCTGAAAAATCAAAATTAGCAGAAAGCAACAGATAAAATCACTAAATCAGCTCCATCTGTGCAACATTAGTCATAAATTACTATTGTATGGAGTTGCGTAAAATTTTAAGTGCACACAAGAAATTTTGATTAGAAAGGTAAGAGAAAGATTTGTAAACTCAGTTTACAAGAGATGTAACCTTCTGTGGTGTCACAATCGCACTAAAACAGATATGACACAGAAGAACAAAAATGTGCTATCATAGTAACAATAATTAATGTAATTACAAAAACACTCGAGGTGAGGATCATCTCTCTACTTACAGTAGATATGCTGGGCTATTTGAGGAAAAGGATATGACAGATATGACAGAGAAGAACAAAAATGCGCTATCATAGTAACAATAGAGATCACAAAATGTAATGTCCCCTTCCTAGTGGCCATCATGGTGATAATTTAGCCTTTATGCTCCCGAAGGCTAAATAGAGAAATAAGGGAGAAATTATTAAATTAATTATTTTATAAAGTTATTACATAATTTAAAATAAAAAAAAAGTAACCTTATATTTAATTAATTTAATATAGTGACTCAAATAAAATATTATATCATAAAGTCACTAAAATAAAATAATATTATTTTCTAGAAGCTTCTTGAAGTTGGATTGAAAAAAGTATAAGAGAAGAACAAGTCAAGCTTCTAGGCATCCAGTTATTGTCATTTGCATTTGATGAGTCTTTGTGGAGCCAACGGTTTCTGCAGGTTGTCTACTTGGTCTTTGGGAACGAAAACTCCCATAGATTAGCATAACTGAGGTGGTGAAATATCCTCCGAAGGGTTGCAGATTGGAAGGGATATCTCAGTCCTTTCATTGGTGCCAAAATTTGTGGCCAAGGGCCAATTTTGCTAAGTTCGATTGGAGGTTCGATTTGGAGACATTTTGTGCTTGGAGTCTTCGTCGATTTTGCTACCTAGGGGTCAATTTGCATCTTACCTATTCTGATTTAAATATCAGTCATTATCAGTCATCATAGCAGCTTCATAGAGACCACGATTTCATTCATGGAGGCCCATATGTGCATCGATTTCTCTTCCTAGTTGGAGCGCTCCATTGTGATGATATTTGGTGCTTGAGAGGAGACTTGGAGGCTGTGTATAATTTTATATTGTCATTCTACATCAGAACAGGGGCGGCTGGGAGAAGGCATCAACTTGGGCTAGGAAGGAGCTCATTTCATTGGATATTGATTATTCTTCATCATCATCATTGGGCGCTGTTATAGCCAGGTTCTTCATGCATTTTGAAATTGATTTGCATTGTTATTCTAATCATTTAGTGTTGCTGCTGTAGGTGGTCATTCATATCAGATTTGGCATAGTATATACATCTCATTGTAAGCCAAGAGTCTTGGCGAATTCATGACATCTTTGTACTTGGGTTTGCATTCAATAAAGGGGTTATAAGTCGCATGCCATATGTTCAATGAAATGTTCATCTTTATAGCATTATTAATCAGCATATTAGATCGCATGCCAATTGTTTGACAAAATGTCAATTGGCTGTAGGTGTTGATTTATACTTCCATTAGTCATCTATTGCATTCGAAAAATACAAAAACAATTGCATTTCATGCTTAACTCGTAGTTTAATCATTTAGCATTCATCTCAAGGCAAGTTGCATCATTTTATGTTCAAATTTCACACAAGCCAGCAAACTGAAACTTCATAACAGCAATCTACCACTTTGCACAACTGTTTGACAATATTCCTTGAGGCACAAATCAGTTATTTGACGTCAGTTTGAGCAAGGGATATTACAAAAAACATATTTCTAGCAATGAACCAGAAAACAAATTGGATTGAAAACATATTTCAAACGACCTGGATGACAAAATGGATTCAGAGCATTTCTGGGGCCACAAGCCAGGTCAAATTTTGGACTGGAAACATGCTCTGAACAACAATCCAGCTGACAAATTGGATTGACAACATCTTTACATCAACCATATGCAAAATAGAGCGCTTGGGAGCGCCCGGGGAGACTATTAAAAATTAAAAGCATTAGAAACTCAGCTGGGTCATGAGTATCATCTGTCAAAATATACCCTCCCTCAATTTTTTTTGAATTCAAAGTCTGCCTGCAAGACCCATCTGTCAAATCTTAGGGGCTGTGTGTGCACTGTGCCCTCACTTATGCTGATCCCTATTAGATGCAAATCATGGGGACTCATCATCTCTTGTTGATTTTGGGGCTTCTGTTGGAGTTCTTGCATCTTAATGTTGAGGATAGGCATAAAGCCCAAGTGAGCCTTGAGCTTTTCTGCTTGATGGATATTATATTATTATGCTTTCGTCTTACTCATTTCATAACATTTTTGCAACCTTCTTGGTTAAAGGGAGTAAAATTCTCTACATGGCTTGTGTAGTAGGTCAGCAACATACAACATTGTATACCCAACAGTACATGGAGATCTCCCACACTGCATATATATATGGACAAACTCTGCATCTTTAATTCAACTTTATGGATCACACCTTTACACAATACATACATATTTCTTGTGATACTTACACAATACATACATATTTCTTGTAATACTTGTAGGAAATTGCGCATTGCAATTAAGATAAAGCTGGATAACTTCACATTTCCAAAATTTGCAAATACGCTAGTTGGGTTCACCATAACAAGTAGATCAGAACCTTTTGTTTCTTCAAAATGTTATATATGAAGTGTTTGAAAGTTATTGATTATCTCAATGCAGGAGCAATGTAATATAGTCTTAAATCAAGAGTAAATCAGCAATATGATAACACACACATAACACCATATATATCCTAGGAAATCCTTTAGAAAAAAAATGAAAAACAAAACAACCAAAACTCACCACCCCACTATATTATCAATAGAAATAATATGACAATACAATGAGAAATTAATACATGCCAAAATAGATGTTTTCAACCCTGTGTCTCAATTCTGGTAGAATTCCGACATCTACTTATCACCAAACAGACACAAAAGCATATCAAGGGTTGGACAATCTTGCATCACCCAAGAATATTTTATTTCTAATTTTGTTCTGTTTTGCATGTTTCTTGTTATTTTCCAATTTTTGAATTATTGTCTCACTGCAGCTGATAGTTCCCACTGCAAAGGCATTTTCTTGCCTAGTTACTATTTCAAGCATCCAAGTTCCAGATCATGAACTCACAATGCAGAAAGCATCCAAGCTTTGTTGAAACATTTGACAAAATTCCTAAGCTAAAGAGTCTCAAAGGGGTTCATGGCCCAGACCTTACCAAGTTCCAATGTATGGATCTCACCACACACGACATTCAACCTATAGGTCCTTTGAATCAGCAAGCAGTAACATGTAACTGGGCTTTTGGCTTTCGCATCAAAATTTGGATATTGCACCAACTAGAATACTTCAAGTCGGATCCAGGAAAGGATGTGAAGGAAGGTTCATGACCCTTTCGTCAGCATTACTTAACCATTAGAAAGGATCCCTATAAATATGAAGGCAAGTTCTTTGAAACGGGGGGGCATAGAGAAGATAGTTTGAATTGGGTACTTCAATTTCTACGATAGTTTGAATTGGGAACTTGAGTTTCTACGGTGATGTGATGGCAGACAGCCTACAGGCATGTTAGATTGTAACAAGCATTCTTATTCATGAGCTTGAAAGTGACCACAAACTTAATGCAGCATTTATGTTTCGAATAAACCTGTCATTTGATAATGATATCACTATTTATCTTCTATTTGTTCCTGTTGTGTGCTATCATGAGTATTTTGTTTATATGCATTTGGGTTGCACAAATAGATTGTCTTTCATTGGACCCTCTATCCATGACTGCATCAAATGGTATCAAAACTTAGCTGCAGCTAGGTTTACAAAAGGATTGGAGGTAGCCCCATAGTAGAAACGTTTTATTTGTTGCACTACAGGTTAGCCATAAAGGAAGATGGTTAACAAAAGAAGAGGAGATGGCCAGACTCAAAGAGGACAACATGATGAAGAAATTATCAAAGGGAGTGGCAAGGTGGTGAACTGAATAGCATTCTGAGAGCTATCAAAGCAAGGTTGTGAGACCTTGTGACTGCATAAAGGTAAAAAACAATCGAAGTTGAAGATGCCAATGGTGAGGAAACACCAGTCCAAGAACCATGCAATGAGGAAGCTTCCAATTTAGGGGAAGAATTAAGTGCAGAAGATAAATTTGCTAGGGCATTAATGAGAGTGAGAAGCAAGCCAAGGTTCAATCTTCCTTGTTATTCAGGTGATTTGGATCCTAAAAAGTTGTTGGATTGGATCCATGATTTGGATGAGTATTTTGAGTTTGAGTCCATTGACAACCCTAGGAGAGTCAAGCATGCAACCACCAGATTAAAGGGATGCGCATGCGGCCATATGATGGGAGTATGTGCAGAAAGATAGGGTGCAAAAGAAAAAGCTGAAGATCTCTAGATAGGATCAGATGGTAGAGCAATTGATGGAGAAGTTCTGGCCTGTGAATTATAACTTGGAGTTGTTCAAGATGTGGAAGAGGGGAATGACTATGAAGGAGTACATTGAGGAGTTTTGTGAACTCAATATCTGAGCAAATCACATGGAGGATGATGCCAAGAAGGCGTCTCAATAGTTGAATGGTTTATGAGGTGAAATTCAAAATGAGAAAATGTTTGTCGCCAATAAATTTGTGGAGTGTTCTTACCAACTTTCGTTGAGGGAAAAAGAGAACTTGTGCAAGAAATGCAAAGCACAAGGCTAGGGCAAGGGCAGAAGGAACAAGCAAAGCAGCTTGCAAGGGGCACAAAAGGATAGCACAACATCCAATGGGGGTGCACAAAACCCTTGCCACCAAACATTTGGATGCCCAAAAGCAATGAAGGAACATGGACAAGCTATAAGTGAGTGCGCATTGATCAAGGGCATGATGACTCATGTAGTGAGATAGAGTGACACTGGAAGGACAAACCCTGATGTTGCGCAATATCTTGCTGAAGCCTACCAAAGAAGATGTAGAACCATGATTTAAATAGAGAATATTCTACACTAGGTGTAAGTTAGGTGGAAAGTGTTGTAAGGTGATCATAGATGAAGTAAGCACAGACAACCTAGTGTACATTAAGATGATAGAGAAGTTGAGCCTAAAACCAATACTACATTCTAACTCTTATTGTGTTTCTTGGTTATAAAAAGGTTAGTAGATGACTAACAGAGCAACGCTTAGAGGCATTTCATATTGGAGGCTATGCGGATGAGGTATGGTGTGATGTGATTCCCATGGATGCTTGTCATGTGTTGAGGAGACCATAGTAGTATGATATTTGCACTATCCATAATAGAAGAACAAACATATTCACCATCACTAAAGGTGGAAAGAAGTTTGAGTTGAAGATGTTGTAGGTCGACAAGGACATTGTAGATGGCCAAATAATGTTCTTATCAACCAAGTAGTTCTTGAAGAAGGTTAAAGAATCAAAGGAGTGTTATGCATTGGTTGTAAAACCTACAACAATGGAGAGAGGGGAGTTGTGCAACTCAAAGGAGCTAGAGGTTGAAGCACTAGTAAGGGAGCTTGAAGATGTGATGAATAGTGGAATAATTGAGGGTTTACCACTAATGCAAAGCATTTTGCATTGCATAGATTTGATTTCAAGGTCCAATTTGCCAAATAAGGCACCATACAAGATGAATCCTAATATGAGTGCAAAACTAAACAAACGAGTAAAAGAGTTGATGTAGTATGAGCACTTGTGCTATACCTACAATACCTACCTTGAAGAATGGAGGAGGATGCAAGATTTGTACACACTTCCATGCCATCAACAAGATCACCATCATGTATAGGTTTCCATTGTCGCGCATGGCTGACCTAATAGATTGTTTGAGTGAGGCATGTTACTTTTCCAAGATTGACCTTACAAGTGGCTATCATCAACTTAGAATTTGAGAAGGAGATGAATGAGAGACAAATTTCAAAACCAAGGATGGATTGTACAAGTGTTTGGTTATGCCCTCTGGATTGACCAATGTGCCAAGTATGTTTACTCTCTAAGTAGTTTAACCAATGAACACAAAGTAAACGATAATGTATAGCGGAATATATAACAGCAATTATGAAACATAGTAATCACACAAAGATTGCACAAAATATAGCATTGTATCCATTCATCAGATAATAGCAAGTACATCATATGTCAAAATGTCTCCCCGACTACAATTGAATTATCAAATATATAGTTGGTCGATGTTAGTTGAGGACACCAACCGTCCTCAATGACTCATTACAACCACCCAACTGTCAAGGATTAGTTTCCCGATTACAACTTATACTAATCTATTGTTGAGCATAAAATATTATTTACTTATTTTACGTACTATTTGTTTGGCAGACTAACAACTTAATTATTTATGCTGCGGTCGACTACATCACCCCCCCCATAAAACAAGGTCGTCTTCCATATAACTACTACAAAAATTGGAAGACAACTACATAGTGTACTAATTCTAATGAGAGGATTGTTGAGATGGTGTCCCTGGAGTCAAATGAACTGAGGAAGTTGGAGTAGGTGTCTGAGAATTGAGTTGTCGGAGCCGGTATACTTCTTCAATCCTCGACTTCAAGTGATGTGTTGCTTTCAACTCCTCTCTGGCTTCCTTCACCATGTGCACAACCTCTTTCAGGTGATGGTTGATCCTCTCGATTTCCTTGTCCTTTGCTTCCACCTGATTTGCCATCTCTACCTCCAAGGCCTGAATCTGTTTATCTTTCTCTATCAACTCCTTGTCCTTGGCTGCCACCTTTGCTTTTTCAGCCTCTGTGAATTGAGTTTGCTGCTGTAGCTGGCTTTGAAAATGTTGAGTAAGAGAGTCAGCCTTTGCACGCACCTTCTAGGATATAGCTATAGCTTCATCAACCTTATTGTTCGGCCAGAAATTAGATGCCTCTTGCTGTTTTAACCCATAAAACAGCTGTCGATATGCCTTCTCCATGGCAATAAGTGTGCTATCAATTTGCCATCTCTTCCCTGGAACGTGGGCCTGGTGGGGTACCAAGCCATTAGCATCTCTAGAGTTTCGATCTTTGGCCAACCCTGTTGTACAAAAAGGCTAATGAACTCCCTCTCACAATTTGTCTCCATGAACTTTAAAATCCTTTGGGCCTCTTGCTAGACTATTGGGGAATGGTTGTAGTCTAGCTGACTAGTAATATCTGAAACTTCTTGTATAATTGTTGCTATAGGCTCTAAGCTTCGAATACACCTCTGAATAGTCCCCATTGGATCTGATCTATACAGTTTGGGGATTTCTATGATTATCCCCTCCAAATCACTTGACTCTTTCCTCAGTAGAAGTAGGGGTAGTTGACCCAGGTACCATGGGGGTGGCAGCTGCCATGGTATCACCTGGAGGGGTGTCCTCCACAAGATGTGTAGTTGCTAGTTCCTCTACTCCTGCCACATGTACTAGCTCTGTGGGAGTGAGCGGCTGTGTAGTGACCGGCAATGTGGTGACCAACTATGTGCTTTTGACTGCGGATGGCACCATCTCAAGCTACTCTGTACGCATCTCCATTCCTTGAATGTAAGGGGGAGATGTCCTCTAACCGAATAGGGGAGCCGAGTAGTTTCAGCCAACTATCAATCTAGGGTGTCTCCACTCCCGTACCTGTTATCGATGAGGTTAGAGAAGTGGTGGTGGCTACCATTGTCTCCTTAGCCACTCCTATGTCTTCTACCACTACTATTCCCTCAGTTGCTATTGTCCCTTCTATTGCTCCCTCGGCTGCTATTATCTCCATGGCTATTCCCGTTTGTGTTGTTGAAATTAGAGCCTTGTTCTCCACCTCTGTGGGTATAATCTCAAATGAGTGCGTGTCTACATGTGTAGTACTAGCTATAGACAAGGATATGGCTATGTGCTCGTACTCATCACTACTCTCTTCCTCTTTTTGCTTTCTCTTTCTTTTCCCTATTTTTATTTCTTCACCAATGCTGCTTGTGTATCCAAGGTGGTCCATCAAAACACGGTCGGCCATGAGTTGTCATAATCAACGGTTGACTAGAACTTACCTAACTTAGTGCCAAGCACTTGGGTAGATATGGCATCAAAAAATAATGCAATAGCATGCTAGGTCATGTAAAACGCCTTATGTTTACATGCCAAAAACTCCCTTATTTGCTTAGATAAATAATGCACCCAATTATATATTTTCCCTGTACTCAACCTAAACATGTAATCAACCATCCAAGTTGCAATGTTTGATGCCCTACTTGACCCTGTCAGCCTATGAGACACTTCCAATCAACATTGGCCAACATTTGTTTCCGCAACCCTCTAGCACCTGCATTCCATATTGTCTTTTATTTCTGTGTCAAATCCTACCTACAGATTCTTTTAATTATTATTTCTTTCTATTGTGGCCCCATTTCTGTTGTTGGTTTTGCTATTATTGTTCCAAATGTAGGTATTCCAAAAACCCTTTGAAAATCATTTGGTTGGAAAGAAATAGTAACTGAATATCCCATATATTCAATAGTACTTATGTGTGCATGCTACTTGTAATTTGTTACCATTACTTTTAGGTAGGGTTCAAAATCCCTTGAATTAAAGAAAGGGCATTGTGCAGCTTTGTCTACTTGGGCATGTTGCAATGCCCACTTCATTGGATAGTCAATAGCATTCTCCTGCCAACAAACTTTGCACTTGCTTCTTGTCAAGCTTTCCCATGTAAGAGAGTCCGCAATGACATTATCATTCTTTCCTTTATCCGCTTTCCCTCCTACAATCTTCGGTCTATACACTAGCTTCTTTCCTTTACTGTTGCCGCTAGCATCCATATTTCCAGTATTTAGTTTCCTTTGCAAATGACAAGACTTAAATTTGATTTTTGTTGGCGTTGAATAACCCAAATAGATGAAAGCTACCATTGGTATGATTTGTAATTGTTTGCTTTCTTCTTGACGTACAGATGCTTTGTCCTCATCACCTTTTACTCTTCCTATTTTTTGTATTCTCCTTCCTGTTTGTGTGCTATAATGGGGTCCCTGTGGAGGATAGAATTTGCTACTAAACCGTACAATTCCCTCGCCGCACTTCATACAATCTCTACACCGTACCCCTAATTCTTCCTTTCGTATTGTAGAAACTACATCATATGCTCAATCCAAAAAAAAATCGTACTACAGTACGAGATCTCCACGTCACACTGCAGGAATTATGATACTCCGTACGGCAGAGATTATGTCGTACGTCCAGCCCAGCAATCTTTCGTATAGTACAGTGATTGGAGCCACTATGTCATACAATGTAATCAGTGTTGTCGTATGCTACTTTCTCCTTCCTCCCTTTGTCGCACGATGTTTTCTCTTTCTTGTGCAACGTACGTTTTGGCTTCTGCTCTCATGTCGTATGTCATGTGTTATGCCCCTTCACCATACCTTGTGATGGTTTGTCATACGGTGTCTCCTCTATTCCTTGTCTTGCGTACGATGTGCTTTATTGATCTCCCAAAGACTTTGTTCCTTCCTAGCTTCCGTGCTATGTCTTTCTTGGGCAGTATGATGTAGTTAATGGGTTGGCGTGTAGCTTCGTTCCCCTTTATTCCCTCTTTTTGCCATTTAATATTTTTTAATCCTTTTACCTTCACTTTCATTTTTCCCCACTTTCTCAGTGTTTTATTATTTTTAAATTTCCAACAATTCTGTTTTTTTCATTCTCTTCTATTTTTCAATTTTTTGCTTTTCTCTGATTTTTGTACTTTTCACATTAATTTTTCTATTGTTAGTTTTTTTTTTTTTCTTCCTCTTTTGATTTTCCTCTTCAAACTTCTTATTTCATTATTTTTTCTAACTTTTACTTTTGAAGCATATCGCCACTTGCACATGAAGGGAGGCTTCTTGTAACACTCCTCTTCGTAACAGGTTCCCATATATTTCAAATCAAAATATTTATCAACTAATGGTGTGGGACCCATACCTCTAAAACTTCCATCAACATACCGTCTATCATATTGTTAGTACCAAGTGACGTTCTCTCCATTCACTGTTAGTGGTCTGGCTGGGTTTGGCATGAGTCGCCATAGCCCGCCCGAGGTCACCACTTTCGGCATCTTCATTTTATTTTCTTTCATGTACTTGATTAGGTCGTCATTGTATCCATCGGATGAAGAGATGAATGTGTCTTCTGTCATTATTATTGCTTTCAGGCACAATCATTTCTCTACATCCCAGTCATCTTCGTCTTCATTATCTTCATCTGCATCCTCCTTGTTTTGCATTGCTTGTTCTTTTCTTTCTTTCTCTACTTGTGCTTGCCTTTCTTTTTCCGCCTCTTCATTTAATTCATACGACAAATATCCCCTACGTTCTCCTTCATAAGGGGCATGGAACTTCTAGTGGCCCCATACTCTTCTCCAAATTGCAAGCGTTCCGAACAGGGCGTTGATTAAGTGTTTATGCAACCTGGGTACTACAATTCCTTCGACTCTTTCTGGCCAATCTTTCTTCACTCATTTTCTCACCTAGCATTGTCCAATCTTCCTCTAGCACAAATTGGCTTCCGTTTATCCCCCACTCTTGTTCTTCCATAGTTTTGTTCCCTCTTACTAGCCAATCCTCTTTGGTTGTGTATCCGAGTTTATTGATTCAACTGGCTCTTCCTTTCTCTCCTTGTGTACTTTTAGTTTGGACCCGTTGATAGGATCTTTTAGTAGAGTTTCGTCTAGTCTCTCCAATTTGATGGCTCTGTTCTCTCGATTTCTTGGATTTTAAATGGCCCCAACCACCTCGTTTTGAATTTACTGGGCTTCAGTTCGATACAACCATTATACTTGAGGACTAACAACCCCGGCTGGAAATTTGTCTGTCAGATGTGTTTGTCGTGCCAAAAATTTCTCTATTTTTGCATTGCCTCCATAGCCCACTGTGCAAGTACTCGTCATTCATCGAGCTTGTTTAACTAGAACAACTGTTCTTTCAAACTCTTTGTATCGCCAAGTCTATTTTCCACTACTATTCGCAAGCTCGGCACCATGTACTCCACTAGCACTACCACTTCCTAACCGTACATCAATTGGAATGGTGTATGGTCGGTGGTTACCTCGTAGGTGGTACGGTATGCCCTTAGTATGGCAAGTAACTTTTCTTCCCAATCCGCCTCCTCGATGCCGCACGACTTGTGGATGACGAAGACAAGTACCTTGTTGGTTGACTTTGCCTGACCATTTGCTCTTGAGTAGTACGAGTTGGATAGGTTATGAAGGATTTTGAACTCTGTCGGCATTGGTCGAATGACATGATTGATTAAGTGACCTCCTCTGTCACTGGTGATTTGAATCGAGATGTCATACCTTGTGACGATTTGCTCATAAATAAATCTCATTGTACTCAGTGCAGTATTATTTGATAGTACCCGAGCCTCTGCCCACTTTGTTAAGTACTCGGTAGCGACAACTATATATTTGCATCGATGTAATTGACTACAGAGATTGGCTAAGAACACCAGATGATCCAACCCTTGTATGCCCACTTATGCGAGTGTCGCTCCAATTAAATTAATTTGAAGCGTCAACATGCACATGGAATTCCTTGTTCCAATCCGGGTATGCCAAGATTGGCGAACTAATTAGTCGTACCTAAAGTTCCTTGAAGGCTGCTTCTTGGGCTTTTGTTCATTCAAACGATTGCCCCTTCCTGGTGAGTATGTCCAAGGGATACAAGATCTAAGCAAAGTTCTTGATGAACCTTCTTTAGTACCCGACATGTCCAAGGAATGATTTTACCCCAATGATGTTCTGAGGCAATTCCATTTGTACGATCACTCAGATCTTATCAGGGTCAATCTTCAATCCAGCCTTACAAACTATGTGCCTAAGAAATTTTCCTTGAGGCACCATGAACCAACACTTCTTTGGGTTAAGTACCAGTCGTGTTGCTCTGCACCATTCCATGCATTCTAGGAGAGCCTTCAGGTGTGTTTGTTCATCACTATAGATCGACCAATCATCCAGGAACGCCTTAAAGTTTCCTACCGACATCTTGTCAAATATGCGTAAGATTATCCTTTGGAAGGTTGCCAGAGCATTGCACAGATTGAATGGCATTCAGTTGTACACATACACTTTGTCTTCAACAACTACGAATGTCATCTTCAATTTGTCTTCTTAGGCTATACTTATCTAGTTGTAACCCGAAAACCCATCCATGAATGAGTAGATTTCATGGCCTGCCACTTCTTCCAATATTGAGTCAATGAATGGGATCGAGAAGGGGTCCTTTCTAGTCACAGCATTGAGGCTTCGGAAGTCCCCACATATTTGAATCTGCTCAGATTCTTTCTTTAATGATATCACGATCGGTGACACCCAATCACTAACTTCAACTTTGAAGATGATCCTAGCTTCTAACATATTTTCAATCTCTTCTTGCACCTTCACTGCATAGTTTTTATTCATCCGATATGGTCTCTTCCGTACGGGCTGTGCTCCAAGTACCAATGGGATTTTGTGCACGCACAATTCAGGAGGCATAACCTTCAAATCCTTTTACGTCCATGCAAAGACATCTTTGTACTTTGTGAAGATCTTAAATGTCGACACCTTAAACACTGGATTCCAGATGTCTCCGACCAGAATTGTTCGGGGATTATCTTCTCCTAGATTTCCCTTCTTTATGTTTGACTCTTCGTACTTGATCATCTTGTCCCTTTCAAAGTTGTGTGCTAATGTGTCATCTACTCTAGCTACTCCTTTGTATTCTCTATATTTCAGAGGAAATGTTTGGCTCGTTGATGCTCCATCCTCTTCTTCCCCTTCAATTTCTTTAATTTGCAGCATATTGCAATCTCATTGGAATACTTCATAGTCCTCCATCTGCTAGTGGAAGAGTCCGTTGAGTGAACTCATCTCGTCCTCTGAGCATTCTTGGAGGTCCAAGATACCTTCATCGTTCGGTTCTATAGTTCCCCTTTCTGCATCCATTCTAAATCCTCCTTCAGACTCAGAGTCTGACGATGCCAACTCCTCACCGATTGCTTGGTTTCTTAAGTCAAATACATATTTCTTTCCGTTGCTCTCTATGGACAGTGTGTTTCTTTTCCAATTATGATCTGCTTTGGCTGCCACCAGCCATCCTCTTCCGGGCAACACATTGTACGCCTTTTTTAAAAAATTTTGTAGTGGAATGACTACAAAGTTTAGCAAGAATGGTTGTGTCTCGATCGTCACCTTTTGCACCATCAGTGTTCCCAGCAGCCTGATGCCATGCTAGTCGACACCCACCAATTGGAATGTGGGTGGCCAGAGCATAGGTTTCCTTGGACTTTTCCATGTGTCTTTGGGTAGTTTGTTGACTCCCGATCCTCCATCGACGATCGTGTTTGTTAGATTCTTCCTTCTGATCTCCATTTGCATGATCGTCGATCTCTTATTGATGTTTACCGTCAGCAACATTAGGTCGATGACTTGTTCACCCTCGGGTGGAGGTTCTGCTACCATCTCCTTCCTTCAGCCTTCTTGTTGGTGGTGTTGTTCATCACCGCCTACGTTCGTGATTGCCATTCCTAGTTGAGGCATATTCTGGAGAAGGTCGATCACTTTGATGGGTACGGTGGTCTGTAGTACTTGCCATACAATATTCTTTTTCGACTCCAACCACCACAAAGTACTTGAAGTCTCCTAATGGGTTCTTCATTCCTTATCCATCACCTATTTCACCTCTGCCTTGGCTTCCTTCATTTGTTGCTTTTTCGTACGAGGGTTTGGGTAGATGGCTTACTTTGTTTGTGCTCATCACCAATACCTCTTCGTTCCGATCTTCCACATCTATCATATTGATGCCTTTCTGCTTGGGGCACTCGGTGTCTTTGTGGTCACTCGATCCGCACCATTTACATAGTTTTTCCCCCGAACTTTGACCATTTTGGCATTCCCTAGCAAAGTGACCCCATTCGGTGCACTTTCGATGGTGTATCATGGGTCTGCCTTTGTTGTCATACAGTATTCTACTTCTTGGTCCACTGTTGTTGCCTCTTTTGTTGTTACGATAACCTCCACAGGATGCATTGGTATTGTTCTGAGGTTTCAGTGGTGTGGTTAGAGGGGTTGATTGTTCCCCTTGTGTGAAGAGCACTTGTGTGCTTCTTGTTTTCAGGCTGTATGGGCATTCCTTGATGGAATGTGATAGGCCAAAATTGGGGTAAAGAATAAACTAGATTCAACTCGGTCTAAGTGTCAATCTGAGGATCGTAAGCTCATGAAAGGTGTCGTGGCTATATGCACAAGGGCTGCAATTCGTGAGGTGAGGGGATGAAAATGCATTCCTAAACTCAATTAACTACCTAAATTGAAAATCAAATTAATGTTTATGTTTTGCTTTTGTGACTGTGGCTGCACACTTTTATAATTTATCAATTCAATATGAATTGAATAAATTTAATTATGTGCAAAGACATAATAGCTGAAGGGAACTAGAAAATTGATGGTCATGAGTGATGATTCATAGCTTTGATGGCTTTGCTAAGTGGAAGGGTTTCAAAGAATGCTTAGACAAATGGGGACCCTCTCGATGAAAGTTACAAAGATCTACAACTCTTGTCACTTTTTTTTTTGTCCATGGGCCACAAAGTGTCTTCATAGGTTCAATGTGGTGCTTCCTAAGGATGATCAATTTAGCTCGTCTTTTTCATATTCTCTTAGGCAAGAAATGAGTCTTACTCATTTGTTTGAGTAGGATGTGCTCAATGCTATGCAACTTTCCCCATCATTGACTACTAGAGCTAACACGATTCCTCTTGTGAAAGACAAGCTCAAGAAACATGGTTTTGAGAGCTCCATCCCTCTTGTGCACTTGGTGATGGTCGTGTAAAAAGCTATGGTGGTGGACCTCTATAACATGGCTATAGTAATGAAGGCTAATTCTCTCCAAAGTTTGGCAATACTAGGTTTTTGCAAGGACCAATGATTTCATTGGTAGAAACAAAATTATAGGTGACTGAACAATGGAACAATGAGGTGAAAATTTTTACTCTACCTAAAGGTTTTTTCATGCTTTTTCCTTCACAAATTCTTCAACCAAAGGCTCTTTCCAATCCCTCTTCGTTTCACCAAGATTGAGAGATCCTTCTTCGTCCTTGGAAATAGTTGTTCCCTATGCTTCAATTGTGAGCCCATCTAGAAGATCTAGGTCAAACTTTAAGGGTTGCTCCTAGATTTCTCAAGTCAAGATAGTTTGACTAAGATTGTAGGTGGCTTGGGGGAAGTGATTGAAATTGACCCTAGGACTATAAACAAATCACACAATTTATGCTTGCTTCAAAGTTGCTAGGATCTTGATATTCCCCTCCCAAAACAAATTATCCTTTCCCTCCCTCGGGGTGTTTTTTCATGAGGATAGTTTGACTAAGATTGTGGGTCATGTTGCTCACTCTTGTTTCAACCTCACTTCGATCATTCTTCAATTTGTCTCTAATAGCCAAAGTCTTCTTTATGACTTACTTGGCATCGTAAAAAGACCTCTCATAATCAACAAGACTTTCTCTTGCTTCATAAACATGCTTGGTTCTTCTCCAAGGATATTGCTCCTCTATCATGGTGTTTGATTATCTCAAAGAAGTGAAAGTTCTTCATGGCATACCCAAAGATGGTAACGAGCTAGTAGGATCTTCTTCATCTACCAAGTTAAATTGCGGCAAATTTGTGGTGGCTCCTCAAGTGAGCCCAAAGACTCTACCATTAGCTAAAGGAAAGAAGGTGGTGATAACTTTCATTTAAGGGTGTTGCTCATCTTCCTCGTCTTCGATAATTGGAAGTTGGGTTTTAAAGATGATTCAGTTCAGCTAGCTAGCCTAAAGAGGAAAAAAGATTGGACTCACTTGGGAGAATTTCCAATGTGAAACTAAACCTTAATTTTGTTCAATCCAAAAGTAAAAAATAGTGATCAAAAAAGCAGAAGTTGATAGGCACTTGGATTCAACTTTGGAAGAGATAGGGATTGGTTTACAACAAATTATGGATGCTTTTTTGTCTTCTTTACAACAAAAGGAGAGGGACCTCCAATTGAGATATGAAAATCTGTTCTTGAAATGTTAGGGGCTTGAATGCTCATAACAAGCAAAGATTGGTCAAATACCAACTCTTCCTTAGTGAGTTGAATGTTGTTTTTTTGCAAGAATTTAAAATGGTGGAGAAAGATATTGATCTTCTCCACACGTATTCTTGGAAATCTTGGTTGGGTTGTTTTTGTGAATGTAGTAGGGGTTTCCAAGGGTTCATGTATCTCTAAAATCCCATTTGATACATCTTGAGCTATTGGTGAAGGTATCCAATTGGATCTGCTGCTCCTTTAAGTCAATCTTAGAAAACTTCTACAGTTTCTTGTTTAACATGTATGGTCCCAATAATATTGTGCAATAGTGGACAGTTTGGGAAGAGGCCTCTCAACAAGTCTTCTTGTTACAAGACCATCAAGTTTTTTAAGAGACTTCAATATTATTGCTAGGGCTGCAAACATGTGGAGGGGTCCAACACGATTACTCAATAATCAATATGTACTTGATTTCAAATCTTTTGTTCATAATAATAACCTTTTTGATGCAATGCCTAAGAAAGGTGATTTCTCTTGGAATAACATGGAGGAGGATCTTTTGCTATATTGTAAAGCATTTGGAGCAATTTTTACTTTTTGTTGATTGGCTTAACAAGATTGGTGCCCTAAAACGTCTATTCTTTCAATGGTTGTTTTAGAACATCTCCCGATTTGATTGAATGTTACTATTTATTCCCCAACTCCCAAATACCCTTTTAGATTCAAGTTGTCATGGCTTCAACATCAAATATTTCTCTCATCCTTGAATTCTTGGTGATCCTCCAGCCCTTCTCATTTGAGTTTTATCATGTTTAAGTTTAACCATAAGCTCAAGCATGTTAGGAAGTGTTTGTTGTCATAGATTAGGAAGTTGTTTCATAATATTTTTATGGAAAAAGCCAAGATTGGAATCGGTTTGTTTCGATATCCAAGCTTCAAGTCTCATGGATTCCCTTTTCAATATCCTACCACAAGCAAGTGCTTTACAAAGAAAATACTATCTAGCAACAAAAATCCAAAGATAGATGGGTTCACGGAGATCATAATTCTAAGTATGCTATCATTTTAGTGTGTCATCATGTTAACAAAATCACTAATATCCTCTCCTTTTTGGGTACCTCTCTTTCCTCCCAAGGAAATCAAGGCAGAAGTTGTCCTCTTTTTTCAACCTTGTTCTTTTCTCAAGAGGCTCCAAATCCTATTGATTTTGCAAGTCTCCTAGAGTGTCTTCCTGTGTTGGTTTCTGATGAGAACAATTAAGTTTTGCTTGCACCTTGTTTTGAAGAGGAGATTCATGGGGTTGTCTCCACCTCAAAATGATAGAGGCCTCAAATCATAAGGTTTTTCTAATGGCTTTCTAAAGGGTGTTGGGAGTTTAGAGCTAAACATCCCACAAAGGTTGTGAATGATTCTCTTGCTTCTAGGAAAGCGCTCCAAGAGTTCAAATGCTCAAAGATCTCACAAAGATTGTGAACAAATCTCTTGCTTCCAAGAAAGTGCTCAAAGCTCTCACAAAGGTTGTGAATGATTCTCTTTCTTACAAGAAAGTGCTCAAAGAGTTCAAATGTACTTTTCTCGCCCTAATATCTAAAAGCCCAACCAAGCCTCCTTTACTAATTTTCAACCTATTGCCCTTTGCAATACTGTTAATAATATCATTTCAAAAGCAATAGCTAAGAAGCTGAAAGCTTTCTTCCTATCCTTATCTTGCTAGAAAAAGGTGGTTTCATCCATGAGCAACAACTTCTGGATGGCATTATTATAGCCCATGAGGTGATGCAATCTCTAACTCTTCTAGCAAGAAAGGTATGGTAAACAAGTTGGACATTGCTAAAGCTTACAATATATTTTGTTGGTCCTTTCTAGAGGTAGTCCTTATGACATTTGCTTTCTCCTAGTTTTGGATTACTTGGGTCATGAATACAATATCCCAAGTTTGGTTTTCCATCTTGATTAATGGCAGCCCAACAAGATTCTAAATTGTTATGGATTCACTTCTAGTCAACTTATCAATAGGGATAAATCTAAAATCTTTTTTAATGTCGCTCATCACACTCAAATCAAAATTTGTGAAATCCTCAAGATCGGATCTACTTCTCTTCCCAATAAATATTTAGGGATTCCCCTTTTCAAGGTACTTTGTCACTCCTCTTTGCAAAGAAACTTTGGACCAGGATAAACAAGCTTTGTGGAATAGGAAATGGTTTATTCTAGTAGATAGAATTCTTAAAATCAATGTGATCCTCCAAGTGATTCTCATTTATCTTCTCTTTGTGATGGTTCTTCAACTAGCTTTTGGTTAGGGTTCTTGGATAAGTAATCCTCCATTTTGTAACACCTCAAGTCTAGACCAGATTGGTGCCTATCTTGTTAGCACCTGGGATTTGAAAATTCATGAGTATTAGCATGTGCTATGGAAAGATAGCAATTAGGTTAGAAAGTAGGAGGATTTCTTTAATACTTTGTTTCTACTTGCTTAAAAGAAGCTCCTCTCTTTTGTTCTCAAAGGTATTTGCATCCCTTAGTTGGAGCAAATGGATGAACTCCATTGTGTTAGAATATTATATTCTTCTATTGTTAATGGTCAATGTTATTTTGTATTAAGTTAGTTTAGTTGTTACTGTTTCTACAGTAATCAATAGGTAGATAGATATCATTAATATCTACAGTATTATGTAACTTCTATATAATGTAACCTTTTTTTTCTGTTAATGTAAGAATGCATTTACCATTCACACATTGGACTAAGGATTCCTCGAGGAAATATAGATTTTTCCCTAGTTATGATTTGCTTCAAATCAACACATCCTGCCCCTCCCAAAACTAGCTAGATTATATGGTTTGGATAGTAGCTGCTCCCCAAAAGTGCAATGTTTTTATTTGGTTGACTATCCCGAACAAAAAATTTACTTTTGACAAACACAACTTCCAAGGCCCTTTGTAGTGTGTTCTCTATAATGTCGCCTCTAAATCTATTGTTCATTTGCTTCTTCACTATTCTTTTTGTCAAGCCATCTAAAAGAATTTGGTCCACAAACTATAAACATGTTGGGTATTTTCAGATACTCTCCGCCAACATGTCTATAGCTAACCATGAGGTGTTCAGATTGACCCTCTACTGAAGACAACTTTGGTGTGTTCATTTTGGGGCATTTGGTTTGAAAGGAATAAAAGAATATTCTAGAACCTTACTCTTCCATAGCATAGATGTCGGGTGTACATTGAAGGCATAAGTTTGGATTTGTCAAATCCCTTATCTCTAAGTTTGCTGATTATTTTTCTTTGAAGAAGTGAAAGATTCTCCTACACTGGAATCTTACCTTCCTCAACCTCATTCATTGGATAAGAGTAAACAAGTTTGAAAGAAACAAAATCCATTTAAACCCTCCTCCAAGTGATTTCCTTAAACTTAATTTTGATGGAATTGTGAGAGGGAACCCCCTTTTGTCTAGTGGTGGGGTGGTTATTAAAGACTCCCACAAACTCTCATTTAGATTGGTGCACTCTTCTTCAAACATAAAACCAATAATGAAGCAAAATGGTTGGCAGCTATGCTTGGGATCAATATGGCTTTAGACTCTAGTTGTAAGAATATTGTTGTGGAAGATACCTCACTAAATGTGATGAATGTGTTGTAAAAACCAATAGAACACAAAATATTATTATTCTATTAGACATCAAGATACTGATTACAATGAGATTCATCCCCTTATATAAGTTTGGAGGATGAAATTGAATAAACATGCAAAAGAATAAACATGACATGATTCACCCTAAATGCTAAAAATTTTAAAATAGTAAACTCGCTTAATATTACGCAAGTAATTGGTAAATTAATTGATGTATTAACAATGAGCAAGACGCTCAATAAATAGTTTACAAGATTTACAAGAAGCCGGAAGGATAAGATCGGAGACGATCTTATCTTCAGGAAAAGCAGGAAGTTTCTAAAAGAAACTTCAGATAAGCTCTCGGACAACAAGGATGATCTTATCAGGATATTTTACAATATTTTACAAAGTTGAGCATTAATAAATAAATAATAAACATTATTTTAATACCCTCCCTTAATGCTCAATCTATCTACTACACCAAGATGCCCCCTGAATTTTACAAACTTATTTGTACTGAGCGACTTGGTGAGAATGTCTGTTGTCTGATCCTCTGTCGAAACATACAGCAACTGAACTGATCCGTCTTCAACCAACTTCCGAATGAAATGACAGTGAGTTTCCACATGCTTGGTTCGCTCATGGAAGACCGGATTCTTGGCAAGTTTGAGAACTCCCTGATTATCACAGAACAAGGGAGTCGGACCTGCTTGAGATATTTGCATATCTGCAAGCATCCGGCGAAGCCAAACTGCCTCACATGCTGCTTTTACTGCTCCCCAATACTCTGCTTCTGTCGAGGAGAGAGCCACTGCCTGCTGCTTCTTACTAGTCATGTGACTGCACCGGATCCCAAACTGAACACATACCCAGATGTTGATTTCCTGTCATCAACTGAACCTGCCCAATCTGAATCTGTGAACCCACTAAGTTTAGGATCGTGACTCCGAGTGTAGAAGAGTCCAAAATCAGGAGTGCCCTTCACATAGCAGCACACGCTTCGCTGCTACCCAATGATCAGGGGCTGTCATGAAGCGTGATATGTAGCTCACTGCAAAACTCAAATCAGGTCTAGTAGCAGCAAGATAGATGAGGCTGCCTACTAGTTGCCTGAACAATGTTTCATCTACCACAGGTGAATCGGACTTAGCTGACAACTTAAGCCCTTTTTCCATGGGTGTAGAGGCAGGTTTGCAATCCTGCATTCGGAACTTATCCAGAAGACTTCGAGCATACTTGGACTGGGAGATGAAAATGCTGCTCTCTGTCTGCCAAACCTCAACACCTAAACAATAATGCAGGAGGCCCAAGTCTGTCATGTCAAAAGTTTTGCACAAGTCCTGTTTGATCTCAGTGATCAAATGTGCTGAACTGCCAGTAATGATCAAGTCATCCACGTAGACAACAACAAGCAGAATCTCATTACCAGTATTCTTGACATACAGGTTCGAGTCAGATGGACTCCTCTGAAAGCCATGATCTGTGAGGTACGTGTCAATTTTTATGTACCAAGCCCGAGGAGCCTGTTTAGGCCATAGAGTGCTTTGACCAATCTGCACACCTTCTGTTCTTGACCAGCAACTTTGAAACCTGGAGGCTGCGTCATGTATACTTCCTCCTTCAACTCACCGTTGAGGAAAGCACTCTTACATCCATCTGATGGACCTTCCAACCAAATTGGGCTGCTAAGGCAAGGACGAGCCGTATGGTACTCATTTTGGTTGTAGGAGCAAAGGTCTCCTCATAGTCAATGCCTTCTTTCTGTGAGAACCCCCGTGCAACCAGACGAGCTTTGTACTTGTCAAGGGTTCCGTCAGCTTTGTACTTCACCTTGTACACCCATTTGCAGCTAATGGGCTTCTTCCCTGGAGGAAGATTGGAAAGAACCCAAGTGTGATTCTTCTGAAGACTATGGTATTCTGATTCCATCGCCTTTTCCCACTCAGGTATCCCGTTTGCCTCTGAATATGTCTGAGGCTCATAAACACTGTGAATGTTGGCCATGAGAGCAAAATTCACTGTAGACTACTGTTTGCTCTTGTTTCTGGATGATCTACCCTCGATGAGCTCATCAGCACGAAGATCACTGATAGTCTTAGCCCACCATTTTGGCCGGAGAGTAGAGGGGCCAACATCAGATGTAACAGGAGGAGCTGGATCTGGTTGTGGATCTGGAACAGGTTCAGCAGGGGGATGTTCATTATCATCTGGAGGAAACTCAGGTTGAGCATCATCAAAGACTAGGTCTTCGTCATCCCTCCCATCAGGTGGACCTAACGGAAGTCGGACACTCATATCAGGAGCCTGTAGAGGCTGATCCTCTGAATGCTGAACAGGTGAAGAAGAGTGAAATGGACCTCGTTCCTCATCAAAGACAACATCTCGACTGAAGATAAGACGATCAGTGTCTATATCAATCAGCCTATATGCCTTGTGGTTGTCACTGTACCCTGTGAACATGAGTTTCTGGCTCTTGGAGTCTAGCTTAGTGCGCTTGGCCTCTGGAATCCAAACATACACAAGGGAGCCAAAAACTTTCAAATGACTGATCCTAGGTTTGCGACCAGACCAAACTTCCTCAGGAGTCTTTCCCTTAACAGCATGAGTGGGTGACCTATTAAGGAGATAGACGATGTATTGGCTTACGCCCAAAACTTGGTAGGAACACTCTGTGTTGCAACATGGAGCGAGCCATCTCAACAATCGTACGATTGCGTCGCTCTACAACATCGTTTTGGAGGAGTGTAGGGTGTGGTTAACTGACGTTTTATCCCGAGTATCACAGAAGTTGGAGAATGCACTAGAACAGAATTCCCCCCCATTATCTGACCTAAGAGTTATAATACAAGAACTGGACTCTTTTTCAACTAAGGCCTTAAACTTCTGAAATACATTAAAAACCTCTGATTTCTGTTTAAGAAAGTACACCCACATTTTCCTACTATAGTCATCAACAAAAAGTAGAAAGTACTTGCAACCAGTTACAGAAGAAATAGACATAGGGCCACAAATATCAGCATGAACTAATTGAAGTACCTTAGAAGCCCGCCAAGAGTCGCCATCCTTGACGGTGTGCGATGCTGCTTCCCAGCCTGACAAGCACCACAAACGCCCTGATGCTGAGTCTGAATGTCAGGTAAGCCATCTACAAGTCCCTCCCGAGCAAGCTGAGAGAGATAGTGCACGTTCAAGTGCCCATACCGCTGGTGCCAAAGACTGGTGACAGCTGAATTTCTGGCTGCCAAGGCTAACTCCGGAGAATCACCAGTGTCCACAAGCCTGTAAAGGCCATGATCCTCTATCCCAACGGCCACCGTTGTGCGAGTTTCTCGATCAACAATCGAACATCTATGCGAGCTGAATACCACATCCATCTGGGGAGAATGCCGCATAATCTGACTGACTGAGAGAAGATTGAGCTCGATATCAGGTACATAATATACGTTGAGGAATATGAGATCCCTCGCCAGATTGAACTGACAGTGCCGCGACAAGCGTGTATTCCTCACCTCCGCCAAAAATCGAGTCAGTGCAAGGGGAAAAGTCTGTGAACCAGTCACGCCTATGTGAGAAATGACGCGAGGCACCAGAATCTATGTACCAAGCAGAGGATTTGACATGGTCTGCGGGCCTTTTTGCCATCAGTGCATAAAAGGCAGATTCCTTCTGCTCAGAGTGCTCGGCGACATTCGCTTTCTCTGAAACCCTCCCTGCTTCTTTTGCTCAGAAGCCAAACGAGCACGGCAATCCTTCTTGATGTGCCCAAATTTATGATAGTAGTTACACTGAACATTTTTCTTCTTCGGACTGGTCTGACTGGAGCCTTTCTGCTGTGAAGGCTGACCTTTTCCTTGATGCTTCGGATGGGTTTTAGCTGCAAAGGCCTACTCAGTGGAGGATGATGATTCACTGCTACCGAACTGTTGTCTCCAGCGATCCTGCTGCAACAGGATAGTGCACAAATTCGGAAACTTGAGATCAACATTAGCAGACGTAATGTTGAGGGTCTCTATGAAATGTTCATAGGACTTCGGTAAACTCTTCAGGGTGATCACAACCATGTCTTCCTCCTCCATTTTCCGACCAATCGCCTCCAACTGATCTCTGATCTCCTGGATTTTATTCAAGTGCGCTTGCAGAGTTGTCTTCTCATCCATCATGATAGAAAACAGCATATTCTTCAAGAAAAACGCACGGCTTTTGTCGGAAGTTTCATGCAAACCCTTCAAGTGATCCCAGATCTCCTTAGCTGATTTTCCCAGTGGAATCTGAGGGAGCTGATCATCAATAACGGAAAGCTTAATAAGCATTACCGCTTCACGATTATGCTCATCAAACTTCTCCTGATCCTTACCCGCCATGTCGGGACGAGTAGCTTTGCCGAGGATCATCTGATCAAGGCAGCGGTATTCAAAAATTGTCAGCATCCGCTGCTTCCAGGTGTTGTAATTTTTGCCATTAAATCTCTTACTACCCTCCAGCATTAAATTGCTTAAACTGGCCATCTTCATGCTTTTCGAGGCACGAAAAACGAGGTACTAAGAAGAGGCTGATGCAAAAAACTCGAGGCACGAATTCCAATGCAGAAAAACAAAGGCAGATTCAGGTACAGACTACAGAAAGTACAGTGTACTGATGGCACAAAATTCGAGGCACGGAAAACGATGCACCCAGAAAATTCGGAGACCAACCCAGTTGAGCTTTCACCAAGAATCTGGAATTGAAAAAAATTTCTACTTTCGAAAAACGGGTCAAAACCCTAGACGACTATTCAGAAAACCTTGGCCGCCATTGAAGAGCAGAAAAATTTCAGAAAATAACTGGAAACTCCACGAAATCACAGGAAATATAAGGCAATACCCTAGCTGTCGCAGCTGTGAGAAACACCTTCAAAGATTCTGAAAGTCGAGCAAGAAGAGCACGAAGAAAAGGTATAAACGCGCTAAACAAAGAAAAATCTGCGGCTCAAAAGGAGAAACGCGTCATCAACCAGAGCCAAAAAAAAACAAACGCCTTCCAGAAGATCGCGATCAAACAAAGATGAAGGCCGCGGCTGCAGAAACCGACCTGAATAGAATAAAAAACGCGACCTTCAAATCGCACGATCAGGTACAAGCTTCTATGAAAAATAAATCCGCCCAGATATAACCCACGATTTTTATTTTCAGAAATAAGCCCAGATATTACACAGGAGAGCCACAAAGAGATTTTCGGAAAAAAAAAAATCGAATTCTAACACTCGTAAAAAATCTTCGAAATTTGCAGAGAAGATTTTGAAAAAAATTTAATTCAAAAAAAACAAAAAAAATCTTAAACCGATTTTTTATGAATTAAAAAATTCTCTTTGAGCGTATTGGCTCTGATACCATATTACGCAAGTAATTGGTAAATTAATTGATGTATTAACAATGAGCAAGACGCTCAATAAATAGTTTATAAGATTTACAACAAGCCGGAAGGATAAGATCGGACGATCTTATCTTCAGGAAAAGCAGGAAGTTTCTAAAAGAAACTTCAGATAAGCTCTCAGACAACAAGGACGATCTTATCAGGATATTTTACAATATTTTACAAAGTTGAGCATTAATAAATAAATAATAAACATTATTTTAATACTTAAGTCACTAAGGTGACTTTATTACAAAAGTAAACCTTATCTTTTAATAATCATTTAAATATTATTCTAACAACTTGGACATTAAATCTTGTTTTTGGAGATGTGACCCCTCATCACTTCTTGATGAGGAGCCATTTTCCCTCTCTTTAATCTTTCCTCCACTTTGTTTATGCACAACAAAGGTGGGAAAGTTACTATGGTGGCTTGAAGACACGGTGGCATCTACTTCTCCTACTCCAAATTCGTTTAATGGGAATACAAACTAGTTCATAAGCTATGGAATGTGCATCTCGAACCACTGGAGATTGCCCAAATGGCAAACCTAGAATAGGAAAGGAAGGCAAGCCAAGAGGCAACAAAGAGACCCAATGTCTCAATAGGTGAGAAAATTATTCACAAGAAAACAACTAGAAAACAGATAAACTCGAGGGACTCCTTACATCATATCCATTCTTTGATACAACACCCTACTGCCCAACACTGATTGGAGGATGGTATCAAAAAGAATTCAAAGTGATGAGTAGGGGTTCACCCATACAAAGGCTGTATTTGGAAATGTAATGCAATACCAAGAGAAAATCCTTGAGATAAGAAATATTGTAACCACCCTGTTCAACATAATCCTCATAATATTTCTCAAACCAATAAAGCACATAGGCAGATCCAACAGAATAAACAACAGATTCATCTAGTATCAACAATGGAACATAGCATATCCCCGAAGAAATAACAGATTCAAAAGATAACAAAAACATAAAATATCAAGAAGAGCATAACACATATTCATATTGAAATGGATGAAGTGCATAGATCTAGAGATCTGAAATTAGATAGGTTGGTGACAAATACTGATTACTGAAGGAAAGCAGACACGGTTCAAGGATGAGACCTACCAAAATTACTCACCTAAGGACAAAATAGACAACTTGCTGCCTAACAACTAACTACCTATCTCCTACGTAGAAGCCATTATATTGGGGTGACCCCAAAACTAGATTACTTAACCCAAAGGTTATTCTGCCAAAAGTCAATTGCTTCATAACCCAACAAAACATAGTAAAATGTGGAAGTAAGGGAGCAGCACAATGATCAAAATGACAGAATCAACCAAGACAGACCCAAAATTAGCTGGAGGACATCAAAAATCTTATGCAGGTATGGCAAAGATATTTGGAGGGGATTGTTTACTGCTCTATTTGGTAAAATAAATACAGGAATTAATAATAGAGATGACAATGCATACCAGATACAGGAGTAAAATATATCTTTATTCGCACATGAAATTATTATAGAAGAAGACCAAAGATGGTCAACCAAGGATCAAAGCCAATCCAACTAGATCATACCTTTCTTGATGATACACAATCTATTAAAAGACCCAACAATTGCCAAGAGGAACACAACCGTCATCTAACTGACGCTGATAACCACCTAAAGTCGACAAACAATTAATACAAACAACTAATACATAGTCGGATAACCAATATTATCAGCGTTACCCGGGGGCACATCCCCTGTCTGAAAATACCTGTCCCAGGACCAGGGACATCCTGGGAACAAGGGGTCGGCCAGGGGACGTCCCCCTCGCATACCCTTTTTTTGCCAAAATGTAGGAAACATTTCTGAAACGAGGAGATGGCGGGGTCTGATGTAGGGGACGGCCAGGGGATGCCTGGACATCCCCTGCCATCCCCTACATCAGACCTTTAGTTTTTTTTAAAAAAACACATTTCAATAATAAAAAGCATTATTTTAATACTTTCGTGGGCCCCCAACTCCCATGTTGCCCTTATGAAGATTAGACTCACCATTTTGAGTCATTTTTGCATTTGTATGTGAAGGAAAAAAAGAAGCAACTGTAGGGTTTGAAGGCAGCCATTGCAAGAGGAGGAACAGCAGGGTATAGAAGGAGAAGAGGTTGAATCTACAGCAAGTGGGGCTGCAAATCCATCAAAGAGATATGTCTTTTCCTTCCCTTTTTTTTTCAATTTTTTTCTAAGTTTCAAGCATGAAAAGTATGATTTTTTTTATTTTTTCCATTTGTCAGTTTAAACTTGCATTCAAAATCAAAAAAAAAGAGCAGCAGTGGGAGTAAGAGTGAAAGTGAGAAAGAAGTGCAACCACTTGATAGAAATACAAGAGATAGTGGTGGGTGGTAGTGGACAGCAATCAAACCCATTTAAATGCCCTTCAAAAATCATGGAAAGTGGAAACATATGCAAAGTTTGAACAAAAAAAACCTTTCCTCCAATATGTTACACTTGTAGGCCAAAGGCAAAAAAATTAAGGGGGAAGTAGGGTGTGGAATTGTCATGTTTGCCATACAGATTTTAGGGGCAGCTACACAAAGGTAAGGGCACATTTTTTGGGTGCTATGGGACATGGAGTTAAAATGTGTCCTGATTTAAAAGAACATGAAAAAATAGAGTGCCATAGATTGCAAATGGAGGTGGACATGGGAGCTCAAGGTGGGACAACTTCTTTTCCAAGTGCGCAATCATCTATGCCTATGCCATCCACGGTTGGTAGTATTGAAATTGCCTCAAGAGGAAAGAGGAAGATGAGTGGTAGTGAGAAGGGAGCTTCAGTTGAATCTATGTTTAATAACTAAGTACGAGAAGCCACAGAATCTTCCATTGATTCTTTTTTGCCCATGCCATCCCATTTCATGTGTCTCATTCCTCTTATATTTCAAACAAATGGTTAGAGATATAGCCAATATTGGTCCCTCATTCATACCCCCTGGAGATCATAAGCTACACTACCCTCCTAGACAAAGAGTATTCCAAAGTTAATGTGCTAATGGAGGATATGAGACAAACTTGGATGAGGACAGGCTGCTCTATAGTGATGGATGGGTGGACTGATGTTAGACATTGGCCACTCATCAATATCATAGTCACATGCCCTGCTAGATCTTATTTTCTCAGAGCCATAGATTGTTCGGAGAAACGTAAGGATGCAAACTTCCAGTTTACCATTTTGAGAGATGCCATAGAGGAGGTTGGGGTTGCTAATGTTGTACAAGTGATCACTGATTCAGCACATGTGTGCAAATCAGCTGGTTTGATAGTGGAGGGTGCTTACAAGCACATCTTTTGGACACCATGTTGTGTTCATGCATTGAACAATGCATTGAAAGACATAAGGAAGCTAGATTGGGTGAAGCGAGTGGTGGAAAAAGCTAGAGAGATTCAAATGTTCATTTGCAACCACCACACCTCACTTGCTCTCTTCAGAACATTTTCAAAGGAGGAGTTCCTCAAACCTGTTGAGACAAGGTATGCCACTTACTGCATTTTGTTTCACTTTCAAATTTTGAAACTTCAAACATTTCAATTTGTATCTAAATTTGAATTTCCAAGTACATTGAGCCTTATATTGCTTTTTCCTTTTAATGAATATAGGTATGCCACATACTTCATCTTGTTGGAGAGGATGCTTGAAGTGCATGAGCCTCTACAATTGATGATGGTGAATTCAAAGTGGACTAGATGGCCTAATTCAAGTTCTACTCAAGGAAAATCCATCAAACAAAAGATCCTTGATGACGATTGGTGGTCCAATGTGAGGTAAGACATTGTTGATTTTATTATTAAATTGCTGTTTTTATTAAAATTAAATATTAGATTGCTGATTTTCATATTAAATTTCTGATTTTAATATTTTAAATTTATTGTCCAATGTTCCAACTTTCGAAGTTTCTAACATGTCAATTAACTTGTCAATTAATTCTTTTGATCTTTTTGTTTGCATTTTGCAGATATATTTGCTCCTTCATCTCGCCTATTGTAAATGTCATTAGATATGCTAATACAAACTCTCCTAGTCTTGGAGAGATATATGAGACATTTGACAGTATGCTTGGGAAGATAAAACAAACAATTTTGGAAAAGGATCCCATTTTGAGTTTATATGAGCAAAGTATTAGGCCCATTGTGATGTGGAGGTGGAACAAAATGAACACCCCACTTCATATGGCTGCCTTTGCTCTAAATCCCAAATGGTATGCACCAAGGGATGGTAGGGTGCCTCCATGTGATGACCCAAAGGTTTTAGATAGATTCACACGAGCCATTGATAGGATGTATTCAATGAAGAAGGCTTCAATACTTCGCACACAATTCCTTGACTTTGCAAATCTTCATGGCCCAAATTTGAGTAAACCACGGGCAAGGTTGGATAGAGCTATATTAGCTCAAACAAACCCTATTGGAAGGTGGACATGGCATGGGAGGGATACACCACAATTGAAGATACTTGCCACTCACCTTCTTGCATAGGTTGCCAATTCCTCTACTACAGAGAGGAATTGGTCCACATATAGCTTTATCCACTCCCTCAAGAGGAATAGACTTATCGCTAGACAAGGCGGAGAAGCTAGTGGTTGTGCATAGTGCTCTTCGGCTTCAGGATCGGCAAACTCCAGCTTTACGGTGGAATATTGATCCCGAAGATGTGGCCCAGGCTGATGAGGAGGAGACAGCAGAGGAATTGATTGGGATTTTGTTGGCTGAGGCTGAGGTGGACCATGACAGTAGCAGTGACTCAGAGGATGACTCTGATTTTGATGGGGTTATGGGAGATGCAGATTAGGGGCAGCAATGAACTTTGTTTTTTGTATTTTGATTTTCATATCATAATGTAAAAGTTTAAAACTATATGGCAGCAATGTAGCCTTTGGGAATTTTGTTATAAATTTATAAATTATAACTTGGAGGTTGTATCATGTATGTTAATTCTGAATTTTGAATGTGTATTGAGTATTGACAAAGAATTTTGAACACAAATGCTATATGTTAAGGTTCTATAATGTATATTGTGCATGCTTTATCCATGTATTCATATGAATATTTAAAATTTCCCTATATATTTTAAATCTTCCCTATATTATATATAGCCACCCCCTTTGCTGTCCCTCACCGTCCCCAAATTTGGCTTGAAAAATCAAGGACTTGGGGACTTGTCCCACCATCCCTTGTCGTCCCTGTCTCAGAAACTTGGGGTAATACTAAATATTATCGAAACATAATAATAAACACTATGCATTGACTACATCATCTCCCCCAAAAGAGAAAGTCATCTTCCAGACAACAAGTAAACATCAAGTAACATTAGGGAAGACTTTCCAAACTGATGACGATATTGTAAACAAGGACCTATAAACAAACCTGGAAGTGTACTTTGCAAACATGGAGTTGTAGTGTACTTGGAAAATAAATTGAATGTGGTGGGGTCTATGGGCAATGCCCCTTGCAAGGGTTTGGAGGCGACACCCCTTGTAGGGGTCTAGGGGCAACGCCCCCAATAGGGTTGAAGAGCAACACCCCTCACAAGGTCCAAGGGCGGAGCCCTTGGTGTCTTTGCCATTCAAGGCAAGGTCGACAGGTAGAACCCCACCACCAAGCCCAATTTAAGACCTTCAAAACCACACAAAACTTCATCGCGCACATCATTTTCATGAATTTTTTAGAGGCAAAAAAACAATGCTAACAGAGCCAAAAAAAGTAGAGATTCGGAGTGTTTAACCAACACATGATGGCGACCAAGGAAGGAAGTTGTCATATGCCATGAGACGTCGACCACCAAAACCTTCCGATTTTGAATTGTTGGTCGTAAAATGTGGATGCAAAGTGATTGTCGCTCAAGGAAGGGCGTACAATTGTTGGCAAGAGAGGACCATACAATGCAAGATGGTGTTGGTGGTCGTACGACATAAGATGATGTTAGGAGCTTCTATGTGTGTCATACGTTGTACCCAAGCTGTACAGTAGGACCATACACTCGTCATACATTGTGTTGAATGACCACTTGTTTTGGCCATACGATGTGGAGGGGTAAATGTCGTGCAGTGTGAGCAAATGAATGTTGTACGATGTGAACAAGTAGTAAGTACCGTGCCTTGCAAGTTGGTGAAGACCATACAGTGGAAACACCACACTCTCGCCATATGCAACAATTTGTTAAAGTTCATACAATAATTTGGATGAGTGAATTCTTTGGCCGTACCACTTGAAAAGGTCGTACAATGTGAGCAAGAAGTGAATGTTATATGGTGAATGAATCTCCTAAAACGGGCAATCATACGACGTGCAAACAGAGCTTCTAGCCAAGCCATATGTACTTAGGGAGTTTTCCAACTGAGGGAAACCATACAATGTGCATAAAATAGGAATGTCATACAATTTTATTTGTTCCCTTTGTCAAGTAAAGACATACTTTATACTGTCGTCCAATGAGTTTTGTTCCCTTCTTTAAATGAACCTGTACTTTATGATGCCATATTGTATGGAGGAATTGAGGGAACCATTGTATGGTGTGAGGATCTTTTCATGTAGTCAGGCTTTATAGTCAAGCTTTTTAATATATTCGAGCCCTTTATGTAGTCAGGCCTTGTAGTTGTGCTTTATAATATACTCAAAGACGTACTATTAGTAATTTTACATTCTTTTGCAAAGTTGGATACCTCCACTACAATTGTCGTCTTTTGTAAACCATGGACTACATTTGACACACATAAACTATCCAACTTTTCAAAATCATTTTTCATCGATTGCTCTTCATTGAGAGTTGTGGCTTCAAGAAAATTACAAGTCAAATAGAAATACCTCATAGTCCTCCCATTGCCAATGAAATAGGCCATGAAAAGAATTTATTTCATCCTCCAAGCATAATTGTAATTCTAGAATCCCTTTGTCATTCAGCTCTACCGGACCCAAATCGTGCTTCTCTGTCCATTCTTCTTTGGAGTTTGAATCTAATGAATTATGGGAAGTTGCTTCCTCACTTACAGCTTGGTTCTTTAAATCAATTACATATTTTTGACCCTTGTTCTCAATGGAGATTGTATTCTTTTTCCAATTGTAATTGGCTTTGGCTGCTACCGGTCAACCTCGACCTAACAATGCATTGTACGCTTTCTTCCTTAATGAAATGATCACAAAGATCAACAAAAATGTTTGGGTTCTAATAATTACCTTTTGTCCCATTATAACTCCAAGTACATTAATTCCTTGTTAATTTGCACCCACTAGTTGAAAATTTGGGGGCCAAATGGTTGGCTTGCCCAAACTTCTCTAAGTGTCTTCCAGAAGTACATTCACGCCAAACCCACCATCAACAATTGTATTGGTGAGATTCCTTCCAAGGATCTCCATATTCACCACAGATGGTTTTTTTGTCGTGTTAACTATCAGAAACATTGGATCAATCACTTGGTCACCCGATAGCGGAGGTTCACTTATTGGATCTTCATTCTCACCAAATTCTAATTGAACTGTAGCATGCATCATTTCATTCTCCCCCAATACAATAGCATTTCAAAGTTCAAGAATACTTTGTAATAAATTCACTACTTTAACTAGTACGGTAGTTTGAAGTACCTACCTTGTAATATTTTTTTTGGATTGTAATTGATTTATTATCGTACTTGTGTTTGCATTTGAGTGGTGGCATTCGTTATCCATAGCATTCTCCACTTCAGCCCTTGATTCGTTATCCATCATCCATAGCAATTATTGTTTCTATTCATGTTTCTCTGTTAGCAAAGCAAGCTTAGAGGATAGAGGAGTTTGCAGAAATAGATAAACTTGATTACAATATATGTGCTCTTGAAAAAGGGCTCGGATTTGTTCAGATGTCATTTGTATCACATGATGATAGAATTGTTTTCCAACCTAGCAAATTTTTCGACTGGCAAAATATCGTAGTACATGAGAACCCTTTCTTTTTGTGTTTGGGGTCCCTTACTCCAAAGGACTATTGTTAGTGCATATTTGCATGTTATCGTAAACCCAAGGCCCTTTAATCACCAAGAGTGTACCTTGGGATGCTCAGCATTTGGGTATATACCCATGAGGCACAACTATGTTGTTGCTTGGTTATTTAATATTCAACCAAAGCAGGTACAGTTTTGTGGTACCTTGGGATCCAGGTTTGCTTGAACCTTCCATTGGTGTGGTGAAATGAAAAATCACACTGACCTCTCTTCCTATACTAGGAGATTGGCATGTGGCATAACTTATCCAAAATAAGGAAGTTTGTCTAATTGAATGGCAATATAGATAAGCCGTGATTTGCTTACCATAGCACTATAATTTCACCTGCACAAGATCTAGTTATTTGAATAGTGCTTCACAAACTCTTTTCATAAGAACTTTTTGGATTGTTAATTTTTTTCTTAGTGAGAATTGCGAAGCATTTTTTCCATGTGGAGTAAGAGCAAAAGAGAAACCCCCCAATTTTTCTCCTCAACTTGCACTTAATCAAAGGGACAGAAATCTAACAAACATTAGAAGTTTGTTATGCCAATTTCCTAAACAGCTTCAACAACAAGTTCAGAATTTCTTGCCTTAAAACTAAGAGACAAGTCTGTAAAAACACTAAAATCCTACCTCTGTGTGGTCTAGCACAACTATAGTGGTGTCCTTCAATTTCCACTCCAAAGTCCAAACAATGCATGAGAAAATGAGGTAACGGTTAGGCAAGTAGTGGAGAGTGTGCACAACAATGGAGGCTTGAAGGTTTATGTTTTAGAACTTCGTATTAGTAATATTTTAGATTTTAGGGTTTATTATTTCTTTATTCTTTTTAAGTTTTTTCTGTTTTTTTTTCATTGCTTTTTGCCACAAGGGTGTGCAAGCACAGTCGTTTCAGGTCATTAAAAACAATTAAGTTATTAACCCAACCTTTTGACCTATGAAATTGTTTCTGTAGACATAAAACAGCCAAGCCATGGTGTATGATGCCCTAAAACAACTGTACCTCTCATCTTGTCACATTTGACCTTTCCTCAACCAAGAAATTTGACAAATGACTAATAAATCACCATCTAGGCCCTCATCACATTTCTTGGTGTATGAAACTGTAATAAGGTTTAATGAAGTGTCACAGGAAAACTAGCTGACTAACTATTATATTTGGGGCTGAATCTTCAGGCCAGTCATTTGATGAAAAAAAATTCCAATGAAAAGTACATACTCAATCATACTACATACATAACATTAGGATACGCATCATGGTCCCTTCCCATTGTCCAACCAAACACCACCGTTGCAACAAAACGAACAATGGGATCAATCAGTATCTAAAGAGGTTGGCCCCTTGCGCTCCCACCCTCCTTTTGTTTTCTCAAGTTACAGTGAACGTTTCCTTTTATTTTCTTGGGATGCAGTGAAGAAAGTGGCACATTAAAGAGAGATGCAGGGTCAGCTGGGTTTCAGCTCAAGAGAGCATCCAAATCTTGACCTCCCAACCCAATCAAGCACTATCAATTCACTCTTCCCTTGTAAATAGGCTGCACATTCATCATTAAGGACTACACTCACAAGGGATGAAACAAACAGGTAGATTTAATTCAACTCATAGTATCGCTTCTTACAATTAAAAGTTCAGGCCAACATTTTGTTTGTTATTTTTACCTGTAAAACTGGTCTGTAATCAAAAGAAGCATAAGCAATCACATTTTTTACCAAAAATATGTAATTCATGTACATATAAAATGCAAGAGAGCATCCAAGTACCAAACTTGAAGTTCACAAGCTGATTGGTGCAGGAGCACCTACCTTAAAAACAAGCATATTTTGATGTTTTGCTTTTAAATCTTTTCCTTTTTGTTGTGCAAGGTCCTAATGCCTTTTAGGATGTGTAAGGGGACCTTTTTAGAGCTTAGCTAAAATTAAAATAAATTGCGAACTTGGTTGTAGGCGTTTCCTTAAGTTTTTGGCTGAAATTCGAAAACACAGTGTGTTTTCAAACGCATGTTATTTGGCCACTTTTGAGCTCGAAATGTTAAACCTAACTGTTTTTTTCGGGTTGGAAAGAAAGAGCCCGACATTTTGAGTAGATGGAAGGTCTTTTGATGATGGCAGTTGTGAAAAATAAAGAGGAAACAACGTTTTTTTTGTGAACAGATTTGATTTTTCTGTGTTTGGTTGCGTGGCAGTAAATATGGAAATGAAATAAATCTTTTCTGAGTTTCTATGGCATGTAACACGTCTTTGTAAAGTTCTGTTTTAGGATCTTTAAACAGTTTTTCCATCGCTTCTTGTATTTTATTAAATCTGTCTTTCTTTATTTCTGTTTTTGACTGGTGAAATAAACCAGAAACATGGAGTGTTAGTGTTGTTTCTGCTCGCACCAGGCAATATGGACGCAGGGGAAGCAATGCTAGACTCCAAACATGTAAATAGTGTACATAAAGTAGTCATTAGAGTTTCCTTTTGCAAGTTGGAGGACTGTTTCTAGGCGAGTTGGGAACCCGGCTAGAAAATACAGTCAAGAGAGCAAAATCCCAACGTGGCAGGGGTGGTATCTTTAAAATCTGATTTGTATTGTGATTGCAGACAGTGCTAAGGAGGTGTAGAACAGTAACCAAAAGGTTCTTTAATGCTTTTGTGGTCAGAAAAGGCAGAATAGGCCAATGAAAAGCCTTAAGAAACCCTAGGTTACCCTAGGTTGGATTTTTCCCCTGTACGGGCAGAAAAAGGCATCAATCTCCAAAGAAGCTGTCAGAGCTTGGAAAAAGAACCAGAGAAACAATAAAAAGATTGGCACAACTAGAGGGAATAGAAGAGTTCTAGCCTGTCCTTTGAGTTGAGAGGGCTAAAAGGGTTTGAGGCTTGCAGCTTACCCAAGAACCAAGAACTCTGTTTTTCAAGAAACCAATGGAGAAGTGAAGCTTGGTGATTGTTTAAGCATTTGGAAAAGATGATTTTGGAGGCTTTGGAAAGTGCCACACACCCCTGTAACAACGTTGGCAGAGTGGAGGAGTGACTGGTCTTTTGAGGAATAAAAGGCTAGATAGTGCAAGTGGAAGAAAGAGTATCAAGTAATGTTTTGTAGCAGCAGATTTGCAATGATAGCAGGGTTGCTAAGGTAAACCGGGGGTGCCTCAACGAACAGAGGACCTATAGGTTGTAGGGTGAATAAATTAGCACCTAAAGGAGTTCTTAAGACAAAGACTCAAGCATTGAGATTGTGTTTTCTCAAACAACCCTGGTTCTATCAGATTGGTATCAGAGTAGTGAAAGATTTGGGAAGCAGTAGCTTATATGTCAGAGGAAGTTGAATCAAGTGAACCGCCAAAGATGGTGACAAACGCACAGTTAGCCAAGATGGTTGAAGAGCAGGAAGAGGATAACAAATCTTTAAAGGAAAGAATAGAACAGCTTGAAGCAGCACTAAACAAGGTGAAACTGGAAGGCAAAGTGCCAAAAGAAGAAGAGGTTGCAGAGGAAGACAAAGTCCCTGAACCTAACCCTATTCTTGAGGAGGAGCCTTTCTTGAAGGCATTAAAAGCCCTAAGTGGAAAAGGACTTGAAGGTGTACCACTATTCCATGGAAAGATGGATCCCGATCTGGTCTTGGACTGGATAGATGGAATGGAGAATCACTTCGAATGTGATGGAGTTACAGAAGCACAGAAGGTGAAGGTTACAAAATCAAGGTTGAGAGGATCAGCGTTAACTTGGTGGAAGTTTGTCCAGACTGAAAGGGAGAAACAAGGTAAGCAGCCCATATCAACCTGGAAAGGAATGGTTGCTAAAGTGAAAGAAGCTTATATGCCAGATGATTATGAAATTCAGCTCCACAAGAAGAGGCAGAGTTTAAGACAAAAAGACCAAGATGTAAACACTTACACGAAGAGTTTCAGAAGCTTTGTTTGAGATCAAATGTGGCAGAAGATGAGAGCTTGAAAGTGGCTAGATACCTCAATGGTTTGAAGTGGAATATACAGGAAGAGATGGCTTTGCTCAGCCCCAAGACAGTCCACCAATGTTATCAGCTAGCTATCAAGATTGAAGAAAGGAATAAAAGGAAGCATGATCAGTCCTCTAAGGGCAGAGGAAGAGGCAGAGATCAAAAAGGACAGCGTGGAGGTTACCAAGGAAGAGGTGGTGACCAAAGAAGCCAAGGAGAATCCAAGCTTACTGAGCATGGAGGTGAAACCTCATCAAGAGGAGGATTTAATAGAGGAAGAGGACCTCAAGGGGGTTCAAACAGAGGATAGAGGAGCAGGCAGAGGTAACTCTTACTTTGCCACCATGAAATGTTATAACTGCAATCAGCTAGGCCATCCAGCTTATAGATGCCCAAAGAAAGCTTCATCTAGCAACGAGAAAAGAGTAGCTTATGCACAAGAGGACACCGTGAGTGTAAAGACACTTGAGATCAGTCATATAGAATCAGAAGTAGGTGAAAGTCTGATGTTTAGTAGAGTGCTGATTAGACAACCGGTTAAGGAAGAACCCAAGCAAAGGAGAGCTTTGTTTAGAGCAAGGTGCAAGATATTGGGAAAGGTATGCAAGGATTATTGTAGATTCTAGTTCTACGGACAATATCATCTCTGAGGAGGCAGTAACTAAGTTAAAATTGCAGAAGGTACCTCATGCCAATCCCTACAAAGTCACATGGTTGAACAAAGGGCAGAGTGTCTTGGTGAATGAGCAGGTTACAGTGGAATTTTCGATTGGAGGCTACAAAGACAAGCTGATTTGTGATGTACTGCCCATGGATGCATGCCATCTTCTTCTTGGCAGGCCATGGCAATATGATAGAGGTGTTGTATATCATGGGAAGGAGAACACCATTGAGTTCACGAAGGATGGAAAAACATTCAAGCTGCAATCGTTGATTGAGGAAGATGAAGGGCAGTCCAAGGTTCCTAATATCATGTTGAGCAGTGGTAAGGAGTTCATCAAGGATCTACACCAAGGGAATGAAGGGTATGTGATTATGATGCAGCCCAAAGAAGAGGAAAAGGCTGAAAGGACAGTGTTACCAGCAGCAGTCCAAAACTTGCTTGACAAATACAAGAGCATAGTGAGTGATGGAACACCATCAACTCTACCACCCAAGAGAGCAATAAGTCATCAAATTGACTTCATACCTGGAGCCTCATTGCCTAACAAAGCAGCATATAAACTGACCCCTGAGCAGAACCAAGAGGTGGCAAGACAAGTGGAAGAGTTGCTGAATCAAGGTCTGATTCAAAAGAGTATTAGTCCATGTGCAGTCCCAGTTGTTTTGGCAACAAAAAAAGGAGGTAAATGGAGACTTTGTACTGATTCTAGAGCAATTAATAGGATCACAATTAGGTATAGATTTCCAATACCTAGGATTGAAGATTTATTGGATTGCCTTGGAGGTGCAAAATTTTACACTAAGCTAGATCTTAAGAGCGGGTATCACCAAATCAGAATTAAGGAGGGTGATGAATGGAAGACAGCTTTTAAGACCAATGATGGTTTATATGAGTGGAAAGTGATGCCATTTGGCCTCTTGAATGCCCCTAGCACGTTCATGAGACTAATGAATGAGGTGCTTAAAGATTTCACAGGGATTTTTGTGGTAGTTTACTTGGATGACATACTGATTTTCAGTAAGACAGCAGAAGAACATTTGAAGCATGTAGAGATGGTACTCAAAAGGCTGCAAGAAGAACAGTTGGCAATCAACCTTGAGAAGTGTGAGTTCTTCAAACAAGAGCTTGTGTATCTAGGTTTTGTGGTATCCCAAGGAACGCTGAAGATGGATCCAAGTAAGGTGGAAGCTATCCTAAACTGGCCTACACCAACCACAGCAACTGAGGTAAGAAGTTTTCATGGTTTGGCTCAGTTTTATAGGAAGTTTATAAGGAATTTTAGTGGTATATGTGCACCAGTGTTAGATACAATCAAGGGTGGTCAGAAAACAAAGTTTAAGTGGACTTTAGAAGCTGATAAAGGGTTTGAAAAGTTGAAAAAAGAAGTGGCAACACAACCTATCTTGTTATTGCCTAGTTTTGATAAATTGTTTACAGTTGAGTGTGATGCAAGTGGAGTAGCAGTAGGAGGAGTCCTTAGTCAAGAAGGTAGGCCTGTAGCCTTCTTTAGTGAAAAACTTAATGAAGCTAAGCAAAAATACTCCACCTATGATCTGGAACTTTATGCTTTAGTGCAGTCCCTTAGGAAATGGAGGCATTATTTACTGCCCAAAGAGTTTGTGGTTTTCACGGATAACCAGGCACTCAGTTATATCAATACCCAGGAGAAGTTAAGCAATAGACACTTGAAATGGATGGAGTACATTCAAGCTTTCACATTTACCATTAAGCACAAGAAGGGACAGCAAAACAAAGTGGCAGATGCATTAAGCAGGAGGATGTTGACAGTCCAAGAGATACAGCTAAAAAGCATTGGATTGGAAAGTTTTAAAGATCTCTATGGTGATGACGAAGACTTTTCCAAAGCCTACAAGGTATGTTCAGACTTTGCAAATCATTTTCAGAGTCAATATGCTGAGTATACATTGCAAAATGGGTTGTTATTCAAGGGTAATCTGTTGTGTGTCCCAAGAGGATCAATGAGGGAAAATCTGATCCAAGAGAAACACAATGGCAGTCTTAGTGGACACTTTGGAATTAATAAAACTTTAGAGCTGGTACAAAGATTTTATTATTGGCCTAAATTAGCACGAGATGTCAGAAAGTATGTTGAACAGTGTGTTGTTTGCATGAAAGCCAAAGGGGGAGCTAGCAATGTTGGGTTATATCAGCCTTTGCCTATTCCGAACAGACCATGGGAGTGTGTGAGCATGGATTTTGTGGTGGGTCTTCCCAAGACTAAATCTGGTTTTGACAGTGTTTTTGTAGTTGTGGACAGATTTAGCAAGATGAGTCACTTTATTCCTTGCAAGACTACACACGATGCAAGCTATATTGCCCATCTCTTTTTCAGGGAAGTTATGAGAATCCATGGATTGCCATTGAGTATTGTTTCTGACAGGGATGTAAAATTCATGAGTCATTTCTGGAAAACACTATGGAGCAGATTGGGAACTAATTTATCATTTGGATCAGCTTACCATCCTCAGACCGATGGTCAAACCGAGGTGGTTAACAGAGTGTTAGGTAACCTATTGAGGTGCTTGACAAAGGAATATGGACAGACCTGGGATATGGTGATTTCCCAAGCTGAATATGCATATAATGATAGTGTGAACAGGACTACAGGAAAAAGCCCATTTGAAGTTGTGTATGGGATGCATCCAAGAGGAATTTGTGAGCTCAGAGACCTTGGAACAATGGAGAATAGGAGTGGACATGCAGAAGACTTCACTCAAACCATGAAGGAGATTCATGAGCAGGTTAAGAAGACAATCACAGCAGCAACACAAAAGTTGAAGACAAAGTTGATGAGACAAGAAGAGATGTGCAGTTCCAGGTGGGTGATTATGTGATGGTTCACCTCAACAAATCCAGATTGCAGAAGGGGATGTCCACCAAGTTGCAAATGAAATGGGTAGGACCATGCAAGGTGATAGCTAAGTATGGAAAGAATGCATACAAGGTGGAACTTCCATCGGATTTGGGTATATCTCCAGTCTTCAACGTTGCTGATTTGATCAGGTACAAGGGTACAGTCAATGATGAAGTTCAGAACAGTCAGGAAATCTTTAAAGATATCAGCAATATACCCCTTCCAAGTCAAGAGAAAGCTCAGGCAGAGAAGGTCTTGGAGTCCAGGGTGAAGAAAGCAACAAGGAATAAGGTATACATGGAGCACCTTATCAAGTGGAAGAGCAAACCTGACTCAAAGGCTACATGGGTACAAGAGGATCAATTCAAGAAGCTTGGCATTGACCTGAAACTGATACCACCTTCCAGTTCTTCGTCTTTGTGCTGAGAGGGGGAGAATGGTGCAGGAGCACCTACCTTAAAAACAAGCATATTTTGATGTTTTGCTTTTAAATCTTTTCCTTTTTGTTGTGCAAGGTCCTAATGCCTTTTAGGATGTGTAAGGGGACCTTTTTAGAGCTTAGCTAAAATTAAAATAAATTGGGAACTTGGTTGTAGGCGTTTCCTTAAGTTTTTGGCTGAAATTTGAAAACACAGTGTGTTTTCAAACGCGTGTTATTTGGCCACTTTTGAGCTCGAAATGTTAAACCTAACTGTTTTTTTCGGGTTGGAAAGAAAGAGCCCGACATTTTGAGTAGATGGAAGGTCTTTTGATGATGGCAGTTGTGAAAAATAAAGAGGAAACAACGTTTTTTTTGTGAACAGATTTGATTTTTCTGTGTTTGGTTGCGTGGCAGTAAATATGGAAATGAAATAAATCTTTTCTGAGTTTCTATGGCATGTAACACGTCTTTGTAAAGTTCTGTTTTAGGATCTTTAAACAGTTTTTCCATCTCTTCTTGTATTTTATTAAATCTGTCTTTCTTTATTTCTGTTTTTGACTGGTGAAATAAACCAGAAACATGGAATGTTAGTGTTGTTTCTGCTCGCACCAGGCAATATGGACGCAGGGGAAGCAATGCTAGACTCCAAACATGTAAATAGTGTACATAAAGTAGTCATTAGAGTTTCCTTTTGCAAGTTGGAGGACTGTTTCTAGGCGAGTTGGGAACCCGGCTAGAAAATACAGTCAAGAGAGCAAAATCCCAACGTGGCAGGGGTGGTATCTTTAAAATCTGATTTGTATTGTGATTGCAGACAGTGCTAAGGAGGTGTAGAACAGTAACCAAAAGGTTCTTTAATGCTTTTGTGGTCAGAAAAGGCAGAATAGGCCAATGAAAAGCCTTAAGAAACCCTAGGTTACCCTAGGTTGGATTTTTCCCCTGTACGGGCAGAAAAAGGCATCAATCTCCAAAGAAGCTGTCAGAGCTTGGAAAAAGAACCAGAGAAACAATAAAAAGATTGGCACAACTAGAGGGAATAGAAGAGTTCTAGCCTGTCCTTTGAGTTGAGAGGGCTAAAAGGGTTTGAGGCTTGCAGCCTACCCAAGAACCAAGAACTCTGTTTTTCAAGAAACCAATGGAGAAGTGAAGCTTGGTGATTGTTTAAGCATTTGGAAAAGATGATTTTGGAGGCTTTGGAAAGTGCCACACACCCCTGTAACAACGTTGGCAGAGTGGAGGAGTGACTGGTCTTTTGAGGAATAAAAGGCTAGATAGTGCAAGTGGAAGAAAGAGTATCAAGTAATGTTTTGTAGCAGCAGATTTGCAATGATAGCAGGGTTGCTAAGGTAAACCGGGGGTGCCTCAACGAACAGAGGACCTATAGGTTGTAGGGTGAATGAATTAGCACCTAAAGGAGTTCTTAAGACAAAGACTCAAGCATTGAGATTGTGTTTTCTCAAACAACCCTGGTTCTATCACTGATGAAATCACTTATACAAGACAGTGGGGGGTCTTTAAATTCTAAATTCCTCTAATCAACATGATATAAATTTAAAACAGATGAAGGGGTCACTTTTTATGTTAGACATAGGACACAGATAACACTTAACGTTGTGGTTAGCAGTTAGACAGTCAAACAACCATAAACATACAAAAATAATGTAATGTGAGAATGATGTAAGCAAAAAGAGGTGATGTACACACCCACCTTAGGCTAACCATTCATGCAGTGTTTGTTGGAACAGCCTCAAGGCTGAACAATTTCTATTAACCAAAATGTTGTTCTTAGACAAACAAAGTGGAGTTGTTTCACATTACCACCTACAACCAACTTATTTATACAGGTGTAACATACAACTATTATTATTCTATGAACCTAATTTAACATTCTAATATAAACATATTTAGGTGGTATGCTCTACATTATTATCTATTAACTATACCTAACTATGATGTAGAGTTTCCAACATTCCCTCCCCCATCCATTCCCTATTACATCATGTTCCAAACAGGGGCAGGAACAATGGTAGTTGGACTGTTACAAACACAAAAACCTAAATATCTGTTATCACTTGATCAACTAGGACATACACATAATTCACCAAAATACATCAAAAATTCATGGACTAGGACACCCACTAGAATCCATGACTCATGATATTATCAGTCGGTACTTATCCATACTGATGAATTCAATTCACCTTGTGAATCGAGACACACTCACTATTCACAAGTACTGCACTTCTCTTGTGGATCAAGACGCGCTCCCTATCCACAGGTACATAACTCCACTTGTGACTCAAGACATCCACAAGTACAAATATATGATTTATTTCAAATAACATATTCCTCAACAGAAGCGCCACATAACTTCTACTTATCATCATGGAATCGGACTGACCCTCTTCCACTCTTCTTGCCATAATTTGATCATTGCCTTGAGCATGTGGTCTTCATACAATTTTCCTGTCTTCTCCATGAAAAAAGCAAAAGAAATCGGTTAGGTGTCTCCCTCTTTGTTGACTGTTATTGTGTGATAAATTTCCAGAACAGGCAAACTTCTGTTTAGATTTCTAGAAAGAGGAAGGCACAGCTACAGTTTGTCTCATCCTGTCTCATTTTATTTTCCTTTTAGTGCCAGCAGTTGCAGATCCAGATCAAGGGAAGAGTTGAACAAAAGTAGAACAACAAACAAAGTAAAAATGTATGGCACTCCACAGAACAAGAAGGTGACAAGTATCTAAATTCAATTCCAATCTCAAGGCCACAATTTAAACCGTTTACTGTCAAATAATCCAGTCTCCAATAGTTTTGTGCCACCCAAAGCTTATACTTAATGAAATGCTTCACACTGTTATTCCCCCACTCGAAATTTCCTTCACTGGTCTGGCTTTGATACCATATGTTGGAACATACTCAAGACTGCACAATTTCTATTATCCAAAATGGTATTCTTAAAAAAAACAAAGTGGTTTGCATAACTACTTACAACCAACTCATTTATACAGGTATAACGAACAAGCTATTATTACTCTATCAACCTAATTAACATTCTACTATAAACATATTTAAGTGACATGCTCCACATTATCATCCATTAATATACATAACTATGGTGTATTATTTTCAACAGTATTTAACATCAAAGCATTTCCCCTCAAATGTTCTCATTCGTTAAATATATGTGCACTGTGATTTCCTAACATAGTACCAAAGCCTTTCCCACTGCCCACTTGGGATCGTTAGTTCCATTAATGTGGGTTCCCTGATTTGCTCACAAACAATGTTGGACATTTTTGCAAGTTGTGAATGCTTAAATGCAGTCAATTATACATCCTGATGCAAATGTTTAAAACCCTATTTTTAAGAAAAAAAATAATTGGGAAAACCGAAATACCCTTTAGACTATTACGGAATAGAAGATGACCAGTTTTTTGTTTCTTGTTTCCAGATAAGGGATCTAAATCTTGTGTCATTTGAAGTAGCATATCACTCCAGTTGCAAAGAGGATTTTCTTTATTTACTAAATATTTTATATTCTTGAAAGCATATGAAATCTTCAAAAGATCATCGATCAAGCCTTGAAATTCCCCAGTTTCTCTATTCTTGCATCTTCAACAAGAATAGACACCATCGAACACTAAGATTGGTAATGTGCTTGCTGCATACTTAAATGCAACATTTGAACAAAATCTATGTACAGCCGTTATTTTGTACTTTAAGCTCTAACGCTATGTAACGTGTTTGTTCTAATATAATGTAGACAAAGGCATCATGAGCAGGAGGTGACTCAAATAAATAGATCATTCTAGAAGCCATTTGCACAGTACATAGGTTTTCTGTACCTAGTCAATAGGGTTATATAGGTAGCTTGTGGAAGAAGCTACGTGATTTAAATCCCTTCCTATGCAATTAATCCTATTTTCATAATAAAAAACTATATGTGACATTCTCGTTTTTTGCAGAAGTGTTTCCTCCGTTATTTTCTGGATTTGCAGGTGCAAACCATTTTAGGGAACGTGCAGTTGCCCCCATTAATCTAAATTTTGCGTAGGTTTTTCAGTATAAGGCTGCATATACAGGACGTTTCTCTATTGAGATTCAAGTGGGATTGTACAGAAATCACATCTTGCCAAAAGAAATTGCAGGAGTGATGTGAGTCAAATGTAAAAGAGCATTAGCTTTCAAACCTAAGACGAGTCTAACTGGATGTTGATATGAAGTTCAACACTTGGTGACCTCAAGAAAATACAATCCCAAAATCAATTTCCTCTCAATACACAAAACCCATCTCAGAATTCAAAGCATAAACTCCATTTCATAATTCCATACAAGTTATCGTATTTTATGCTTCACAAGTAGCAGATGAACCAAGTTAAAAAACCAATTCAGAGCCCACCCTGTCATAAAACAACCAAACTAACTTTCTGATCCACATTGTCAAAGCCAAATAAAGACGGGCACGCACGTACTCATTCAATACCATCAACCGAGAAGACGATCAGTGCCTCGTATTTGCGAGATGTCCAGCAGCATTAATCTGGGGTAAGCTAACATCAAGCTAAGTTAACATCGAACCAAAGCTTGGTTGGAAGATCGAAGAATGAACAGAATGTATCGAGAGTGTGAGATGTTTTGGCTTACCCGCTCGCTCGCTCCGTAGAACATATAATATTACTTCTCCTCCCTCGTTTTGCAGAGCAGAAAAGAAAATAATAGCGAAAAGCCAGACGAGAGAAAGTGGGACACACTTATGGCTCTTTGTCTATGTTTGTTTTATTTTTATTTATTGCAAGTGACTACCATGGTAAGCAACCTAACTTTTAAGGGCTAACCATATGCTTCCTCTTAAAATAAGTACATTGTCCTTCATCATTAAACCCAGTGGAGACAACTGAAACTCATGCATAACTGTAAAATACTTAAATTTTAGTGCTCAAACAATGGTAAGACACTAACTTTATGGGGCAAACGGGTCATGAGGGCCCTTGAATGGTAAGAATCTTTGAGTGATTATTATGTGAGTATTAAGTTTGGCTCTTATGGAAAACGGTCATAGGCCTTCACACCTTCCTCGTCACTCCATCCATATTCAAAATTTCAGAACACCTTTGTGCTCAAAAGCATTTAGAAAGTTAATGAGAAAGTTGAATCTTAATAAAAATGGATAGAATATAATTTGGATGTTCCTTCCATTATTACTTAATGCTTAATCTTAATCAAAATGGATAGAATGTAGTTTGGATGTTCCTTCCATTATCACTTAATGCTTATGTAGCAAGGTTTGTCTCTTGCAAAGGTTACTCTAATTTGATGTTCAATGTATCAAGGTTTGTCTTTTGTAAAGGTGTTCTTAATATCAAAGCAATTGAAGTATATGAAAAGAATTTTTAGAGTCGAAGATCTTATTTTTTATATTACAACATAAATTTCATATTCAAGAAAGTAAAAATGGATGTTTTATTAGTTGCGATCATACCATCCTTCTCATCATGAATGTCAAATTGGATGCTTCGCTAGTTCAAATTACACCCTACCTCTCAATATTGGAGAGGTGGACCTTGCAATATTGGCATGTCTTTTAAAGATTATAATATTGGTCATTATCTTAGATGTTACTAAGTTCAACGATAGATGAAATCTTCAACTTTTTGCTACAATTTGACTCAAGTATCTTAATAGAATCTAGAAATTCACTATGCAAGCTAAGAAGGCTTGTTATCTTTGATATTTTATCTACCAAAGCTTGTCATTAAGAGATTTTATTCATCATATTGACAATGTTAGTCCTATATGTGCTTCTTTTGACAAACCAAAGACTCTCAAATGACTCATTTAAATGTGCCAAAGAGTCTAAGATGCTTGGATATGGCTCCACAACCTCTTCTCCCATTTCACCCTAAATGGGTTTCCACAAACACTCATTGATCTTAATATAAGGCTACATTTAAGAACATTTTCAATGTGTATATTAATCATGGAAATAAAAAATATAAGTTTATTTAACCATGAACCTATTAAAAAGATTACTCCATTGTAGTAAAAAAAATGTCATGTTATGTTGCTACAAATCTAATATCAAGCTAAAAATTGTAGTTAATGTGCAATGCCTATTATTATGGTTTGATATTGTGGCTTATTTGACAATGTATTAATTATTTGTCAATTCTAGACGATTATGAGTTGGTTGATGGTTAGGTTTCTCTTGGCAATCATCGAGTCATTTAAATAGATTTTGTATCATCGAGGAAAGCAATATGATCTATCAAATCAAATTTGATTCTTGGCTAACCATCTCAAGTTTACTTCTATAATAACTTCATGTGCAAATAAAGATATACTTTCACTACTTTATCTAGTATGCATTACTAAAATTTTATTAATTATTTAAAATATTTATTTTATTAGATAAGAGAGTAAGCATTAGCATTGTTGCCTTAAAAGAAACTGGATCAGATTTGAGAGATTCATGCCCTTAGAACCCAATAAATCCAAGAAGAGGTCACAAGGTGTCAAGACCAAGAGATTAGGCAATCTTTAAGGATTGTAGAGAAAAGAGAATATAGAAGAAAACTATGAGAAATAGCTAAAGAAACACCAACAATATAAATTCAAGTTCGAAGCCCATCCGAGAAAGAAGCTGAAGTTGAATTTGTAATCGGAGAAACAAAAATATTTCCACTACAAGACAGTGTATGAAGGGAGAGTGGGAGGAGATTGCCAAGCACTTACCACTACCTTATGAAGTATGGGTCTATCTTTCTGACCAAGTGAAAAAATCAAGGCAAGCTTCTTTGGATAAGGTAAATTGGCAGACAAAGTTATATTTCTTCATAGAATTGTATGAGATGAACCTTAAGGGTAGTGCAAGGTTGTGAATAGAAGATGAAGAAGTCGAGCCAAGGGTGTATAAAATAAAATCTTAACATTAAACAAGTACGCAAAACATTAAAGTTGAGGGAAGAGTAGAGGATTCCTATGTGGCTGAGAGTGTGAGATAAGCACCATAACATTTGAATTAAAACTCCCTAGCAAGTAGGTTCCATGCACTAGGTTTGCATTATAACAGAACCATGGTAAGCTCGAGTGTAGAAAAGAAAAAGTTGCCCAAGTTTATGAGCAATGGGTTAGAGTATCCTATGAGGCACTATAATACTTGTAAAATAATTTGGATAGAAAATGGACAAGATGATAAGATAATCTAGTTATGATCTTTTCTAGCCACCTTACAAGGTGTAGCAATTCAATGGTATACAAAAATTGACCAAGCCTCTCGAAACACATGGGAGAGATTAAAGAAGGTTTTGAAGAAGAGTTTAAGTTGCTTCATAATAATAATGAAATAGTAGAAAAAATTTAGAATATATGACAAGGTAATTACAAAAATTTATGAGTTTATAATTATAGGTGTAATGGCACAAATTTCCACCCTAGGCAAATTTCCCATTTATTTACCCTTAATTTAGAATTACAAGTACGACAATGCATAAACCCATCATTGTCTTCTTGATCTTCCTAGATGTTTTTGTATCTTTTTATGTCGATGGATGAATATTTAAGGACGTGTGCACACCGTGCAGACATCCACATGTCACGTTGTCATCCTGACAAATTCCTACCTTTGGGATCCGCAAAAGCATTACATTTCCTGGTTGGTCGCAAATGTAACATTCTCTAATGGGTCTTGACCGACGAAAAATGACTCCTTGCTTCCATTTGATCCATTCAAACTCATTCTTTCAATCTCCCTTCCTTGCTCTTACATTCTCTAACTCATTTCTCACACTCTTTATTTACTTCTTGATCATTCTTGCTTCTTTGTTGCTCTATCTTTTTGTTACCAGCTTTCTACTTGGCCTCTACAGTGTCTTCTTGCTTCAACACCATCGTCATTGCAGGTTTATGTAGCTCTATCTCCTCGACGCTTTCTCCTTCCTATATCGGCCTTAAGTGCTTATAGCAGGGAAGGTAACATTGTGTCTTTTCATTTTGCATCTATCATCTTGTAGAGTATCATTCAGATTGGCATTGCTCTCTACTTTAATGTGTCATTTCTAGTCTTTCCTTTATCACTTTTTATCTATATTGTTGCATATTTGGTTGTTCGTGGAGGTGGGAACACCAAAATGGGGGTCTAACTGAGGCAGACCTCAAAACACAACCCAACACTTTTCATTTTTTCGTGTGTGTAGGTGCAAGTTCTTCCGCTCAAAACCAGTTGGAGAACTAAACTAGATGGTGCATGAAATGGTACCTTTCCTACTCTTTACTTATCTTTTTTTGTCATTAGAATAATCCTTTCCAATATTCTTCTTGTTATATTGTTTATTTCTGCATTTTCCTATTAAATTGCCAAACTATAAAACTTTAATATTCGAGTTGTAAGTGGATCTTGAGTGTCTTTGACTGTCATTTGACTCATTATCTGTACAGGACGCCAACGCATTCTTGAGACTCCAGCACGGTGCGCTGAAGTTTGATTCTCGCGTTGTCCTCCTCAGACGGAGAGTTGTATAAATTACAGTCTAAGACCCTTGTAGCCTTCTCACCTAATTTTTGAAAACACTTGTCTCACCTTTCTTTGTCAATTGATCAACTTGAGGTAGTTTAGGGCAATTCATTCCTTGGAGCTCTCCCATGACCTAGAGCCTTGGGGGTGACGAATCCCTCTACTCTACATTTTATGGTGAACTTGACGTGAACATCCATATTTTTGTTTCTTAATATTAGGGAATCTTTCTCTCGTGTCCTAAGTGCATTGTAGATTTGTGTGTCGTGAAGTGTGCAACTTTACGACCAAATCTATGACCCCTAGATACGTAGCTAGAAGGACTCTTAGATATTCAAAAATAGAATCTAAGTAGGTCACTGTCTGCTAAACACAATCTTCTACATCTTTTCAGTTAGTTCCATCTGAGTACGTGAACATGGTTTCATTCACACATATCCCTCCTAAAAATGTGTGCAATGCTTGATATAACATTCACCTCGCATGATGAGCCTCTTAATAAGGAGCCTTCCCCATTGTGGATTCCTACCTAGATTAATGGAAACATCGTAATTTGCGTCTTAGTTGATCCAACGAATTGAGTTAATGTGATAATAGAGGAAACTCTTTTTTATAAACATCTTACATAAGGAGAGATACGAAGAGTCGGAGACTACCCTCCATACCTGTTGGCCTCCTATAATGATTCAACAACTAGGCCCATAAAGTTGTGATTCAGAGATTGGACATCTAACCTGAATAGTTGTCTTAATCACCATGAAGGTGCATTTAACTTGTCAACCCAGGGACGTAGACTTGAAATGGGTATGCATAGTATGTGCACTAGGAATCCATGGTAGCCATATTCATCCTACAGCTAAGAAAGACACGATGTTAAAAGTAAATTGCTTGGAAAGAAGTAATGTAAATGTTGAACATCAACCAACAACTATACTAAACTAACATGCATAACATAAATGAAAATCTGAGCGAACAAACAAGAAACTACTCTGTCTACTTTGGCTGCAGGAATAGTCACAGAATGGAATTCTAGTGGCTGCAAGAACAGAAAGTGCCAGATTATTGACTAATTGTTGAAAAAAACTATTAACTAAACTAAAGGATGGAATTCTCACCAAGTGGGGCCCCTTGGATGAGTATCCCTTAAAACTAATGTAAACTCAGATGCATAAACTTATAATTTCATTTTATTCATTGGAAAACATGAGTACAATCGAGCAGCATAACTGTATTACTAAAAAACTAAGAATGTGAATACAATCATCAGATTAAGCAACCTCTAGAAAAAGAGCATCTAAGTCTTATTTATATGAAAAGAAGCTACTAACTAACTACCTAGCAAGGCGGTCAGCTCCAACAGATTAGGAGGATGCCACTTTAGGGAAAGCATGAAACGTGGAGAGGCGGTTACACATGTGCAGAATCTGGTCAAGCATGTTTTCCTTAATGCAGATTTAGCACAATAGTAATGCCTATATTCACTCAATAAATAATTAAGAGCATTTACAAGGCAATTACAATTTGATTTGAACGAGGAATCTCTCGTCGTCGAGAGTCTTTCCTCTATTAGCCTTCGAATGATCACCTTGTTGACTGTTATGGCACATGACCAGTTGGCAGAATCTTCCTTAATTTACAGGCCTCTAATTATATATGTATGACAATATTAGTATGCACAACAATTGCATATCCGTAACTATCTTAAAGTGACATTCATTAATCCACATGTAAAATTAACATAGATAGTTCATGTAGCATGTCAATATCATTTAAAGGTTACAAAAATAAGCTTATGCCCAATGTTTATGGTTTTGAGGAAATATTATAAAAAGATCAATGTCCAAGTATCAAAGTCTATGACAACTACAACAAATGGATAATAAGCTCTATCAAAATTAAGCCATAAACTGGACTCGTCACTCCCCCCAACCTAAGGTTTTGTTGGTCCTCCAGCAGAGGAAGAGTTGTTCTTTTGCTTGGTCAATTCCCTAAAATTTGCAACTACCTGTTGTCCTGCATCAGTTCTTGTTGTGTGTGAATTAGGATTCCAATAGAACCCTTGTTGACTATCCAATTTGCTCCATCTTTGTCTCTCTACAGCAATATCATAATGATAATACTTGAAATTTGGCACAGGCCATAACAAGATGGGTGGCTGAAAAGTTAATGGAAGCCAAAATTGTCCCTTTGTTCTTCCAATCTAGATATATCTATCAATTCTCTTAAGTGTTGTAGCATAGTTTTGCAGGGAGTGAGGCTCAGCTTGTTTCAGCTCATCAATTAGACTATTCCACCTCTGTGCTAGATATCCTGTTATAGATTCCCCTATGGTTTTTACTACCTTCTCATATTCTTGGTAAACTGCCTCTCTCTCAAGCAGGATCCTATTGCCATAGCTTGGTCTGTAAAGAATTTTGTGCCAATCCTTGAAAATGTCTCCTGGATTTCTAGATTTAGCCCTGATGGTTAGGGGAGTGTTTGATTGTATTTGCCTATAAGCCCTGAACTATTGTCCCCAACTAATCTCATTTTGTATCCAAGACATAAATTCCCTTAATTGGATATCCCCAACATACAACAAAAGATTCCAATCATGGTCTTGGGACACATCATAATTATGCAAATAAAATTCACACAACAAATTCTTCATTTCAGGAAGAGCAATCTGATAGGCATTGAAAAATTCAAGAGGAGTCTCAATAGAAGGATTCAAACCTGAAACAATCCTTGCTAAATTAAAAGAAAGATGCTTCTCGTTCAAATATAGAGCATAGACCCTTGGAGGAGTTCTGCACTCTAAAATATGAGGTACTAAGGCTGCCATATCATCCACCTTCTTTAAAACGACAATTTATGCATCCTTATCTTCAATACCTTCATCTTTCTTTCGAATTTCCTTCTTTAGCCTGTGTTTCTCCTCTTTCCATTCCTCTTCCCTCCTTTGCATTTATTTCCATAAATTCATGGCTACCATGTGCATTGAAAAATCAAAGGGCTTATGTATTCCTACCAAAAAAAATTCTTGGTACTAATGCTTGCTCCAGCTACAAGGATTCTGTTTGTTCAGCAAATTTCGGCTATAGGGGTACTAACTACTCTCCTAGCTCTGGCTGCAAGACCTCTTGTTCCTGTTCTTGTTGTAGGAACTCTTGCTCTGGCTCTTGCTACAAGAGCTTCTGATTTTCCTCATACCCTTGACTTCCAACTTGTTCAGCTATGTCAACAAGATCTGCCAACATTATCTTTGTTGCTTCCTCAAATATGTCCCTTTCCTCAACATTCACCTGCCCCATTGGAGCTTTTGTATCCTCCCATGATGTTTCTCTAGACTTAGGGCTTCCCTGTGGAGATACACCAAAGGTTGGCCCAACTGGTCTTATCTTTCTAGGAGGACTCTCATGTTTTTCTTCGGTTGTAGGAAGAACAGTGTCAGCCTTCCATTTTCTAGAGCTCGACACTTCCTTTTCTGCCATCTGCTTTTTAACTTTTCCCTTCCTTATTTATACCTCTTTCTTTTGTGCCCTAGTTCTCATTATGGTTCCTAGCTAGACATCATCATCAAAATTTGAAGAGGAAATTTCTTTGTATGATTGTTCTATCTCATAAGAACTAATCTCTATAGTTTGCTTGGCTGCAGGAAGTTTTACACTAGGGCTTGTGCTAGAAGTTGAGGCTCCAGGAGTGGCTCCAACATTGCTCACTCTCCTACTAACCCTATGAGGTTGAGGCAAAACCCTAGGTCGCAAATGCTTTGGTCTAATTTGATCAGTATTCAAAAATTCTTCCCAAGTTATATCAGACACATCCTACAGAGACTTCTCAACTAATAATTTGATCAGAGAATAGTGGGAAACGAAATTATCCCTACCTTTTTGGGTCTCAGCCGCCATGATTGAAAGAAGGTGGTATAGCACATTTGGCATGTTCATTCTTCTCCCATGCCACATATGATTCAAGAGTTTGAAGTGCACAGAGTGTAGGTTTGATAGGTGGACTTCACAAGTAATGTACCTTATAACATAGACAACTATTTGCTTCCATGGCTCCGGCAGAGAGGTTCTCTTCACACCTTGCTTGTCTACACTCAATGGAGGGTCACTAGGTTATGTAAATTCTTCCCTAGCTGACCTAGCGTCTCTGGTAGTAGGGTATTGCTCACCATCGGTAGACAACCCTGTAACTTTTGTAATTCTTTCTTCAGTAGTCATTACATCCAACCCTTTTACGGTGGCCTTTCCTTCAAACAATGTCTGCACAAATTCCAACGCAACATCTTCATCATAACCATTCAGCTTCAGGAAATAGTCTAACAACCCACAATTTTTTAACTTGACCTGGCAAGGTGCATCTTGTAGTAATACATCATGAACCGTGGGTTCATTTCAAATTAACCCACCTCCCATTGTTTAGCTGCCTAGAATTGAACAAGCACTATACAAAGTTTTCCTTTCCTACAATCTTCGTCTGAAAGCCCAATATTTCACCTTCTTGCAACACTGTTGAATTCCCAACGCCAATGTTGTATGAATTTTACCTTTTTAGTGGCTTAGGATTATGACAAGAGCAATAAAGGCAGTAAAGGGGTAATAAATGCAGGATATAATCAAGAAGAATAGTGGCGGTTGATGTCTTTTCACACATGCGATCTGTCTTCTCACTCAAAATTTAAATTGGCTCAATTTAAACTTTGTTGACATGGATCAATATGGAGACATGTGGACATGGTGACACACTCCCCCCCAACCTAAAATTGAACATGTGTCCTCACATGCAAGGGAGTAATGGTGATTTGACAGGGTAAAGAATAATTACATGTTATGAAGAACATCTACATTAATGTATAGTAATTAATTAAATGTACTAAAAGATAATTAAGATATAACAACTTGATTGTGCACATACCTGAATTCTTGGAAGATTTGTTGCAAATATTATGGAGAAATTATTGGTCACTTTTAAGAAATTAGATGAATAGTTAATGAAAGTGGAGTGGAATGAGGTGAATTAACGGCGTAATGGAAGAGAGAGAAAGGTGGAGATGGATGGGTGGATGAGTGAATGAATGAAGAAGTGGACCCCCACAAAAGTGGAAGTTTTTATTATGAAAAGTTGTGTACCTTAGTTAGCCAGAAGGAGGGACACTAGGTCCACTTCCTTTGGCTACAGAAAGTTTGAGTGTTGCATGCTGAGTGAATTGTTGCAGGAATTCTGCCTTTGAAGTTGGCTTGTGATACAGCCTAAGGCGATGACCATTGACAAGCAGCTTAAAACTGACAGGGTTTATGGTGGTGAGCTGAACAACACCATTGGGGAAAACTTCAGCAACCTCATATGGTCCTAGCCACCTTGTCTGCAACTTCCCTGAATTATCTTGATACCTTGAGTCATAGAGCAGTGCCCAGTCGCCTGGTTGGAATTTCTTATCCTTTATGAATTTGTCATGCCACTTTATTCTTTGATTCTGCACTACCTCTGTGTGATGCAAGGTTGCCTTCCTCATATCATCCAATGCATTCAGCTGCATGATTCTATCCTTTTGTGCCTCAGAGATTTCCACCCCCAAGTCTAATGCAATCCTAAGAGTCTTATGCTCAAATACAATGGGCATCATGGTTATCTTTCCATACAACAACTCAAATGGAGTGAAGCCTACAGTTATTTTCCAGGTGGTCTTGTAGGCCCAAACATCTTCTGGTAGCCTGCTTGCCCAATCCTTCCTATGGACAGCCACTGTTTTGGTCATAATGACTTCAATTTCTCTATTGGTCACCTCAAATTGGCCATTAGCCTGTGGGTGATAAGGAGTAGACTTCTTGTGCCTTATGTTGTACTCATTGACCAGTGTTGTAACAAGGGTTGAATTGAATTGAGCCCCTTGATTAGTCACTATCTCTCTTGGAACTCCATACCATGTGAAAATTTCCTCATAAAGAAATTATGCAACCTTATTATCTCTTGCATGCTTCGTGGCTTTAACTTCTACCCACTTGGTTACATAATCAGTGCATACCAAGATATAGGACTTACCATTTGATGGAGGATCAATGGGTCCTACAAAGTCTAATCCCCACTTATCAAATGAAGTGATTACTACCTAGGGATAAAGTGGCATTTCATCAGATTTGGTTGGTTGGCCCATCCTTTGGCATCGATCAAACTTCCTTGTATATCTCCCTGCATCTTTATGGAGTGTAGGCCAGTAATATCCTGTGTTTAGAATATTCATTGTTGTCCTCTTGGTTGCAAAATGCCCTCCACAGGGTTCATTGCGGCATGTATGCAATATATCATATGTATCATCTCCCCTCACACATCTCCTCATGACATGGTCTGGTCTAGTGTAGAACAGACATCCTGCAATCCATGGGAAAGGAAAGTTTTTTCTCAATGAGCACCCTTCTCTCTTTTGGAGAGAAATGAGGAGGAACTCTCCTTGTGACCAGATAATTAACTATGTCAGCATACCAGGGTGTATACACACTGATAGAAAATAGATGTTCATCAGGGAAAGAGTCATCAATGACTTGATTGTCCTTTGATGTGGTCAACCTTGAAAGAAAGTCTACAACAACATTGGCCTTCCCTAGTTTATCCACAATGGTTATGTCAAACTCCTACTTCAGCAATAACCATCTTGCTAGCCTACCTAAGATCAAGGGTTTATTCATGAGGTATCTAATGGTTGCATGATCAGTGTGCACAAAGATCTAATAGTCGGTTATGTAGTGCCTGAATTTATTTAGGGCATAGATCACTGCCAACATTTCTTTTTGTCACTGTATAATTGAATTCAGCTCCCTACAAATTTTTGCTGACAAAATAAATAGTGTTTTCAATTGCTCCTTTTTGTCCCATGACCGCTCCTATAGTAGACTTTGATGCATTTGTATGAATGTGAAAAGGAAGCTCCCAATTAGGACCTTTGAGTATAGGAGTCTGAGTTAAAGCTGCTTTCAACTCAGAGAATGCTTTATCACAGCCTTCTGTCCATTGAAATTCAACATCTTTAGTTAGGAGACTGTACAATGGTGCTACCATTTTTCTAAAGCCTTTGATGAAATGCCTATAATAACTTTCATGTCCCAAAAAACTCCTAACATCTTTTTGTTTTGCAGGTATAGGAAGATTTGTAATTACCTCAATCTTGGCAGGATCTACTTGAATTCCTTTGGAAGAGATGTAGTGGCCAAGGACTACACCTTCCTGCATCATCATGAAGCACTTTTCATTGTTTAAAGACAAATTATGTTCTTCACATATCTTTAATACTCTCCTGAGATTTTCCAATGCTTCATTAAAATCAACACCATAGGTGGTAAAATCATCCATATAAATCTCCATGCAATCATGAGAGATATCCAAAAATATGCTAATGAATTCCCTTTGAAAAGTTGTAGGTGCATTGCATAAGAAAAATGGGAGTACTAGGTAGGCATAGGTCCCTCATGAATAGGTAAAGGTGTTCTTCTCTTGGTCCTCAGGTGCAATTTGGATCTGGTTATACCCACTGAATCCGTCTAGAAAAGAAAAGTATTGATTTCCTGCAAGTGAATCTAAAACTTGATCTATGAAAGGAAGGGGAAAATGGTATTTTTGGTGGCAACATTGAGTTCCCTATAATAAACACAAACTCGCCACTTCCCTCCCTTTTTGGGAAGAATCACTAATGGAGACACCCAGTGGCTATCTAAAATGGGGTAGATAAATCCTGCATCTAGCAATTTTTGTAGTTCCCCTTTTACAATTTCTCTTAATGCAGGGTTAATTCTTCTTTGTGGTTGCCTCACTAGTGTACAATCATCTATGATGTATATCATATGAGTGCAAAGCTTAGGATCCAATCCCTTCATATCATGATAGTCCCATGCAAATGCATGTTTGTGGGCCCTTAACAAATTTGTCAAAGTCAGTTGTTGCTCTTCACTCAACTTGTTGTTAATATTTAGGTATTTTCCTTCTAACACTTGAACTTGTGTGGTTAGCTCTATCATAGTTGTTTCACTAATACTCGGTACCTCGAGTTCATATGGCAACAATGTATTAGACATACCTGTTTGCAGGAAGTTCAACTGTAGGAAGAGCTGGTAGGAGTGTCTTCATTGGATCAACAGAACTAGATGCATGAAAGGATGATGCTTCCTCTACTTCACAATGGTTTTGGATTATGTTAGAAAACACTTCATCTTCCTCTTGAAGTTGCATGAAAGAACTTCTGCCTAACATCATAAGTTGGGCCACATAATTAACTTCTTCGATCTCTTCACCAACATGTGGCCATATGGGGTTATCCACGTCATTGGATGGCTGAGCAAGAGGGTAAAGGACAAAATTTTTAGTGCTCTTTCCATCAGAAATGGTCATGTCTCTTGATTGACATCCAATATAGGAATCTGTTGTTGCTAACCATGGCCTTCCAAGAATAATAGGGTACCCACCTAGTGTAGCTTTGGGAGAAAGAATCATGAAATCTGTTGGGTACTCCCAAGAGTCTAGAGTTACCACAAGATCCTCTACTATACCATCATGCTTAATAGTAGAACTATCAGCAAGCTGCAGGACATTAGGAGTAGATCTCATGCTTGCAACATTTAGTTGTTGCAGGATTTCCTATCTCATTACATTTATTACTGCTCCCAAATCAATCAGAGCATTCTTTTTTTGGATCCCATTTATAACAACTTCCACCACAAGACTTCCTAGGTCATTGTACTTGGGGATAGTCACTTTTCCAAGCATGATGTCAGTCAGTTGTCCCACCACATGAACCGTAGTGGGGTCTTTCTTTTTCTTTCCTAACTTCTTGAGGAAGGCTTCCTTGATTACTTTGCCATATATAGGAACATCTTTGATGGCCTGAAATAGAGGTATTTTGACACACATATGATTTAACTGATCTAGAATGTCAAAGCTAGTTTCCTCTTATTTTTGCTTAGCAACTTCCAATCTCTGAGGAAATGGTGGTTCTTGTTCAGTCTGTTGGACTGGGACTGGTTCAAGATTTTTAGGTGCACTAGGTTGAATGAGGACTTTCAGATGCTCTTCCTCCTCTTCTACACGAAGCTCAGTAATAATGGGTGTGGAAGGAGCTGGCAAAGTAGTTCCTAAACGCAAGTGGATGTCACTTACACTCACAGCATATGCAGGGAATTGGTTTGGATTAGCATAATATACTAGTTGTTGTTGCTATGGTTTGTTATTTGGATTAGGTGTGGGCTGAATTGGTAGTTGAGTAGGTCTAGGTGTATTTGAACTTGCATTAGCAGGAGGAGGCATTGTAGCAAGTTGTTGGGGCTGAGAAGGTGGTTGCATGTAATTAGTGGTCTGGTTTGGCCATTGTTGTCCTCCCCTCCATTGAGATGTTTGTTGCCAGTTTCCTTGAGGTGGCTGCCAGTTTCCTTGAAACTGCTGCCAATTCCCCTGAGGTTTCTACCACTCGGGTGGAGAGTTTTGGTGGTTAGGCCAGGTATTTGGAGGGTTAATCTAAGGCTGTGGTGGATATCCTCCATAGTTGGATGGATATGGGGGATGCCATTGGTTACCAAATGAATAAGAATTAAAATATGGCCCAACAAAAGATAGTGGATCTAGTGGCATACCTTGTCTTGGAGCCCATGGCCTCCTTTGTGCAACATAATAGACTTGATCCTCTTCAACCTGGATTGGCTTGAACTCAGGTGGAATTTGCTTATTGTCAATATTAGCTACCATATTGCATTTGCAATCCTTCTTTTGTCTACAATGAGGGCAATATTATGCCAACATTGTCTTTGTTTCCTCTTGTTTCTTCTTAGCTTGGAGTGTATCCAGTTGGGTTGCCAGATTGTTTATGATGTCTTGCTTGAAGTCTGACAACAAGTGAGTAATCTCCATCCTTGAGACTCCACTAGTGGATGACTTACCCATAGAGGATTGGTAAGCTCTTCCTTTCTTTGAAGTTTCCCTAGAATAGTTCTGACATATCTTCTTGATATCCTCCCAAGGAACTTGGGTGATATCTCCTCCTACCATCAGGTCCAAGGCATCAGTGCAACTCTCATTAATTCCTCTCAAGAAAAGCAACTGTTGTGAGTCTTCATTAAGTGTATGGTGTGGAGATTTCTGTAGGCATAACATAAACCTTGAAATATAATCCTCTAGGCTCTCATCTTTCTTTTGTTGCATCCTAAAAATGTCATCTCCTCTCATTTCACTGCCCCTGTAGTATTCCTTGTACTTCTCAAGGAACTTTGTCTTCATGTCATCCCACATCTCCATAGTATTTCTGCCTAGGCTCATAAACCATCTTAATGCAGCCTCTTTCAAAGTGGTAGGGAATAGCTTAAGCCTATGGGCATCAGTGGTATAGTCATAACTCCTGTAGAGAATATCAAACTCAAACAAGAAAGTATCAGGATCTTCTGTGACAAGTCCATAGAACTTGGGAAGGACTGAAGCATGGATATTTTTAAGGTTGTCAACTTCATTTTGATGAGCAATGGAGAAAGGAAAAGCTGGTTGGTTACGTTTGTTTCTATTTGCATCACCCATGCCTTCCTGAAGGAGTTCCAAAGAAAATGGGTTCTCAATTAGATTTTGATCTTTAGAGGAGGTCTTAGAACTATTCAAATCAGGAAATGCATCAACAAAGGGATGTGGCTCTTCTTCTTCTTCTTTTTTGGGCAGATTCTGATACTCAACTAGCTAGAATGGATCAGGATCATTAGGAAGGAATCTCCCATAACCATCTCTTCTCCTTCCTCTATGCATACAATATCAACTCAACATCAGCTAACTCACACAAAGAATTGGTGAAAGAATAGGGGGGTCATTACTTCCTAAGTGAGGGTCTACTAAGAACAAACTTTAGAAAGACTTTAACTAGAAAGAAACTACCAATGAATCCAAAGAACTCTCTAGTTTGACACCATCCCCGACAACGACGCCAAAAATGTTGGCCTCCTACAATGATTCAACCACTAAGCCCATAAAGCTATGATTCAAAGATTGGACATCTAACTTAAATAGCTATCTTAATCACCATGAAGGTGCATTTAACTTGTCAACCCAAGGACGTAGACTTGAAATGGGTCTACACAGTATGTGCACTAGGAATCCATGGTAGCCATATTCATCCTACTGCTAAGAAATACATGATGTTGAAAGTAAATTACTTGGAAAGAAGTAATGTAAATGTTGAACATCAACCAACAACTATACTAAACTGACATGCATAACAAAAATGAAAATATGAGTGAACAAAGGAAACTACTCTGTCTGCTTTAACTGCAGGAATAGTCACATAATGGAATTCTAGTAGCTGCAAGAACAGACAGTGCCAGATTATTGACTAATTGCTTAACAAAAACTATTAACTAAACTAAAGGATGGAATTCTCACCAAGTGGGCCCCCTTGGATGAGTATCCCTTAAAACTAATGTAAACTTAGATGCACAAACTTATAACTTCATTTTATTCATTGGAAAACATGAGTACAATCAAGCAACATAACTATATTACTAAAAAACTAAGAATGTGAATACAATCATCAGATTGAGCAACCTCTGGAAAAGGAACATCTAAGTCTTATTTATATGAAGATAATCTACTAACTAACTACCTAGCAAGGTGGTAAACTCCAACAGATTAGGAGGACACCACTTTAGGAAAAGCATGAAATGTGGAGAGGTGGTTAGGCATGTGCAAAATTTGGTCAAGCATGTTTTCCTTAACACATATTTAGCACAACAATAATGCCTATATTCACTTAACAGATAATTAAGAGCATTTACAAGGCAGTTACAATTTGATTTGAATGAGGAATCTCCCACCATCAAGAGTCTTCCCTCCATTGACCTTCGAATGATCACCTTGTTGACTGTTATGGTGCATGACCATCTGACAAAATCTTCCTTAATTTGTAGGCCTCTAATTATATCTACATGACAATATTAGTACACACAACAATTGCATATCTGTAACTATCTTAAAGTGACATTCATTAATCCACATGTAAAATTAACATAGATAGTTCATGTAGCATGTCAATACCATTTAAAGGTTACAAAAATAAGCTTATGCCCAATATCTATGGTTTTAAGGAAATATTATAAAAAGATCAATGTCCAAGTATCAAAGTCTATGACAACTACATAAAATGGATAATAAGCTCTATCAAAATTAAGCCATAAACTAGACTCATCAGTACCCACGATGAACTCTCTATTGCCCCTATGGGCGCTATTTCTTTATCAGTCTTGGTAGGACCCAAGGTTGTTGATGTCTCATTTGTCATCATTTCAGACTCTGACCTATTCAGAGTTAAGTTAGGCATCTCTTGGCGACATTGCCTCTATTTTCCATAAATGTCTGAAGTTCCCCATGAAGGCACTATGCATGTGGTGCATGCCACTGGCTATAAACCATTGGTGTTGTGTGGGGGCTTCTCACTGGATCACTTTTGGCCTGCCTCGGTCGGACCTCTCCCTCCTAGGGGAGATGTATTATATAAGGCTTATGTTAAATATAAGACCGGGGGCTCAACGTTGAAGGCTAGTTATCTGGTGTCTCCTTATGCTATTTTTGTAAAAGCCTTTATGGTAGTGTAGCAACAAGCTGCCTCTTTTTCCCTACTCAAGGGAAAGTGGAAGCTTGCTCACACTCTAGATCCTTCTCCTTTTTTATATGTGGTTCCATCTACTTCTACTTCTCATATTGTTGTGGCATTGTTGGTCTTCGCTCCTATGCCTCACATGGGAATTGCAATGGTGCCTGCATGGCGAAAAGTGAAGCGTCGAGTTTTTGAGCTTCTTGTGCTACCCACGATACAACGACCCACTATCTATGGCAGGGGGAAGTCTTCCTGTGGGGCTGTTACAACTTCTTAGCCTCTGTAGCCTCCTACTATTCTTCCACCTACCCCTAAGGCAGAGAACAAGAAGAGGCCCATTGTCGAGGTGCCCATTTCTACTTCTCCTCTTGTGGTTGTTTATGCCCCTGTGCTTCCTCCTCCTGGCCCAGGAGACCATCCTTCCATGGAAACAGTTGTGAAGGATACTCTTATGGTCGAGCAACAACCTCCAGTCTCTTCTTAGGCTACATCTTCCAGTGCCCACAGTTGACATAACCTGCTTGTGCATGAGAGCAAGTGTAGGTAAAAGGCTCTGGCTACTTAACACGTTGCTTTGCAGAAGACAAAGGGGGAGATAGAGGTATCTACCCCTACATCTTATGATATTGTTCTACCTTCTCTTATTGTTTATGTCTTGATTCCCATCGCCTCTATTTTTCTTTTGGATCCTGTGGCAGGTCTTGATGATGCTCACCCTAAAAGGGTACAAGTTTTCATTGCTCCCTCCGTGGATCCCCCTCTCTTGATGTCCCTCCTAAACATCCCTTTATTCTCATAACCCATAGACATGTTGAATATAATGATGGTGTTTGTTGTAGATTTGTCTTCTTCCTCCTCTGCTTCCACTTCTTTTGTGGGGATTCTACATCCTTCATTGAAGCACAAGCTAGAGGATGACCTCGCTGCGAATGGAGGTCAGAAGAAGGGTTCGCCTTCTTCAGAAGCTAGTTTTGTTTTGGTTTATGTCATCCTCATGATGAAGGAAGCCCCCACATCCTCGGAGTTTGTCACATCTCCCCTCTTGATGAGGTTGGAAATGACTCTCGGGTGTCTCATTCTTCTCCCACCCAATTAACACATGGTACTCTGATAAAGTGCATGTTCAATTCGATGGATAATATCCTAGCTTTGTCTTTGATCTTTGCAAGATTTATGACTTTTGCTTCACAAGAACTTTATGAAGAAGACCTTGAGGGGCCTTCTTCCTTGGCCCTTATTGCAGACATTTCAGAGGGTACCACTCTCACTAGCCCACCCTTGCAGGCCCTCCCCTTACAATGATCTAGATTGGGAGCAGGATGACCTACTAGTTGACGAGGACTAGGGTGGTATCGATTCTTTATCTATAGATTAGATTTGTTTGTGTATTTGTAATCCTCCATGCTTGTCTTTTTGTGTTTGTGATCCTACTTGGAGGACCCATGCTACCCTTCTAGGTGCTTGGATATAGGCATGATTTTTTTTTTTCGTGCACTTATTCTATTTGTATCATCATTCTTATGTGTCATGAAATTGCTTTTCGATATTAGGAACGATGCAAAGTGTTGGGGTCATTTAGGCCTTCTTCCATATTGACCCAATTTTTATTTTTACTTTGTTTTCATGTGCTCTTCTTCATGATCTAAGAACTTTGGGGATTGATGATTGTTCATTCATACACCATATTATATCTATTTGTATCTATGAACATATTTGACCCTGAATTCTCGGATCCCCCTGTCTTGTGATTTCTTCGACTCTATCTACTTCTTGATGTTGTGGTTTTTATGTGTTGTCCCTTGCATGTGTGGAAACATACCATGAATAAATCTCATCATGTGTTGCATGCCACAACATCTTTGCCTCTCCTTTCTCTCCTTAGGATGCCATGTGCTCCTTTATGCAATACACACCATCCTAGGGGGGGCTACCATGTTCTAATTTTCAATAAGGTGAATTCTTTCAAAAGGATTCCTTGATGTAAAATCTTCTTTAAAATGAATTCCTTGATGAAATAATCCCTTATTGAAATCTCTCATTTTCCAAAATATTATATTTTCCCAGGATTCCTGGATGAAATTTTCTTTTAAAAACTATCCTTTGAAAAAGGAGCACGTTTTTCTAAAATGAAAGAGTCTAAAAACTTTCCTTTGAAAAGTAGCATTATTTCAAATGGACTCCTTGATGAAAGATCTTTCAAAAGGATCTCTTGATGACAGAATAATTTGTGAAAAATATGGTGTCTTTCAATTAGATTGTTCCTTTGAATGGGCCCCTTGGTGTCTTAAAGGGTTCCCTGCCAAAGGAACCCCCTTTGAAAGCTTTCTTCTCAAAATATCTCTTTGGTGTCTTGAAATGTGTGTCTTTTATCTAATGTTTGATGTCATGTGTCTTAGTGTCAGACATCTTATATCTTAGTGTCTAGCTTGGGGGCATCCTGACTAGACCTATCTTTTCTATGACTATCCTGCAACATAGTTTGTGATAGCTGCAGGCTTATCTATTTGATTAGTGTCTTTCTTGTGTCTATCTATCATACTATGTCTTATCATGTTGGCTTGTGTCTTCTTGTGTCTTATGGATGTTTGCCTTATGATTGTATTTTTCACCTAACATGTTTTGTCTACAACCTAACATGTTTATGGTGAGATTGTAGCTAGCTTTGCAAGATCAGAGACCTGTGTCACCTTCGCATCTTGGCGGAGCTCCCTCTTTCATGTCCAGGTATGCCAAATCAATGATTTGCTTCCTCGATGTTATTGGTATATTCTCTTCAACTTCTTTCTACTTTATCTTTCATACATACTGACACGTATGCTCGCTAAAGTGGGGGAAAAATGTAATGGCACAAATTTGCACCCTAGGCAAATTTCCCATTTATTTACCCTTACTTTAGAATTAAGAGTATGATAATTGCATAAACCTGTTGTCATCTTCCTAATCTTCCCACGTAACCCTGTCTTTTTTCATCGGTGTAGGAATATTTTTCAGGGATGCATGTGTGTCGCACAAACATCCGCACGTCACACTATTGTCCTGACAGATTCCTACCTTTGGGATGCACATAAGTGTTATATTTCTTGATTGATCATGAATGTACTCTACTGGGTCTTAATCGACAAAAAATGACTCCTTGCCTCCATTTGATCCATTCAAACTCAGTTTTTGACTCTCTCTTACATGTTCTTACATTCTCTAACTCATTTCTCACACTCTCTATTCACCTTTTGACCATTATTGATTCTCCATTGCTCTATCTTGCTGCTACTAGTTTTCTACTTGGTCTATGTAGCATCTTCTTGCTTCAACACCATCATCGTTGGAGGCTTACATAGCTCTATCTCCTCGATGTGGTGATATCATCTTTCTCCTTCCTCTATCGACCTTGAATGCTTATAGTAGGGAAGGTAACATTGTGTCTTTTCATTTTGCAACTATCATCTTATAGAGTAGCATTTAGGTTGTCATTTCTCTCTACTTTATTGTGTCATTTCCATTATTTCCTTTATCGCTTTTTCTCTACATCATTGCATATATGGCTGTCTATGGAGGTGGGAGCACCGAAACGGGGGTCTAACTAAGGCAGACCTCAAAACACAACCCACCACTTTTCTTGTTTTTGTGTGTAGGTGTAGGTTCATCCACTCGAAGCCAGCTGGAGAACTAAATTGGACAGTGCGTGGAATGGTACCTTTCCTACTCTTTCCTTATCATTTTTTGTCATTAGAATAATCCTTTCCAGTATTCTTCTTATTGTACTATTTATTTCTGCATTTTCCTATTAAACTGTCAAATTGTAAAACTTTAATAGTCGGGTTGTAAGTAGACCTTGAGTGTCTTTGATTGTCATTTGACTCAATGTTCGTACAGGATGCCAGCACATCTCTGAGGCTCCAGCATGGCGCACTAAAGTCCGGTTCCCACGCTTCCATCCTTAGATAGAGAGTTGTCTGAGTTGCAATTTGAGACCCTTGTAGTATACTCACCTAATTTTTGAAAACACTGTCTTACCTTTCTTTGCCATTTGATCAACCTAATGTATTTTGGGGCAATTTGTTCCTTGGAGCTCTCCCGTGACCTAGAGCCTTGGGGGTGACAAATCCCCCTACTCTACAATAGGCTTAAAGAATTATGGGTAAAAGTGAAGAATTATGGGTAAAAGTGAATTGTGTGACACTTTCAACCAACAAAATAGTTTCAAGTGAAACTATTTTTCCCTATGTAGCATCTACGTGGCACATATAGTTTCAAGCAAAACTCTTTCACTTGAAACTATAAAACATTTTTTCTCCATTAAAATTTTGAATTGTAGTTGGATTTATATCTAAGGTTCCAACCAAAACTCTTTCAATCAAAACCTTTTAGCCCAAAACTATCTATTGGCAATTTAACCCCTCTTTTAGGATAAATTCAAAAAAACTTCAATGTCAACTCTAATTTTTTCAACCAAGTGTACTTTCATGAAAATCTAAAAATACCCTTTTGTAGAGCTTGGAGTCTAGAATCCAAAAATAATAATTTTATTATTATTTTTTAAATTTATTCTAAGTAGGTTTTTATAATCAAACATGACGCTGATTAGAAATTAAAATAATACTAAAATATTTTTTTATTTTTTTTAAAACATATTGTGCACTAGAGGAGATAATCCACTCCAAGAGGGTTATATATATATAATTTGGCATCCCATGAAAACTATGATGTTTTTATTAAGTTTGACTTTAAAAAATTATTAAAAAAAATAAATTTCAAGTAATTTATTTGAAGAACAAAATCAAAGAAAAAAAAATTCTCTTATTTTTACTACATCCCATCGACTTCATTTTTTTCTAAAATTGTTTGCACTTCAAATCTCTTAAATTGATAAAAAAACACCTAACTAATTCTAATATTTTTTTAATATTATAAACATAAACTAAAGTAAAGAGTTTTATATTTCGTTAGTTTATATCATTTTGAAATTCATTTGACATAAATATCATTTTAGGTGATCAAAATTGAAAATTTATGTTTGAGTTGGTCATTTCCTTTATAAAAGTGTGACATTGATTTGTACTTTTACTCTTGCTTGTACAGTTAGAAAAATAACTAGTCAAAAGTCTCAAGAAAAGATGGTTCATCAAAGGTCTAATTATGTTGTTAAGAAAAAAGATGACTTTAGGTAGTACCACCCTTTTTCTATGCAGAAGCCTCTAACCGGGTGATGGACATAAAAAGTGAAGACAAAATTTCATGTGGTAAAAAAATAAATAAAGGAAGATGGAATTTTGGATGATAGCAATGATAGTGAATCAGGAATGGTACAAGTGCTCCAAAGGGGCATGCTCTAGATAGTGAAAGAATTAAAGTCAAAGAAAGAAACTAACAAAGGAACTAATGAACTATGGTGTACTACATGTAAAAGTGAAGGTTACACAAAAGGCAATCGTCCTAGAAAAATATTTTTTGATATTTTCCAAGTTATGGGTCATTCAATAAAAGAGTGCCCATATAATTTGTTACAAATATGAAATTATTCTCTATACGGGGAGAGAAATCCACTCCACTAAAGCTATATAACACATCTTTGGGTGGTTATCAAAATCAAAGAGGAGGTTAAAATCAAATACAATATAATCCCTGGAAAGGACATATAGTCATACAATATTGATAATATAATGAGTGGGGACACTTGTGAGAGACTACTAGTTCAAGAAGGATAAATTGCAACTATTTTGCAAATGGTGTGAACTTAGAGACCATTAAGACACTAGATTTATAAAGCAAAAGGCCAATGTTGACATGATTAATGTAAGCAATAATGAAGTATTAAGGGTAAAATCACAAATCTATGTCACACTTTTGACCAACTAAATAGTTTCAACTTAAACAGTTTCGATTGAGATAGTTTCACCTAAAACCACGTGGCTTGTACATGGCATAGAGAGTTTCGGGTGTAACCCTTTTGCCCAAAACTATAAATTTTTTTTTTCCTTTGTCGCTTTAAAGTGCGACTCAATTTATGTGTAGGGTTTTGGTAGAAAGGGTTTTAGGCGAAAGGGTTTTGCCCAAAACCTTTCTATCAAAATTGTCTGTGGCATCCTTGTTGGTAGCCACCTAATTTTTTTTCAGAAATTTCTAAACATTTCCACTTAAACATGATATTTCTTTAGTCAAAATGATTTTTTTCAAAAACTAAAAATGCCCTTTTATAGAGCTCAGAGTCAAGAATCCAAATATATATATATATTTTTGATATTTGATTATTTTTAATATTTTTTTAATTTTAAATAATGCAAGTAGGTTGTTAAAATTTTAAAAAAATGAGGCTAATTGGAAATTTAAAAAAAATACTAAAACATATTAAAAAAATTTGAAAAATATATGATGGACTAGAGGATAGAATCCTCTTAAAGGGTATAATTTATTTTTTTGAAAATAATACAAAAAATGCAATAGTTGACGTCAAATGAAAACTATCAAATTTTGGTACATTTGACTTTAAAACGTTATTATGGGGAAAATATACATAATTTTTTAAATTTTTTTCCTATGCACTAGAAATTGAAGTTATTTATTTGGGAAAAAAAATTCAAGGGAAAATAAAATTGTTTGTTATTTTTTTCTTAACGTCAACTCAACGAACTTGAATTTTTCAACCATTCAAAATATACCCTTAAATTTATAAAAATAAATAAAAATATTAAAACAATTTTAATTTTTTTTGAAAAGTTACATAAATAATCTTCATCAAGAGTTCTGCATTTCATTAGTTTACATTATTTTGAAATTCAAAACATAAATACCAGTTTTATGCAGTCGAAGTTGAGAATTTTTGTTTGTGTTGGTTGATTCCTTTATAAAGTGTGACACAAGCTTGTAATTTTACCCTTAATTGTTATTCAATCCCAAACAAAGAAGGTTGTGTACCTATGCTCACGTACAAAAAAAAAATACTTCATGAAGTAAGGGCTAAAGTGGAGAACATTATGGATAAGAAACAATGTCATTCAATGCAAATGCAAGTACTATAAAAAATAAATTACAATTTGGTATAAATATTACAAGAAAAGCACTTCAAACTACCATACCAATTAAAGTAGTGGATTTATTACAAAGTACTCCTGAACTTTGAAATGATATTATATCAGGGAACAATGAGAGAGTGCATGTTACAACCCATTTGGAAATGAGTGAGAATGAAGATCCAATAATTGAACCTCCACTATTGGGTGACCAAACAATTAATCCAATGTTACTAACTATTAAAATGATAAAGAAACCAATGACGAAGAATATGGAGATCCTCAAAAGGAATCTCACTAATGCAATTATTAATGGTGGGTATGGCGTGAATGTACTTCTAGAAGACACTTGACAATTCTAGGCAAGTAAGCCATTTGGCCCCCAACTTTTCAACTGGTGGGTGCAGATCAATAAGGTATTAAAGTACTTGGAGTTTTAGTGGGCCAAAAATTAATTTGAATCCAAGCATTTTTGTTGAATTTTGTGGTTATTTCATTGCAAGAGAAAGCATATAATGCATTGTTGGGTTGGGATTGGCAAGTAGTAGTCAGATTTGACGACAACTAGAAAAAGAATACAATATCTATTGAGAACAAGGATCAAAATTATATAATTGATTTAAAGAACCAAGAAGTTAGTGAGGAAGTAGCTTTCTTAGATTCATTATATTTGGATTCCAAGGAAGAACAAAAGAAGTAAGATCATGGTCCAATAAAATTGAATGACAAAGGGATTTTGGAATTATAGTCATGTTCAAAGGATGAAACAAACTCTTCATATGGCCTATTTCACTTGTAGATGGAGGATTATGAAGTATTTTTCCAAACTACAGTTTTATTAAATCTCCTAAAATCAATGAATATGAATAAGGATTATGCAGTGATAAGTAGCCAATAAAGAATGACTTGAAAATAGTGGATAGTTTATGTGTTAGATATAGTAACGGATCTATAAAAGTCGACAATTTTAGTTCTAGCAAAAGCATTGGATTTCAATAACAATTTTCCAAATCAATGAAGTTAGATTATGACATGCTTCATAGGGTATTTATAAAAAAAATACCATATAACAAATCAGGTGGAAAAAAATATATTATTAACGTGAGAACGAAAAATAAAAGGTAGGCTCCACATGAAAGAAATAGAACAAACAAGCGCTTTGCGTGCGCTGGAGTCCCTGCCATGAGTAGAGAGAAGAGTATAAGATAAAAATCAATCTGTATTTAAGTCGACAAAATTATCAACTAACAGTCTCGTGGATTGCAATGATTGTAGGATATGCACAAAAAATATTTATTGAAAAAGCTTTAGAAGCTTTCAAGCAAATGCAATTGGTAGGTGTAAAGCCAGATTCAATGGTCTTTGCCAGCACCCTCCCTACCAGTCCATCAAAGCATGATGAAGGTGGATTTTTTTCAAGTATTATCATTGAAAATGCTTCGGTAGATATGTATGCAAGATGTGGAAGCACAAACAAGGCACATGAACTGTTTGGCAGTCATGAAAAGAGTTTGCATGAAGGTTGAAAGGCATAATAACTTGATAATCCATGAATGGGTAGAGATCAACATTTCAAAGGACTGTCAAAATAGTCTAGGGTAGTGCTCTAAAAGGTCCTTGTGCCAAATGCAAATCCTCATGCATTTCCAGTCTCTATGTATGTAATTAGCTGCAAAAAAAAAGATTGTACGATTCAAGAGATTTAATCAAAAAAGATAGACAAACAGTAAACAATTTCAAACACGTATGCAGAAATAATGTCCAAGACATTTTTGTAAGATGCAAATATGACTTTTTATCTGCAAGAAAAATGATTAAACTAAAACAGTAAATGATCACCTGATTAACTGGGAAAAAGTTGAAATGGAGTTGGCTAATGTTGTGTAGCCAAATCCACTTGAATACAATCTCTAGCATCTATGAAAAAGAGTGGGACAACCTATCATATGTACAGACCTACAGCTATGGAGTTTCTATTGACAATGCCATATAAAGAAACTGTAATCTAGTTGCTATTTCTAAGCTGAGAGAATGAGTTGGAATGTTGCACACTGTAATGACATTTCAGAGAGTGATTTTATGCCATGTAGATGTGTTTTAGGAATTGGCCAATACAGGATTGAAATTAGGTTAAAGGTGAAAATTTGAACAGAAGACAAAGGTTGGAAGCTAGCAACAACTTTTATAAATACTTGCACTAAAGATAAAAATGACCCTGCTGCTAGGAGAATGAGAGAGTAATATCTGCTTGAGTGTTGCGGTAGAAACCGATCAGTGAAACACCAAATTCTTCATGCTTTAGAGAAATTGCTATTGCTATTGATCAAGGCAAGAGGCAGAGGACAAAGAAAACTCAAAACAGAGTGCAGTGATAAAACGAAGGCATTGAAAAGATATAATTTTATATATTTCATTCAAATCATATACTATTCAATATCAAAAGGCAAATACAGTATTGCAGATCACAAGGAATGTTAGCAGATTGTAAACCAAATATATGCTATTGTAGACAAATAGTTGCTTGCATAAAAATTATGCAAATGAGTGCAAAAGCATGGATAAGAATCAAGGTTACATCTTCGTTGTCAAGGACACAATTTTGTCAATTTTCTAAACAAATCCATTTTCCAAAGTCTGCTTTACAAAGAAGTTCTTGTTTGCAAAAGATGCTAAACCCTTTGATTCAAGGGAAACAAAGCATAAGCGAGGTTGACTACAGACGTGAAGAATTGGATTGAAATCTAGCCTCTCTAGTGGTGATAACATTGATCTCCTTTTGTCTTAGAAGCATCTCCATAGGTTGATCACATTGTCTTCGAGCATTTCTGAAACAAAACAAATTCTTTAGCAGGAATGAAGAAGACAACATTTTCTAAAAGTGAAGTAATTATTTTGTGCAGAATAAGTACCTGTGTCAAGTTGCAAATTGCTTTTCAGCTGTGTGGAGGTGTGATAGCATTGTCTTGTTTGACAATTTCTATGATGCAGTTGTCCATGGCAAGTGTAAATGTTCCTTGTAATTGGAATTTGTGTAGCATGAACATGACTGTGGACATGTCGTTCTTGTAATTTAGATAGGGTATTGCTGCAAGTTGAGGGAAGTTGTTTTCTAGCAATTGTTTATGTAGGTAGCAGTTGAGATCTCCATTCGTTGTGTGGATTGTGCATTGAAGAAATTGCTTGTATTGAAATTTTGTTGTTGTTGCACATGTTGTACATTGGACAACATCATTGTCTGTTGTGTCTGTTAGGAAAACTCTTTGTTCACATGCCATGCATACCGATTGGTATGGTGGGACGTGAACATTCTTTGGCTTCAGCGTACCAGTCACCTGGAATGGCAACACAGATTTCATTAGTAGGCGTCATGTGTGTGAGACACAATATAGGAACTAGAAATGTATCCATAAACCATAAGCCAGGCTATATGATAAAAAATATTCCATTATACAATCGAGAGCACACACAACAAGGTCTCTTTGAATAATCTGTGATCAACAAAGTGAACCCATATATTGCATTAGAAAGAGTAGCATCAAATGCACTTTGATACAGTTTCAAGTTCTTGTGTATACTAACTAACCATTACAACAATAAACTGGCAAGTGTGGCCTCAAGGACAAGCATAGCATACAAATCCCCTGATAAACAACAACATTCATGGAGACACTTGTGCTACGAATATACTTCTATAATTTGGCAACTTCCCTTAACTTGGAGCACCTTCTTAACATTAAGAAACTGAGATTGTACTACTAAGATTGATGTCCTACAACAACCTTGACTAATGGTGAATACCTTTGCAGTAGGGCAGCGCCCAAAACAAGCCAACCAAAAATTTCCATTGCCATGAGCAAATAAGTAAAAATGGCAAATATGTTTTCAATGAAGTATAGGCACACATATGCATAAGGCATTCAAATATAGCATTAAATCATTGGCATTGAGGTTGTTGGTGCATAGCAATTTTTTAAAATGGCTCCCATTCACCCACACAAGCAATACAAGAAGGAATTTATGATTTGTCACAATGAAGATAATACTGCAGCCAAAAGCAACACAAGGAAGAAAAGGAAATAAGGATGATAATGCTCAAAAAATTAGTTTGTAGGATGTATAAAAAGTGAGTCAAAATAATGTGCAAGAAAAAGAGAGGGTATGAGAAGCATGAAAGAGCATGACAATTAATGTGGTTCAGAGTTGCTTGATTGTCAATGAATTATGACATCTTGCTCAATCCAGGTACAATATTAGTCTAGGAAGTACGCTAGATTGCATTGTGTCTAGAATAATCTAAATCTTTTGAATATAAGTGTACAATATTGTGTGGCTAGATACCTGTGTGCTGGAAGAAACCAATTTTCCTAGGAAACCTTTCGTACATAGGTCATTCAGCTCATCAATGAAGGTGGAGTGTGTAATTTGCATGAGTGTTGAGCCTATTTGTCCACTGCGAACAATATTTTTGAACAGTACCAATGGCTTTTTTTCTGATGCCAATATCATTCGCAGTTTGGCATAGGGCCCTGTCTAGCTACTGGGTACTATAATCTGCAAAATAGAGAATTGAGTCAGTTGTCATAGGCAGCAAAATGCATAATGAAAAAGATATAGGGTAGGGTTTGAGATTATTGCATAGCATCTTACAGTAGCAAAGTCGTCTTGCGAGTCTCCATCTTTGATGTACAGTTCAAGCTGCATCGGCATTTGATAATGAGCAATAACAATCTAGCAGCAATTGATCCAATAGGATAGCTATCTTTTGATCTAATCAGTTATGAGATGGTTGTGTCAGATATTAGTCTATGTTCTCTATAGGCTTTGCCAATGGTTTGCATGGTGGTTTTGTAAGTGAACTGGAGACAGTAATCAGCATCTCCTCTGTCATATTTTGTTTTTTTTTTAATCACAAAGTTTGTGATTCAGATACTTGTATCAGGTGATAGTTTTGGCAAGAATAAGTCAATCAGTCTATTGTTGATATTTATTTTTATTGTCATTTGGCCATAGCTATCGACCAAATCAAGATGAACAATTGGTGCTTTTTGCTGGGTTGCAGGGTTCTTGGTAGCACTAGGGCCATAGATCACCAAGACACTTTTTATTTGTTCTGTACATGTTGCATTGGTAGCATAGACAACACATTGTATTGTTTCAGAAAATGCCTTAAGGAAATGTGCTATGATGGAATGCCATAATAAGAAAATGCATGTATGGAAGAATTTGTAGCATAGACAAGGCAACAAACTGTTTTAGAAATTGCTTCAAAGGAATGTGGTACCACGGGGCTAGAATGCTATATGGATTGTAATAGCATTACATCACAATGGGGCCACATTTCTTTGAGACATATTTCCAAAAAACTTGACACCTTCTTCATGTCTAACCACATTTCTGTCAGACATTTTTTGGAAAATTCAATGCCTTGTCTATACTATTGCTTACGAAGCTTGTAAGAACACCATATATTGTTGAGGATTTTAGGTTTGTCAAATGGTCAAGCTGAAGACATTTAGAACAAAACTATCACAATTAAAGTTTTCCTTTTATGATAATATTCAAAAACATAGTTCAAAATCCAAGACAAGCCTAAATAAGATGCATAATGAAAGCAAGTAGAAGACAAAGTAGTTCCTATCCTTTGTCAAAAAATTCAATAGTTATCTTCTAAATGCCTTTAGGTTGACCATTTGACAAATCTAAGACTCTTAACAACATATGGTGATCTTAGAAACGTACCAAGCAATAGTCAATGTTTTTGATTAAGTAAAGAGAAAATTTATTTGTGCGTTGGGAACTGAGCAGGGGATTTAATGCAACGTTAATGCAAAGTTATGCTTTTCCCTTTATTTTGCAAGGAAGAAAATTACTAATTGGCCAGTGCCCAATTTCCTGGTGGTTTAATTATTTAGTAATAATTTTCAACATTGTATCCAATCATCGGGAGAGCGTGAAATATTAAGCTTCTATCCCTAATGTTTTGTCTATTTTTTGAAGAAGGGCACATGGACGAGATGGGCGCGTCGTTGCATATTGCTTTCACATGCATGAAATTCATGCCTATAAACTAAGGAATTATTTGTACACAAAAAGAGTATTACAAAGAAATATGAACAATGCGTTTGGTTTCATAATACTCAAAATGCAATATAGACGGTCCCACATATATTGCTAGGAATTTCTATCTAGGCAGAGTATCTTGAAGTGTCAATCAAAGGGATACAAGCATAATGAAACTATGGAAAATATGGTGTTGAGATTTTAGAGGCAGTAGTCAATATATAGCCATACTATTAGTGCTAATCTCAAATGAAAAAGGGTCTTGATACATTAAATTTTATCACGCCTTTATTAAGATAGGTGCTTCACCTATTAACAATTTAATAGATATCGATGTAGCAATGCATAGAACCAAGATCTCACCTAAATCTACCCTCACTTCCAAATGAATTGCCATCTCATCTACAACAGTCAAAAACTATTGTGGGGTTTAGATATATGGTCAGATTGCAACTAAGTCTCAAAACACAGACTGGGAAATATATGGAAATCAAAATATGTGCAGACAACTACCAGAATGGCATTTCTTGCAATGATAATTTCAAGACTCTAAACTGCACGACTATTGAATGAATGGACTGCATATCTGTTGCAGTTTTTGTAAAGATTTTGATTGTACAAACTGCACATAGTATAGCTATGACGTCAAAATAACCTAGTGAAAGATGGATGGGCTTACTGGATGTGCAATGAATGGCTCTCAACATGACAAAGGGTAGATTGGTATTGATAAGGAAAGAAAGCCCTTGTTGAAGTGTAAAAATCCTTGTCCAAACTATTAAAACCTCTGTCAAGATGTTTTGATACTTTTAATGTCAAAACTCTATCAAGTAATGAATTCTCAAGCAATCAAAGTTGTACATGAATATGTTGAACTATCATAAGGGTGGGTTGAATAGTGGACAATGATAGATGCATAGGAAATATTAATGTGATAATGGGGAAAAGATGTGGTGATGAAGAAATAAATATGGTGGACTTAGTACCAAGCTTGAAGAACAAAAGAGAAGAAAGGAAAAAATCTCAATTCAAACGTGACTATGACAGTTAAGTGCTTGCAACAGTCAAAGAAAATATAAGAGGTAGTTAACAAAGTTGGTGATGACAATGACAGGTATAAGAAGGAAGCCTTCAAAGGTCATCTTTGTATGACAGTCCCATAAAGTGAACACAAAAGGATAGTGGTCATCAAAAGGACAGTGGATTAGGGGCAGTGTTATCGGGCTATGGTATATGATTCCTTGACAATTGAAAGGTAGACAAGGAGAGTCATAATGAAGACATTAGAACTCCAATTGTAGCATACACAATACAATGAGTTAATGATGATAATATAAGCTTTTCACATACTTGTCGAAGACAATGAATGAAAATCCCTCAAAAGGGTAATAACATGAAGTGGCCATTGAAAAGGGATGTAAGACTGGAGAGTGATGTTGTGGTAAATAGTAGAATGCATACATTTGTTAGAGGAGACAAAGAACACCTACAATCCACCACTGCACAAGTAGAAATTGTCATAGCGACACCAAGATAGTCTTTAAGAGATAGACAGTACAATAGAAACATAAAATTATAGTTATGAAAACAGTGAATAGAAGATCAGTTATAACAATATGTCAAGAGTTTTTGTAATATGCTATGATAGTGAGGAGGGGTTTGCATTTGAGGATAGTGTTGAATAGGAGCAACCCTCTTCATCGTGTTATGCATATGAGGCCTAGATATCAATAAAAGACAGTGGTGATAGCTCACCATCTAATATATTAGTGCTAGAAAACAATATAAGTGACGGTCCTAAGGATAGCTTTATAAGAATACAAGAGGTATTGTTTTGGAAAAGCCTATGTGGGGAAAATATATCATAAAACTGATCCATATGTGACATGATACTATCAAAAGACAAAGTTCAGAGTCGATGCAAGGGTCTGCTACAATGGTATAGATCAGATGCATGACAAAGTTCTCAAGAAGCAACCCATAGAGTTGATGGTTGCAGATTAAGGATCCACTAAATATCCCAAATAAGAAAATAGAAGGGAAAAGTCTTGAAGTTAGAAAAATATGCAAGTCTATAGTGCCAATATCTGTTATAACACAAAAAAAAGACAGTACAGTCCGTAAAGGGCAGTTTAAATTCAAGACAAAGGCATGGCGGTGTTTCACTTGAAGCCTCAACACAATGCGGATTACACAATAGAAAAGAAACATGGAAAGAAAACTTTAAAAAGGTAAACGATAATCTCCATGATACAAGAGTAGACCCATATAGTGATAGTACAATCCTATATAATAGAATACCAATTTGAAGAGATTAGTGGGACATGAGAGATCTTGTAAAAGTGTTAACATGTCATTATGGATTTCATCAAATTTGTATTGACAGATAGCCAAGAGAGGTCCATAGAGTTTTTTCATTTTGTAGGGGAATTTTTTTTGTGACAGCCTCAAAACTCACACAGGGACATCATAAGGGTGCGCTTGGCCTTTTTATGATAAGGGTTTAATGAAACATGACAAAGAATTTCAAAAAAATATTGGGCTTTTACAGCTACCAGAATTTACAGAACAAACCCTTATACGGAAACTACAATTCCTGCAACTCATAAAAATAAAAATTGTTGAAACTATGGCAAGCCACTTACCTCAAGAATCTGCACAAAATATCTCATGCACTTCAGGAAAATATGTAGCATTTGCAGGAAAAATATTATGTAACCCTAACAAGGCAAAATTCTCTGCACTTCAATCTATTCACAATAAATGAAAAGCAGATCTAAAAATACTAGGTCTGAGAATTGCAACTTGCGTACAAAAAATGTTGGATGGGATGGTGGAGGCATGGAATGATCACCAAATGACATTCATTTGAAACATTCTCCCAAACACTCCATTGTTTTGTCCATGCCACCACATTTTCCATACATCTCTACCAAAGCATTCTATCAAACATCTCAATGCCTTGCTCCCATGGGAAAAAGCCTAAAACAAATGCTTTGGAAGAAGCTATGGAGACTTCAAATGGCATTGAAAAAATAATAAATATCTAAGTAAATGCGTCAAAGAAATCTGGTCTCACGGCTTCAACCGTTCCATGCCTTCCACCAATCTAAAATAAAACTAGCGTTGCAAAACAACCCTCAATAGCAAGAAACTACTGTAATACTTTACCTCAAATGCTCGTTGTGTTGGAGAAGAAGACTCAAACTCACTTCCAAACCCTACCTCCAAGTCCAAGCCTAGGCACATGAATGCTAGATAGTCATTTCTAGCGCCGACGAGCAGGCTTTAGAGAGAGGTTCCGTCCGGACAACTCCTAAATGAACCAAAAACTGTAGATGCCATGAAGAAAGACATGTAATAGGAAGAATTCCACCTGACACGATGAAGAATCGAACCTCTGACCAGTTGCTCACGAGACCACATTCACCTTAAACATTTTCCCAAACACTCCATTGTTTTGTCTATGCTAGCACATTTTCCATACATCTCAACCAAAGTATTTTATCAAACATCTCAACACCTTGCTCCCATCGCCAAGAGCCTAAAAGAGATGCTTTCGAGAAAGCTATGGACACTTCAAATAGCATTGACAAAGTAGTCAAATATATTTGGGGAAATGCATCAAAGAAATATGGTCTCACAACTTTGGTTGTTTGGTACCTTCCATCAATCCAAAATAAAAATATAGTTGCAAAACAACCCTCAGTAGCAAGAAATTAGTGTAACATTTTACCTCAAATGCTTGTTGCTTTGAAGAAGATGACTCAAACTTGCCTCCAAAAGCCAGCTCCAAGTCCAAGCCCAGGCACATGAATGCTCGTTTCTACCGTGGGTGAGTAGGCTTTACAAACAGCTTTCGTCCGGACATCTGCAAAATGAACCAAGACCGTACATTCCATGAACAAAGACACCTAACAGGAAGAATGCCACTTGATGCCATGAAGAATGCCCACTTGCAAAATGTGAAAGCAATATGCATCCAAGCGCCCATCTCGTCCATGTGCCCTTCTTGAAAAACCACACAAAAACTTAGGGATAGAACCATAATATTTCACCCTCTCTCGATGATTGGATAGACTTTAAAATTAATGCAAAAAAAATTAAACCCCTAGGAAATTAGGCACTCGACAATGCAGGGCAAGATAAACTGTAATTTTTTTTTCAATAAAATAAATGAAAAATCAAAACTTTGTATTAACGATGTTTCATAGCCCATGCTCGGTTACCAATACATAATTAAAATTGTATTTTGCTCAATCGAAAACATTAGTCTCCTGCTTATAAAGGTAGGGACTAATAATAATATAAGTTCAAGTTGTGCGGGGTGAAAAATTCAAATATTAGAAAATTAAATATTAAATATCCCCCTAATACCATTATATAACCCATGTCTTCCCCTATCGTATGGCTTATTTTTCCTTCACTATACGACCTACTAGTATAAAATTTCTATTTTTTTGGTAATTTTTGACCACTACACGATTTACCCCTATTGCATTTGTATGATATGGATATTCTTTGTAATTAAATTATAGCACCATATAGTCTATTCCTTTTACCTCCATTATATGTGCTTATAGTTGGTTCTTCCTCAAGCTATGAATTTTACAGAAACAATGAATTCCTCATACAATTTTTTTAATTCGAGGAAAGTGCATTCCTACAATATGGGGATATTGAATATTATTTTCATGATCAAAATGATTTCGAAGTGTTTGTAGTACTTTCTAGGTTCAGTGATCAATTGGGTGTAATATTATCAACCTCAATTGTGCAATCATACGGGGTTCATTTGTTGCTTGGTCATAAGCATTATTCATATAGTGGAATATGTTGGTTAAACACTTCCAAAAATCTATTTTTGGCTTTATAAACATTATTTTTTGTCTTCATGAAAATGGTGTGCACCATGAAGAGTTCTGTAGATTTGAAGGTCTTCATTTATATTTAGTGGCGAGGGTTTTTCCCTTCGACCTTTTCCTATATCACAAAAGGGAATGTGTTCGGGGCATTTCTCCAAATCCCCACAAAACTCATTTGATTTTCCAAGTTTTCCCAAGTAGTCTTTGAGTATGAGTCTACAAACTATGCTTCTAGGTTTGCCTATAGGTTCTTGTCTACTATGTCATCATCAATGTAGAAAATATTACCCAATATTCCTTGATGTTTACTTGTTTTCTATTGTCTAAAAGACAATATTTTCTTTTAGGAGAGATGATATAGTTAGTGTACATTTCCTATTATTATGTCTCGATAATATGATTTATTTAAATATGTGTTAATTAGTTGTCCACTTTGAGTGGTTATAAGAGTTAGTTAGTCGACAGTTGCATGCCTCTTGGAAATTGTTGAGGGACTTTAAATAAATTTTGTATTGTCAAGGAAATTAGTATAATCTAATAAGATTGACTATGATCCTTGATTAACCATCTAAGTTCTACTTCTATATTAACTTCATGTGCAAATAAATATATACTTTTACTCCTTTATCTAGTATGTATTGCTAATTTTGTTCATTATTTCAAGTATTCATTTTATCATATAGGAGAGTAAACATATAGGTGGTCTTAGATTTCCATTGTTTGTACTGTTAGAAGGTGAAACTTCAACTTAATGTGTCACAATTTTAGAATGGAAATAGACAACATTGATCTAGTTTTTAACTTGAATTAGTTGAAACTTGCATACAAGTTTTATTTTTATAAATGGTGTAAACAAATGAAATGTATAATTTTTAGTGTAGTTTATATTTGTATTTTTTAAATTAAAAAATGATCTAGGTATTATCTTTTTAATAAAATAGATTTTTATTTAATTGTTGAATTTTTTTAGAAAGTAAGGTAACCTGAATACCACATTTTTATAGCAAACTTCATCTTTTTTTCCTCATATTATGAACTTGAAATTTTAGTGAATGTATTAAAAATATCAATTGGATGTGCTAAAAAATAATAGTTTCAACAAACCTCACATTTTTAAGTCTATTATCAAAAGAATATATATATATGCACAACAAGAATTTTCTCCTCTAGTGAGCCATATTCTTTTTTAAATTTTAGTAGATTTTATTGAATATAATACATCTTATATTTTGGTGCTAGTGACCTACTTGTTTGGAAGAAAAAAATAATAATAATGATTTTGATGAGTCAAATATTATACACTCGTTCTAAGGGCTTGACGATATTAGTTGAAATATTTAGCAAATTCTTAAAAGGGGGTGGTTATCAAGTAGTTATGAGTTTGTTAAGAGAAGATGAAAAGCTATTTATACAAGCTACTTCAAATTGTAGGGGGGTCCTCTATTTTTAAAAGGTCTCTCCTCTCAACACAACAATAAATGGAAATTTTAAATAGACTTCTCTGAATTATTGAAGGAATGTGAAGAATATTTTTGAACTTTGTTTCATTTATGTTTTTCAATGAATCTATGCTTTTAGTATGTTAATCATTTCTTCATGCATTTCCAACTCATTTGGTTGTACAAAAGGTTAATGAAGACTTTATGCTTTGATTATTTACAAGAATTAGAAGAATATTTTTGAAATGTGCTTCATTGTATTCTTTAATTATTGCATATTGTGTGTATGTCCAAGTTGTAGTAAATTCCTCATGTCTTTTTGTGCGTTCAAGGATAAATCCTTAAATATTTCTTTCTCTTGTTGGCGTTGTATGCATGAATTGAAGAAATTTGTATCTCCATTAGTTGTTACACTTTATCCCTTTTTCTCTTTTCCCTCCATTCTTTTCATATTCATCTAATTTATCTTGCATAATGTCTTAAGTAAGCTACCTAGGGTCTCTCCATGTATTTTCTATTTTCCATTGTTATTTTCCTTTTATACTTTTTGGTCAAAAGTATACAAAATTCATAAAGAATCTATCATATGAGAGAGACATTCCTCTAAATGCAAAGAAATTTTTCTAATTTAATGGTAATTTATCCAACTATTGTGAACATTTATTGCTACCCATTGGGCGAATCACACAATGGCAAATTTGTTAACTAACAAGTTAAAAATGTATTATGGATGAATTCACTATAGCTAAAATAAATTTAAACACAACATTTATCGTTAGAAGTGTCCACTAGATATATATGTTACATTACTTTGGTGCCAATTTAAAAAAAACTAAAATTATTTGAAAAACTTAATGTTCCTACAACTTCTATTCACATAAATAACATTTAAAAAAATAATCTAAAAGTACCATTTTCTAGATTTAAAAGTGTAGTTTTAAAAAATATATTTTTAATATTTTAATGTGTTTTTTTTAAAGTATTTTTTTTGTAAAAGTATGCCATCAATATATAAGGTTTATTATCTTCTCAATTTTTTTTCTAAAGTTAATTTTTTTAAATTGAAAAAATATAATACATAAGAGGAGAGATTATGTCTCAAGATGATATAATAATGGAGAGACTTTGCCTGAGATTTTATCTCAAGATGATTTAATAATGAAGAGATTTTATCTTGAGATGATATAATAACTTTCTATTTCAAATAAAAGTTAAGACAAAAAGTGGATCTCCCTTCAAACACTTATGTTTTCAATATATGCAACTTTAAAGTTTTATTTAAAAAATATATTAAAATCAAAATTGAAATATGCATGTACTAAATTTTTAAGTTATGAATATGGAAAATAAATGAAGGCAAAAAAAATATTATAAAAAAGTGGAGGCTCCCTTAACCTTATTTAAAAATATTTTATCAACAATAAAATAAATATGTTAATTTTATAAAAATCTATTTAAATAATTTTTTATGTTTAGAAAATATACAAATATAAACTACAATAAAAAAAATTAGGTTCATTAGCTTACATCATCTCAAAATTCAAAAAATATGTCACTTTCATGTGATTCAAGTTAAAAAGTTAGATTGATGTTGGTCATTTCTTTTATTAAAAGATGACATAACTTTAAACTTTCTCCCACATATCTTGTGCAAATGCACTCTTTTTTGGGTCCTTTTTTTTGAAAGTTCATATCTTATTTCTCTTTTGCTGTGGTACTATCTATTTCTCATTTTGTATCTAAATTATATTTTCAAAATTTTGGTTTTCGCATTGTAACACATTAATTATAAAGTGCCAAGCATTACAATTATTGGGAGGTCATTTCAATAATTAGTTATAAGGGTTGTTGTGTGTTCTTGAATTTTCTACATTCTCACATTTCTTTTTCCACATTGTGGATCAATTGCCAATTTATTTGCTTACGCCATACAACTATTATGATGAAAATCTAAAATATTAATCTTGTTAAGGATCAAGAGATTATTCAAAATAACTATGTGTATAAAAATAGAGTCCATTGTAGATGTAAATAAAATAAATTAGTTTAATAAATGTGATGAGGCCTATAGATTGATGTGCTTGTTTGTATTTTTAATTTTTTTATTTATTGAGTCCTTAGACACACCCAATCAAATTTAGACTTAATTGCTATTTATTTTAGGTTCAATATGTCATGAGAGCTCACCAATTGGAGAATGAACTCATTATTTTTAGTCCTACCATTTTTTACACCATTCAAGACTTCTTCACCTAATTGAAATAATTCAAATTATAGTTAAAATAATGTGGAATTGAAAAAGAAGACACCCTATTTATTCTTAGCATTCTCTCTAAACTTGGTTTAGAATATTTATTCTTTGTTTATATCTTCTCTACCACAAAAGGGTGCCCTGAGATCTTAGTTCACAATGTTATCTCTATATTATTTTGCCAATTCTTTCACTAGGGAGAAAGATAATCTAATTCAATATGGTACTCTCATATTCTCCAACTCACATTCTTGAGTTACTAACTAAGAAATAAAAGAATAGAAAGAAATGGGCAATAAGGATAAAAAAATAAAAATAAAAAGGGTAAGAAGAAAATAAAAGAAAAAATCCAATACTTCCAAAGCAACTTCAAAGACCTCAGCCTATAAAGGTGACAAGCCTAAGAAAGAGAAGCTCAAATTTGCATATTGTAAAAGGCCTAGTAATGATGAACATAAGTGTTTGAATAAATAGATCATTGAATACTTGACGTATAGTTTGAAAATTTAAAATATAAGTGTTCTTGAGTTAGTAAAATTTATTTCTTCACATGAGGGGTCTTTTGAGGAAAAAGAAAACAATAGGGGGAAAGGAAAGGGTAAGGCCCTTGTAGTAATAACATCTCCACCATCCACTTGGATTCTTGTTTTAGGTGCTTCAAACCACATGGATTGATCTTAGGATGATTTCACATATTTGGAGCAATATACGATGCCAACTATTTTGATGGTTGATGACACTCTTGTTGAGGTGTGTGGGAGAGGGTTTGTTGATGTGGGTATGAGATATTTTACGATACTTTTTTGTGTGCTATAATTGTCAATTATTCTCCCATTATTTTATTATAGTGGTGCTTATTATTGATGCGTATGGTGGTTCTATAGTTTCCATTGGGAGAGTAAATCATTAGTCTTAGTTATATATATTTTTCACTTTGTTTTTTTACCGTCATTCAACCATTCTAATCACTCATTTTGATGAATTGAGTAAGTTATGGTATGAGTGGTTTGGACATCTTTAATACCACTACTTGTGACAACTCAAATAATAGGTCATGGTTATAGGTTTTCCTTTTGGTTTCTTTTCTTTCAATATTTATTAAGGTTGCATCCTTGGTGATCATCTTGAAGAGAAATTTGACAAAGGGAAGGCATGAAGAGAGTCACATATTTTGGATTTAGTTCACAGTTATTTGGATAGTCCATTTCTAAAAATCCTTGGTTTAACAAGTAGATATAACATTCATTGATGAATTTTCTAGGTATACTTGGGTGTACTTTCTTTGGTATAAGTTTGATGTCTTTAAGTTTTAGGACTGTAAATAATTTTTGAATAAATATTTAGACAATATTGGTGAGTATGTTAACCATCATTTTGAGTAGTTTTTGACTTTATAGGGAATTGATTTGAAATGATCATTCCATATAGTCCTTAGTACAATGGTGTGGTGAAATATGAGAACATGTCTTTGAAGGAAATGATAAACTACATGATACACTATGCATCTCTTATACTTCAGTATTAGGTAGAGGCCATTAATTACACTTGTTATATCTATAAACAAATTCTCATTAATCCTTAAAGAGAGTCACTCTTTCTAACCTTGGAGTAGTAAAATTTAATAGTTAAGCAATTCAACATTTTTGGTTCTCCCACATTGAACCACATTTTTATAGAAAAACATAGTGAAATGGATTGTCTTGTATATTTATAGGCTATCTAGATGGTTTAAAAAAATTATTAACTCCCCCACCCTATAAAACACAAGTTATTCATAAATAGGAGGATTTTTTTTCTTTTAAGACTCATTCATTTCCACTCTCAAGATGTCTCATCCTTCTATATTTACATTGGAGATACTTGGGCTTGATAATAGTATTAGGTAGATTTTTTATGATGAGGACTCTTCTTCCTCCAATTTTGATGCTAAGAGGAGTAATGATGATTCACATCCTCCCTCTCCTAGTCATCATTTAGAGGTTGATGAATCTCCTCTAGATTCTTCAACTTTAGTTTGACTTTGGGCTTAACAAACACTAGAAGTTGCAAGCAATTGGGTTTAGTATCCATCATATGTGAAGTAAACATTTTTAGAGTTTCAAGGACTTCCACCTATTTACATTGATTCTATCTCTAATTCATAACATTTTTGGGAGGAATCTAGTATTTTTTAGTTGGATGCAACCATATCGAAAGAATATAGTTTCTTGGTCAGGAATCACACTTGGGATGTTTTCCCTCTTCTTAAGAGAAGGAAATGTTTTTGATACAAGTGGATTTATTAAAAAAAAATATAACATATAGGATAGTGGATAGGTTCAAGATATGTTTGGTAGAAAAGGGTTTTCCTAGGTTATTAATGTTGATTACTTTAAGATATTTGCACCAATTGAAAAAATGAGCTCTATCCAACTCACACTTGCTATCACAACAACACATTGTTGGGAGGTTCACCAAATAGACATGGAGAGTGTATTTATTGATAAATTTTGAAGAGGATATATACATGGAGCAACCATAAGTTTTTCAAAAAGACTCTTCCTTAGTTTGTTAACTTAAGAAATCTATCTATGGTATAAAATAATCCCCGCAAGCATGGTACATAAATATGGAATCCCTCCTTATCATAGTTTTGTTTTCTTGTTTCTATTTGAATATAAACATCTACATTCTATAATAGGATTATTCTCTCCTCATTGTAGTTTTATATGTTTATGACCTATTGATTACAATGATTTCTTCATCCATTGGGAAGTGAAAACAACCCTTAAAAATAAGTTTTTGATTATTGAATTGGGCTTGTTATATTATTTTCTCAAGATCAAGATGTCTTAGCTTACTTCTAAGATTACCATCACATAGTCCAACTATGATCTTGATTTGATCTCACATTTTCACATGGTTGATCACAAGCCTATTCTAACTCCCTTTCTTTATGGAGTCAAACTTGAGCCTCAATGCTCTTAATCTTTAGTTGATGGTATGTTATAATGATACCTTGTTAAGAGCCTTGTTTTTTTACTCATACAAGGCGTGATATTTCACATGCTATGGGAATGGTCTCTTGGTTTATGTAGGATACTCATGAGCTATAGTATAAGGTAAAAAAGCATATTCTCTAATACATTTAAGGTACTCACAATTTTAGGATTCACTACATAATAGGAATTGATATTTACTTTGTGGGGTTTATAGATTTAGATTGGGAAAGTGATTCTTAAGATCCAACTTCTCACTTGGTTCAAGTCATATTTTTTGGTTGAGAAAGAAATAGTCTACTATTGCACTATCTTCTAGTATTGCTGAGTATCAAGGAATATTAATGCCACCATTAAGGTTATTTAACTTTAACATTTCCCATTAAGTTTGGTATCTAGTTTACATGATAAATTTATCATATTTTATGACAAACAAAGTGCCACATAGATTTAAACAAGATTGTTCCACTATCAATAGACCAAGAGGATAGAGGTTCACATGTACTATATATATTCAAGACATTATCCATGGATAGGTCATTAATCTTTGATTCTACCTAATTTCTAAGTACATTATCGACATCTCCACAAAATGCTTCAAAGAAAGTCAATGTCTTCATTTATGAGCTTTGCTAAGGGTGTGGGATTTCTACTTATTTTTGTAGCTACTTAGTCCTCCACTTCTCTCTCTATTTAGGGGTCTTCTATCTCTCTTCTTTGAGGGAATTATTCTCTTTGGGGGGATCTATTTTTATATGGGTACCTCATAACGTCTCATTTATTGGGACCTATATTTTCACCCACTTAAGGTTCACTTAATGATGGTGTTAGTGTAATTTTTTTATTTCATTTATTGGATATTTTGTATTTTCCTACAAATTTAGTTTATCTTGCTTAGTTGTAGTGAATGGGCCATAATGATGGTAGATGACATCATTCGTAAGTGTATCTTCCACCTATATTTTGTAGCTAGAGTTACTTTTCTCATTGGTTGGTATTATATTGTATCTTTCTCATATATCCACTCCTATGGTTTGTTATTGATTTTTTCTTTTGTGAGATATTGTAACATTATATTTCAACCGACTATTTGCATACTTCTTGTTGGAGCTAGCTCCATTTTTCTATTTTGATTTTGTATCATTTTTAGTAGTTTTATTTTCTCTATTTATTGCACTAGGTTTTGAGTAGCTTCAAGCTATTATTAAATCTAACAATATCATTAGATGTAGCAAATAAATCCTTTCAAGAAAATTCCACATCAAAGAGAGCACAAGTCTATAGTAATCTTTAAATAAAGAGTACATAATCAATAAAATTATCCCTTTTTATTTGATAGCATTCCAATAACACCTATGTAACTATAAAATAACCCATAAAGCCTCTATCCAACACATACAATATAAGAGATAAGAGTTGGGAAGAAATCATAAATGGATTCCTAAAACTAAGACCACCCAAAACCATGGTATGGAAGAAACCTAATGTCCCTATATGACAAATAATTGCATTCATGAATAGTGATCATACTCACAAGAATATTTGACCAATTCACTTCATGGGAATACTCCCTCAAAATGGTGCTCTAATATGGGACCACTAAACATACGAGACTCACATGATAATGAAGAAGATGCTCCACTTCCCAACCTAGCACCTAGGAATGAGAAAGTGGTATCAATGAGATCTATTAAATTTGTGACTACCACTATTAAACACCACCATCCTTCTCAAATTTCATTGCAAATAATATTCCAAGTCAATTAGGAGAATAATAATAAAATAATAATATGAATCAACTACATTGGCATCCAAGTACCCATTCCAAGGAAGCCAAATATTCAATATTATGCATTAAACTTGTAATTAAGTATCACACTATTCTATTACTCTCCCACTTGATATTACCAATTATAATGACATAAGATGAACCATAAAATAAATCAAGTACATAATGTAAGGTCCATGGTCTCCATACACTAAGAGAACTTATTTATGCTCACTAGTTTCATATGTGAGTTTGCAACATTCTCATGAGTGTCAACCCTCTATAACATGACCTTATCATTCTTCACCATCTTGTGAATAAAGTGATATTGTACATCAAAATTCTTGATATAAGCATGGTATAAGGGTATTTCTAGCTAAAATATAGCACTTTAACTATCACATCTAATTTGAGCCACCTTGCAATCAAAACTAACTTATTTGAACATAGTCTTTGTAAAATATTAACTCTTTATATGCATGTGTAGTGATGTGTTGTCATTGGGTATTTTAATTTAATCAATTATAATTTTGACTAGGGTGGTGTCCAAGGTTGTCTGTAGAAGGATTTTAGATATCTAATTTTATAGGAAAGTAATTATGTTAAGAGGGAAGGTTAAGTAAAAAATGTTTAAAAGAGTTTATAAGAACATAGGAAATATAATATACAGAATTAGGAAATGTAATCTACATAATTAGAGGATTTAACAAAATCTCTACTAAAATAGAATGAAATTTCATAAACTACTAAATATTGATAATACAAATTGAACTATCCTATCTTTTTTCTTATTTTTTTGAAGATGGATTTCAACATAAAATGAAATGTTTTAGTAGATTCTTTAATTTTAAAGAAAAGGTTTTCAACATGAAAACAACAGTCTATTCTAGAGCTACGATTTACACACTCTCTTTTATAAACATAGATTCACACACACATATAACAAATATTATAGATAATACATATAATGAAACATCATAGATAACATTAAATATACTAATCACATTGCACACATTTAACTTGTAAGTTTACAATAACATAAACTATGTAAACATAAATTAATAACAAACTTGAAATACCTCTTTATGGTGTACTTTCAAATCCTTAATTGAGTGACCAGATCGATATAGGTTTTGGGTTTTTCAATTTATAGAATCATCCACAACATGTAATCATACTTCTAATAATCACCAACTATTCATTCAATAGTTTATCTATTTTTTTTTCACAAAAAAGTCAAATATCCAAATTTAATAACTATTTTTTATAACTATCACAAAGATACACTTATATTATAACCTTTTTCCTAGATTTACGGCATCATGGTGACATGCCCTGATGCTTTTAAGATTCAGTTACATGGATTACATAAATATAAGTCTAAATACATCAATTGAAAAGTAGTTTAATTGTGATTGAACGAATGAATTCGGGTCGGGCGTTCTGCAATGTGAGCTAGGGCATCTACGCCCTAGCTCTGTCTGATCTTTCTGGTGCATGCGAAGGGGGGCATTTGGTGTCTGCAGGGGTAAGGATCAGAGTTGGCTATTCGCTGTGTATTGTTCTTGGTTGAGTCTCCATGGTGCAAATATCTGGTTTAGGCGAGGGTTTGTGCCCTTTTCTTTTGCGGAATCCTCTGTTTTGTCTTGCGTGGGAAGTCTTCTTCGTTGGTGTTTCCTGTGGGTTTTTCCAGTGGTTAGTGGTGGGTGTTGGGCTGGGGTCTTCAAAACCTGTGGTTGGATTTTTATATCTTGGGGGCTTTGCATGCCCACTGTCTTTGTTGCTTCTCTCTGTTGCATGGGTGGGGAGGTTGAAGGTGTGGGGTTTGGTGTTGGGCGGTGCTAAGAGGAAGGGTGTGGGGAGGATTTCCCCACCTATTTTTGGGGTTCGTGTTTTTTTTTCCTGGGCATGATGGCCTGCTCAAAGGGCGAGACATCAGTGAGGAGCCCTCACTTGGACTTTCAGGCAGCGATAGGATCGAAGTTTTCAAGTCAAGGGATGAAGACCTTCGATAACAATCTGTTTGCTCAGAATACTGGGATTGTTGATTTGGGGTTATCTAATGGCTCACGAATCACAAAGATTAATGGTTGTCTCGACAGGTGCAAGGAGAGGCCAAAACTGGTTGTTCTGTCTAAAATGATTGCTGAAGATGTTGAGTATTATTCAAATCACTCCTTATATTGTAAGTTTTTGGGGATGAGGGTTTCTTTGCAATTTTTGGAGGTTTGGGCCCAGAGGACATGGGAGCCAGAGGGGGAAATGGAGATAATGTTGCTAGCGAACAATTATTTCATGGTTACTTTTAATTGCATTGCTAATCGCAATAGGGTATTTGAGGGAGGCCCTTATTTTCATAATAAGGTAGGGTTGTTTATCAAGCCATGGCATGCAAGCTTTAACCCCACAGAAGAGCTTCCAAATCGTGTCTTGGTGTGGGTTCATTTTCCGAGGTTTCCGATGGAATACTGTCGAGAGGATGTGCTGCACCTTTTGGCCTCGGTGCTTGGAAAACCAGTTGGGACTTCATCGCAGACTTTGGTTAAAAAGGTAATGACTTTTGCACACATTTGCGTTGAGATTGATCTAAGTAGGCCTTTGCCCAATGTAATAGATATGTGTGCGGGCTCTTATTCTTGGGTGCAACATTTGGACTACGAAACTCTTCCTTTTCATTGTCGGCTCTGTCGAGAATATGGCCATTTGCAGCGAAGATGTCCAAGGTATAAGCCTATGGAGTCCCAACCTTCACAACCTGCGAGCAATCTTCCTAAAACAGATAAGGGGAAGGGAATTTCTCCTGAGGAGGTAGGTGCTTCTGATGGTTTTGCTCTGGTCAAGGCTTGAAATCGGAACAGGGGTCAAAAGAGGCCTTTTAAAGAAAGGCAAGATGAAGGTACCTTCAACAGATTTGAGATTTTGGATGAGCTCAACCAACAGGAGGTGAACCTGGGATTGATCAACCTGGATCAAGGGCTTGAGGGCTTAGCTCAAGAGGATCTTGTTCTTGATTCTTCTATGGATCCACAAAGGGATGATTGTTTGCACATGGAAGCTGATCAGCAGTTGGGGGTTTCTGAGGTGCAGGAACCCTTGGCCATTGGTACAATAGTAGGTGGGGATTCTCCTCTTCTTGGGTAGAACACTGGTTCGGACCTAGCTAAGAAGACCAAGCCTCCCCCCAAATTGGGCATCATGCAGAAGGATATTAAGAAGGGCGGGGCAGAGAAAATTGCTAAACCTGGCAGGAAAAAGGATGTGGAAAAGATTAAACTAGCAGGTGAGAATTTGGTGGAGTCAGGGGAAGTAAGGAATCTGGATTCTCTTTTTTCAAGCCCCTTGAAATGATTGTTCTATCATGGAATGTACGGGGCTTGAACAGCGGCCCTAGACAAAAAGTGGTTCATGATTTAGTTAGAAGTCAAGGTCCTGATGTCTTCTTTTTGCAAGAGACTAAGTTATCTGTTGAGAATATGCAAGGCTTGGCACCTAGGTTGTGGAGGAATGGGGAGTGCTAGTGCATTGGAGCTCATGGAGCTTCTGGGGGTCTAGCATGTTTATGGAATCCGTGGAGAATCCGACCTCTTTGGTTGATTTCTTCTAAATCCTTTATGTCTATGATTGCTACTAGTTTTGAGACAGGGGAAGTAATTCTCTTTTCTAATATATATGCTCTTACGGATTTTTGGGGTAAACAAGGTTTGTGGTCCCATATCAGGCTTATCCGTAGCATGACGCCTTTTCATCCATGGATTTTGGCAGGAGATTTCAATGCTATTTGTGAGTTGGCTGAGAAGCGAGGGGGTACTGGAAGGTTGGAGCCCTTTGTGCTACTTCTTCGTGACAATATCAATACCTTGAATCTTGTGGATATCAAACCCAACAATGGTCAGTTCACCTAGAACAATCATCGGGTTGGTGAGTTCTGCATTGCCGAAAGATTAGATCAATTTCTGGTTTCTTGTTACTGGGTTGGAGGGATGTGGTCATCTTGCTCTGAGATCTTGGATTGGAGAGGATCAAACCACTGGCCTATTAAGCTTGCAATTGAGTCAACTTATGTGCCTCGTATGCCCTCTTTTAGGTTCCAACTCATGTGGTTGCGGGACCCTTCTTTGAAGGCCTTTGTGACTGACTGGTGGAATAAAGGTAGACCTGCTTATGGCACGACAATGTATTCCTTTGCTAAGTTACTTCAGTATGTTAAATATGAGCTCAAATGGTGGAATCGTTAGTACTTTGGGAATGTCTTCCATGCAAAGGCGATGGCTCAGGCTAATTTGGATGGTATCACAAGGAGGTTAAGGGAGGATGGGGTGACGACTGAGTTGCTTCAGGACGAGGCTCGGGCTGTGAAGAATCTTGAAGAATGGGAGTTGCGAGAGGAAATGTATTGGAAACAGAAGACTCGCATTGAGTGGCTTCAGGAAGGGGATAAAAATACTGCTTTCTTCTTTAATTCGGTGAAAGCCAGACGACATGGTAATTCTATCTCTAGTCTGGTGAATGATAGGGGAGACTATCTTTCCTCTTTCCCAAAAATCTCAAGGGAGGCAGTGCAGTATTTTGAATATCTTTTTAGGGAGGACTCGCAAGGGGGGTCTCCTAAGGAAGCACAGATTCTTTCTTGTATCCCCTCGTGTCGGGAGATTTGAATCAACAACTCATGAGTGACATCTCACTTGAAGAGCTTGAAGGGATTGTTTTCAATATGAAGAAGGGGAAGGCGCCTGGTCCTGACGGCTTCCCGATTGAGTTTTTTCAAGAATTCTGGGATATTATCAAACTTGATCTCCTGGCAGTGGTTCAAGAATCTCAACAAATTAAGCAGATGCTAAGGGCTCTAAATGCTACCTTTTTGGCTCTTATTCCCAAGAGTGAGGGGGGTGATAGGTTAAGCCAATTTTGGCCCATTTCTTTATGCAATGTAATTTATAAAATTATATCTAAACTTATTGCTGACCGGTTGAAAAAGGGGCTTGAGGAGCTGATCTTTGAGGAACAAAGTGGTTTTGTTGCTAGTAGGCAAATTCTGGATGGGATTGTTATTGCAACTGAGGTCATCCATTCTATGGCCAGCTCTAAAGAAAAAGTGATGTTTATCAAACTTGATATGGCTAAGGCATATGATAGAGTTAGGTGGTCCTTCCTTTGGCGGGTTCTTGGTGCTTTTGGTTTTGCTAAAGAATGGATTCAATGGGTTTTGAGTTGTGTTACTTTAGTCTCTTTCTCTGTGCTTATCAATGGGAGTCACTCTGAGTTATTTGGTGCTTCTAGGGGGCTTCGGCAGGGAGACCCTCTTTCCCCTTATTTGTTTATTCTTTTGGCTGAAGGTTTGGGGAGATGGATTACAAGGAGTGTGGAGTCTGGTCTCATTCAGGGTTGGAGGTGGGGCGGCACCTTACCTCCACAAACTCACTTACAATTTGTGGATGATACGGCTTTGATGGGGATGGCTACAATGCAGGAGGCTTCTAATTTATGAAGAGTGTTGGATGTATACCTGGTTGCCTCTGGCCAACAAATTAATGAGGGAAAGTCTTCCATTTTATTCTTCAACACTTTGGGCCCCATTCAACAGAGGATTGCCCAAACCTTGAGGTTTCAGATTGGGACTCTCCCTTTGACTTTCCTTGGCATTCCTATCTCGGTGTGTAGACTGCCTAGAGAGTCTTGGCAGATTATTTTGGATAAATTTTGGGCGAAAGTCAATCACTGGACTCATCGATGGTTATCCTTTGCTGGTTGTGTCTAGTTGATTAAGTCAGTGGTGTAGGCTTTTCCCATTTATAGATGCATGCTCCAGGTTGCCCCTATGGGTTTTCTTAAAGACCTAGATTCTGTGGCGAGACAATTTTTATGGGCTAGTTGCTTGGAGTCATCCAAATGGAGTCTTGTTAGATGGGAGGTTGTTTGTAGTCCAAAACATTATGGTGGACTAGGTTTGAGGCAGTCGACATTGACTGGGGAGGCTCTAGCTGCAAAACTGTATTGGTGGTGGTGTAATGAGTAGGATAAGAGTTGGGCCAGGGTTCTTTCTCAGAAGTATCTTCCGGGGATCCCTCAGCCCGATATGTCTAGGTACCCCCTTGTGGGGAAGGGCTCAACAATATGGGGCACCCTCAAAAAAGGGGCCATGCTGATTAAGGAAGGATTATTTTGGATCTTCAAGAAGGGGACAAAGGTACAGTTCTGGTCTGATTCTTGGGATGGTTTTCCTCCCATCACCTCTCAATTTCCCAATTTGTTAAATCTTTGCTAGAGATTTCTTGAGGCTGGTTGGTCGCAGGTGAGTGATTTTAAGTCCTATTCCTCCTATGGTCAGATGGAGGTGGCCAAATGGAAGTCCTCGGTTGAGTGGCCAGATGTTGGGTTGCAGGAGGATTGTGTGATGCTGCAAAGTATCCTCTCCAGTCAAAGATGCAGTTCTCTCCGAGGTGATGACGTGCTTGCCTGGTTCCCCAATCCTAAGGGGACCTATACTATAGCCTCTGGTTATAGTGTGTTATTGTCTCATAGGTTGGATGGGCCTGAAATTCAGTGGTGGAAGAAGGTTTGGAACAAACTTTCTTGGCCAAAATTTAATTGCTTTGTTTGGATGTTGGCCTGGAATAAGTGTTTGACCTGGGATAACATTCGGAAGAGAGGTTTCCAGGGTCCTTCTATTTGTGTTATGTGTGGGGCTAATGAGGAGGACTCTACTCACCTATTTTTTCATTGCTCTTTTGCCCTTCAGCTTTGGCATTTTTGGTGGGGTGTTTGGAAAATTCCTTGTGTTCATGCTTCCTCCTTGATTGAATTTTGGCAGGGGATGGGTCGACCCCCTTCTAAGGCCTCTTTTTTGTAGGAGGTGTGGTTAGTGGGGCCTATCTTCTTATTGTGGTAGATTTGGTTGGAACATAATCAAAGGATATTTCGTGGAGAATAGAGGGTGGTGCAACAAATTTGGCAAAGATTATTGGGTATGGTTCAAGAAACAGTGGAAGCTAGGTGTGAGGTGGAATTCCCTTTGGTGAAAAGGGATACTGAGTTGGTGGAGAGATTGGGGATTTAGGGGTCGTCATTGGCTCGGGCTAGGGCTAAGAGAGAACAATGAGAGAAGTAGAAAATTGATAGGAATGGCAAATGGCAACTTCCCCCATGCGGTGTTTTGAAGATCAACACTAATGGATCTTCAAGGGGCAATCCAGGACCGGCTGGCATTAGGGAGATTGGTAGGGATTCTTTGGGCTCAGTGATCTTCCTCTTTTCGATCTATGAAGGAACTTATACCATCAAACTGGTGGAAGGGTTGGCTATTCTTGATGCTCTTGAGCGAGCTCATGCTTTGGGGTGGAGAAGGATTGTTTGTGAATCTGATTCTCAGATATTGATCAATTTGCTTATTGAGCAGAAAGTCATTGATGTCAGCTGACAATTGGCTAGGGTTGTGCAACAAATTCTGCAGGTTAGTTCTTTGATGGAAACAGTGTCTTTTGTCCATATTCCAAGGGAGTGGAATAGGGCAGCTGATTGTTTGGAAAAATGGGCTTCTGAGCATGTTGAGGGATGGAGAATTGAGGAGTGGGAGTTGGTTCCTCAGGAGCTCCGTCTTGATTTAATGAATATTCTTGTTGAAGATAGGGCTAGGAATGGTGACAGCTGATGGTGCTGGCTATTTGTTCTTAGTTTGGTTTGTTGTTCTTGTTTTTCCTTGGGATCTTGGTCCTGTGCTTCCTTTGTAATGGTGCTTTTTGATCTTCAATAAAGTTTTTACCCCTTTATTTAAAAAAAAAAGTAGTTTAATTGTTTGGAATAACTACTATAAAATAAGAAATTTAAATTCCAAAGATTTAGCAACTTGGTGGTATCTACAACTTGAGAAAAATGGGAGACATTAGTCTCTAGAAATTTGTTTATAGTGACCTATCCCATGATAGTTTTGGAGATGCTTTGGGGATTCAAGATTTTTTAAGAAGTGGCAACTCCACAATTCTTCTCTTCTTGGTTCTCATCCTATCTTTGCAAAATTCATCTTTTGAAACATAGTTAGTAAAATTAATATCATCATAAACATAGGAAAAGTAACAAGTATGCATACATCGATATTTAAATAAGATTACATAGGATTATTAGATAATTTTATTTATTTTTGCTTCGTAAGTTGTAATTTCTATTGCCAATTATAAATTTTACAATCATCTACATTGCAAGAGATTTTGGACACAAAACTGGGATTGTCACAATCCCCACCCAGCCCGAAAACACCATTAACAGATACCCATACATCCACCAAAAACCTTGACCAACTTGCTATGCGCCCAACATTAGCTCCATCATAAGCATTGATAAAATATCAGAAAACACTATAACCATATATGTAGAGACCAGAAGACCAAGACCATACCCAACAAAACCAAAAACAAACCATACCCAAGTAGTTTTCTTTTAGAAACCACAAAAAAACCAAAAAAATCCCCTCATTTGAAGCCATTTGCCCTGGAAAATTGGTCAAATTCAATGACCCACTCAAATTCCTTAACCTCGACCAACCAAAACACTTTCTATAGGAAACCTATCACCATCGCCACCACCATTCGGTGCTTTACCAGTGCCATCCCCTTTAAATCCAAGAAAGGCCACCCTTAATTCGTCGTCTAGCCCACCCAATAGGCTCTTCTTGAACAACTTCCCCATCAACGCCTTCACTTATGCCTTCGAAGTTTGGTTATCTAAGACCGATGCAAAAAAAATGAGAAACGATATGCACATTCCTCCTAAAGAAATCCTTCTCCTCGAGGTGCCCTTTCCCTAAGATCATTTTCACGACCACCATAGTTAGTGGATCAATGTTTAGCAAAATTATCTTCAAACGTTGGTTTGTGATCCTTCTAAATGCATTTTGGAAGTCCTTTGTGTCTAGAGATATCAGAGTGTCCGAACCAAAGCAAGCCACCGATTCAATTGACATTTCCATGAAAAACTTCAATTTTTCCTCCATCCTTGGCTGCACTACAAATACCTATGGCAAGAAAGCAAAATGTAATTCTATAAAACTGACCAAGCTTAAAACCCAAATGTAGCCTCCAAATGTTATTATGTTGTACAACCAACACCTTAAAGTTACCAGAGGCATGCACTTCACCGTCGATCAAGCGAGTAAACAAAGGTAATGATGTGATCATGCCACCCCGACATGGCTTAACCAACCACAAAAGCCACTGAATTCTTACCTTACAAAACATAAATGCCGACAATAATTACCATCCTTTCCATCGGATAGCATGATGACCATGTGGATTGCCAACGTGGATGCATAAGAACCCGCCCACCTCACTTCCCATTCGACACCTTCCTCCCCAAGACGGACTTTCCACATCCAACGTGGCAAGTCGCCCACCCTACCACCCACTTATTAGATAATATTTTTAAATTAAGAATGATTAAGGTTTTATTGGAGTGATGAATGGTTAAAAGGAATGGAGAGATAAATGTTTGTACCTATTACTCCCTTAGACTTGTGGTTAAGTAGGTCCTCATGCTTCTCATCTTGCTTGTTGTTGTGTTGTATTTTCCTTTGCCCTATTACACTACTCTTCAAATAGTTGATTGATGTTATATGCCAAATGTGATTTTGTATCTATCTCTTATGGATTGATTATATAACCATTTTAACTTTCTATTTTAATCTTCCACTTATAAAATTTAATTTTAGATTGTGGACCTTTGAAATTTAATGGGATAGTTGGTTGAAGAATGAGAGGTGGTTGATACTTCATTCCTATCCAATTTTCTCTATACTTGTTTAATTAACATTTCTACATTTTCTTTTGCTCTTTTGAAAAACCATATGATATTTTCATAGGATATGGGATCCCTATTTTGAAGTTGCACAAGTAGGATCTTGTGCCTCTCTTCACAAGCTACAAAGTCTTGGCTTGCTAGTTGAGGAATGAAATTAGTTAAAGCTTCATAGAATAATTTTAAATTTTGACTATATTTTTTTTACCAAAACAAGGTACTTCAACATCCATTGAAGGCTTGTTGATTCCTAAAATGACTCCTCATTGTAAATTTACTAGTTGCTTATGATCTATGATACTCCTTTGTCCTTTCCTTCCATGCCACCTAGTTCCTAATGGTAGAAATAAATAACCTTAATAGTACTTATTCAACAAAGAGATTGATGGAGAAGTATGTATAATTTTCAACCAAAAGATTGTGTGAAAGATTCACACAAGAGATTTTGTTTCTTAGCTTCAATTTTTTTAAAAGATTCCAAGAAATATTTATCATTTGGATTATATGAAAAATTACATGAAATTATCAAAATTTTGCTTTGGGGTCTCTAGAGATTCTTGGAAGATTGGTTGTTTGCAAGTTTCTACCACTAAGACTCCTTATTCTTGGTTTATGTCTTTGTTTTTAGATGTTTGAGTTGGGGGGGATTTGGTAACATCTTACATGGTGTCCTCTTTTTTTGGTCATGCATAAAAAAAAGAATTTTGTTTGTTATTTTTAAAACAAATATAATCAAATAGAAGGGGTACTATCTTAACTCATAATAACACCTAGTTTAAGAACATAAAGGGTCCCCAAAAACAATGCTAAAAAGTGACAAGTTGTCATTAGGTCTCATACTAAATAATCAACTATTGTTTCAATCAAAGTGGTGTCTAAGGTTGTTTGCAGAAATATTTTATATATCTAATTCTATAGAAATTAATTGTGTTAAGAGGGATGGTTAACTAAAAAGCATTTGAAAGAGTCTATAAGAAAATAGGAAATATAATCTATGAAATTAGGAAATGTAATCTACAAAATTAGAGGATTTAACTAAATCTCTGAGCTAAAACAAAATAAAATTTCCTAAATTATTAATATTAATAAGAAAAATTTAAATATCCTATCTTTTTACCTATTTTTTTAAGAAGGATTTCCATATAAAATAAAATATTTCAATAGATTCTTTATTTTTTAAGAAAAGGTTTTCAACATGAAATCAACAGTCTATTATAGAGCTACAATTTACATAGTCTCTTTCATAAACATAGATTCACACACAATACAATATATACTACAAATAATACATATAATGAAATGTCACATATGGCATTAAATGTACTAATCACATTGCACACATTTAACCTACATGTTTACAATAAGATAAAATATACAAACATAAATTAATAACAAACTTAAAATATTTATCTTTACTGTGTACTTTCAAATTCTTAATTTAGTGGCCATCTTGATATAGGTTTTGAGTTTCTCAATTTACAGAATCATCCACAATAGGCAATCATACTTCTAATAATCACCAAGCATTCATTCAATAGGTTCTCTATTTTTTTAGCAAAAAAATAGATATCACAAATGCTAAAACTTTTTTTTTTGCTAACTATCACAAAGATACACTTATGCTATAACCTATTTCCTAGATTTAAGGCATCATGGTGATATTCCTTGATGATTTTAAGAGTCGATTACATGGATTACATAGATAGAAGTATAAGTTACATTAATTGGAAAACAATTCAACTATTTGAAATAACCATTGTAAAGCAAGAAATTTAAATTATGGAGATTTAGCAACTTGGTGGCATCCATAACTCGAGAAAAATGGGAGAACTTAGTCTCCAAAATTATTTTTGGAGTGATCTAGTCTACAATAGTTCTTGAGATGCTTTGAGGATTAGGAGCTCTTTAGAAGTGGCAAGTTCAAAATTATTCTCTTCTTGGTACACATCCTATCTTTATAAAATTAATCTTTTGACACATAACCATTAGCATTAAGATCATCATAAACATAGGAAAAGTAATGAGTATGCATACATCAAAATTTAACTAAGATTACGTAGGATAATTAGATAACATTGTTAAATTAAGCATGATTAAGGATGGGAGTAATGAATGGTCAAAATGAATGGTAATCTAATTTTAATGGAGATATAAATGTTTTTACCTATCATGTAGTAGCCATATACTTTACTTCAATAGTAGACAAAATAATTGTGAGTTTCCTCTTGCTCATCCAACTAATAACATTGCCAAATTGAGAAAGCATAAACACTAGTGGACCTTCAAATATCCAATTCATCTACCCAATTTTCATTAAAAAAGATTTTTATGTCCATTAGCTTTCCCACATCAATAAAACCATGATAACATAAGCAATAATTAGAAGTTACTTTCATATATCTAAATACTATATTAACATGAGTTTAATCCTCCGTACCAATGCTAGACATGAACCTACCAAGAAATCCCACTACTTGGGAAATATTTGATCTATATACAAAACATTGCATACATAAGGCTACCAATAACACTAGTATACAATAAATTATACATATACTCCACATCATTATTTTACTTAGGACATATTTCAATGAAATCTTAGTGTATACAAGTAAATGAATACTCATTATTTTGTAATCATGTAAGAAAAGCACCACAAAATTGTGTCAACATACTTACTCTAACTAAGCCAAAACTTTTTGTGAATTCAGTCCTTGTTGAATTCCATTCCCAAAAAAAAATCTAGTACCCTCGATCCTTTATGTCAAATGCTCTAAAAGTTAAGTTTAAAGATGTCTAATCATTGTCTTCTTGTTACTAATAAATAACATTTCATCCACATACAAGACATTGATTAGCATCTAATCGTCAATATATTTAATATAAACATAGTGATTCTCTTCACTTTTAACAAAACCCAATTTCAAAGAAAATGTATCAATTTTTTGATACCACGTTTGAGGTGACTGTTTCAAACCATAAAAAAACATATTAACTTATAAATTGAATTTTCTTTTCCTTTTTACGTCCAACCTATTTAGCAGTCAAATATAAAAAATCTTCAAGGTCCCCATGCAAGAAATTAGTTTTAACTATTTTCTCAATTCAAAATTACAAGCTATAACAATAAATAACATGAATCGATAATATTTAATTTGAGTAATATTAAATTGGAAGAATGGAGCACTGCAGGAATCGGAGTTCGCATTTTGTGGGCAATGGTAATTATTCAAAAAAATCTGGCCATTCTGTGAAGAATGTGGGTTTTCATGGAGCGCGTGGGCTATCAAAGACTGGTTCTTTGCAAGATAATGTTGTTGAATCAGATAGATCAGCTCTTGGAGACCCTGGAAAGTCTTCTTCAAGATCAAAATCTATCTTTAATTCAAGGGTTAATAGTGCCAAAGGTTTTCCTAGTGTTGTTTTTCAAAATGGTACTTGGGTTTCTGATTTGCAAGGCCCTAAGTTTATTCATAATAGCATTCGGGATACATAATTTGCTCCTAAAACCCTTATCAAGGGAAAGCAACCCCCATTTTATATTTGTGCCCCTCATGGGTGAGATTTGTTTGACTCTTCAAGTACCTGCTCTTGGTCAGATGTAGTCTCTGGCCGTTTTGCCTCTCGGGTTCCCTTCATTCCAAAATCATTTTCTTCTTGTCTGACCACTTTGCCAAATGCAATTCCTATTGATCAGCCAAAAGTTTTTGGTCCAGTGAGATCTCCTCTCACCTTTCCAAATAATATTGTTGTTTCTGAGAAGGTTTGTCAGGGCCCGGTTGGTAAGCCACATGGCTCTGATCGTAGGGTTTCTTCAAAATCTTTTCGAATTTGGGTGTTAAATTTAAGCAATGGGTACCAAAGCAGAATATTTGAAGGGATCAAGTAAGTGTTTTTTTACCTAATGCAATGCTTCAGTTGCAGATTGATGATCTAAAAAATGTGGCTCGAATTTGTAAATTTTGGAATTTTATGCTTGATATTGATTTTTTGAAATATTGGGTCTTTCAAACATGGCAAGGGGTCTCCCAAGTTTTTTATTTAAATCAGGGGGAAGGTTTCTTTGTAGTAATTTTTACTGATAAGGATTATAGAAATGCGGTTTTTAGGAAAAAATCCTAGATTTGTGAGGGTAATGGTTTGTTTACAACATTATGGACTCCAAATTTCTGTCCATCTTAGGTAAGGGATAAATTTATTCCATTTTGGATTCAGTTTCATGGATTACCCCTGGAATTCAGGGAATCTAGCATTATTGAGATTTTGGGTAATCAGTTGGGGATTTTTTTGAATCAAGATTTGCAGTTTTTTCCAAATCCATCATTGCTAGTAAGGCTTTGTGTCCTTATTTATATATCTAAAATCCTGTCGGTTTTTATAAACATCAAGTCTTCTTACGGGCTTTGGAAACAAAAGGTATTTTTTGAGGATTCTAAGAATACATGCCTTCTTTGTCATTGTCCCATTCATCTATCATAAAAATGTGAGGATTTGATGGAATTTAATTTGGATAAATCTTTGAATGATTTATCGATTGTGCCTCTCACACCTTCGGTTAAGGGTATGGTGGAAACATATGATCCGTCCTTCGTTACAAAGGTATTTGACATCTATTACAAGTGGTGTCAATTCTTCTTTGATCTCAGTCTGCAAAAGGATTTTGTATCGTGCCCAGTTGGGTTTCCTTCTAGTAGCGTTGTCTCTTTGGAGAAAACTCATGTTATTCAAAATGTTCATTCTTACAATTCAGTTCCTGTTTTTTCCATTGATCAATTACAATCCAAATAGACATTTTTTCTTATAAAGAGTGGAGATTTAATTGCTAAGTCCCCTGGGTTTAATAAAAGACCCTTGATGGTTTCTTTTGTTTCAGGGCTTGATAATCTTCTATTGTCTCCTATTCAAAGCTTCTTTCATTCTCTTAACCTTTTTCTCCCTCAAATTTTATTTGATAGCTATAAACAACTGAATCAGTGTGCGTCAATGCTTTCAATTGGAACTTCTGATCATAGTGAAAAAAGGTTAAATATCTTTGATAAACAAAATGATATTGGTAATATCAATTTTCAATCACAACAGTCCCTACTTGGTCCCTTAAATTCTTCCTCTCACATATCTTCTGATATGGAGTTTGAGAAGTTTGTTGATGAAGCTTTAGTGTGTGTAGGAGAACAATTGATTGATGATATTGCCTCTGAAGTTTTTGTGGAAGGAGAGGTATCAAATGAGATAGTTTCCTTATCAATATCTCAGACTCCTTTGTCTCCTTCCTCAAGCAAAAAGTTACCAGCTAAAAGAGGAAGAAAATCTTTAGCTTTTAAGCTACAAGAAGAAATTGCAGCAGGTTTGTAGTCAACTCTAGATAGTAAAATGGGAGTAAGTTTGAAACAAAAATGACCAAGGAGCTTGTTTCTCTCCTAAGTTGCAATGAAGTTAATTTCTTGGAATGTCAAAGGCTTAAATTCCTCTGACAATAGATTCCAAATCAAGCAACAATTAGATGCTTGTGGGGCTGATGTTGTTATTCTTCAAGAAACTAAAACTTCCGTTGAGTCTTTTCAAGTTATTTCTAAGAAATTGAACAAATGGAAGGCTTCTCATTCGCCATCTCTGGGAGCTTCAGGGGGCTTGATTACATTATGGAATGCAAAAACAATATGCATGAGTAATTTTTCTTTTGATCATAATTGGCAGTTAATGAAGGTCACTCATTTTGATTTAATTTTTTGGTTGCTTAATGTTTATGGGCCTACTAGTACAGCTGGTAAAAAGTTATTGCGGGAAACTTTGAAATTGAAGATTGATGGGGTGGGGCAAGAAAAAATTATTCTTGCAAGAGATTTTAATGCAATTACAAATTTATTAGAAAAGAAAGGTGGAATATGTCCTCTCAAGAAAGATATGGAGGATTTTGCTGCTTTTATTCAGGATAATGCTTTAGTGGATGTCATTCCACAAAATGGGGGATTTACTTGGACTAATAGAAGGGAATATTTTCTTCAAATTGCTGAAAGGTTGGATAGGTTTTTAATTTCTCCAAATTGGGTGTTAACCGATTTTGTTTTAACATCTCAAATTTTACCCTTTGCTGCTTCAGATCATTTTGCCATTTCTTTAAATTTGGCAGCAAAAAAGTTAAAATCCAAATTTCAATCTTCTTTTAAATTTGAAGCAATGTGGTTTAGGCATCCTTATTTTGTGTCTTTATTAAAACAATGGTGGTCAACTGGACCTTTTTGTGAGGGATCTAGGATGTATCAGCTAAGAAAAAAGTTGGATTATGTTAAAAATTAGTTAAAATTTTGGAATCAACATGTTTTCAAAAATGTTTTTGAGCAGAAAGATTTGGTTTATAAAAGGTTATTAGAGCTAAATGAAAAAATTATTATTAATGGTCTTAATAGTGCATTGTTTGAGGAGCAGAATAAGCTGCAAGAGGAATGGAAAGAATTATTTTTGCGAGAGGAGGTGTATTGGAGACAAAAGCCAAGAGAGTTATGGTTGAAAGATGGTGATAGGAACACAAAGTTTTTTCACATTTCAGCCCAAATTAAAAAAGCAAAATGCTCAATCTCTTCCATTCATGATAGTGTGTCTGGAGATTTGCTTACTAATGAGGAAGACATCAAGAATGAAGGAGTTAATTTTTTTTCTTCATTACTAACTGCAAATGTCAATGATCATGTTAATTTAATAAGGGAGAGAGAAGAGATTCTTTAGAGCATTCCACAATTGATATATCTGGAAGAAAATGCAAGATTGATCTCTCCTTTTTCCCTCAATGAATTAAAAGAGGTCATATTTTCGATGGCTCCTGATAAAGCTCCAGGTCTTGATGGATTTACTACCATTTTTTACCAAAAGTGTTGGGAGTTCATTGGAATAGACATCTTAAATGCTTTGGAGGAATCAAGGAAATCAGGTGGTATGTTAAAAAAATTCAATGTGACTAATATTGCAATTATCCCAAAAAAAAGTTCACCAATTACTTTTTCTGATTTTTGACCTATTTCTTTGTGTAATACAATATATAAAATCTTTGCAAAGGCCATTTATCTCCACCTTTTTCCACTTGTGTCTTCAATAATTTTTGAGGAACAGGGTGGGTTTGTTCCTGGTAGAGAAACACCAAAAGGTGCAATTGTTGCCCATGAAACATTGCATTCTATTGTTGTAAATAAAATATCTACCATGGTTATTAAACTGGATATGCAAAAGGCTTATCATAGAGTTGATTGGTCATTTTTAAAACAGGTGCTTTTGAAATTTGGTTTTTCTCAGAAGTGGTGTAAGTGGGTAATGTCATGCTTGTTAGGAGCTAAGTTTTTTGTCTTACTTAATGGGTCTGTAGTTGGGTTTTTTGGATCTTCCCAAGGAGTTCATCAAGGGGATCCTCTTTCCCCTTTTTTATTTATAATCTTAGTTGAAGCCTTGAGTAGATATTTTCATATAGCTCATGAGCAAGGGCTTGTTCATGGTGTTTCTATCCCAAACATTAATATATTGGTAACCCACTCTCTTTTTGCTGATGATACTTTGCTTTTTGGAAAAGCAACAATGGCTGAAGCTTTGCATATTAAAGATTTATTGGATAAGTATACAAGAGCTTCAGGGAAAAAAGTAAATGAAGAAAAATCCAAAATATATGTTTTCAATACATTAGTTGTCATTGAGAATAGATTAGTAAGTTTGTTTGGATACCAACAAGCTCTTTTACCTTGTAAATATCTTGGGATTCCTTTCTTTACAAGATAGAATAAAACTACTTATTGGCATAAAATCATTCAAACTATCCAATCTAGAATTTTGGCATGGAAAGGAAGATGGCTATCTCTAGCAGGTAGAATCTTACTGGTAAAATCTATGATCTCATCAATTCCTAATTACTCTATGTCAGTTTTAAAAGCTCCTAAATCTATCTTATTTCAAATTTAAAAACTAATTAGAAAGTTTTTATGGTCTGGGAATTTAGATAGTAAAAAAAAATTCCATTGATATCTTTGGAAACTATGTGTTTAGAGAAGGTGAAAGGAGGTGTAGGTTTGCATAATTTATCACATAGAAATCAAGCATTAGATTCCAAAATGGTTTGGCGAATGTATGTAAAACCATCTACAAAATGGTGTTATCTCATGCAGAGTAAATATTTGGATAATCAAATGTTGTCCATCTAGAATTTTAACTGTAGCAAATTTTCCCTTGGGGTCTGCAATGTGGAATTTTTTAGTTTCCTGTAGAAAGGTTATTTTACCACATCTAACTTGGGAAGTTAATGATGGTAATCAAGCCTTATTTTGGCACGAATCTTGGAATGGCTATCAAAATATAGCTATAGACTTTAATTTTGAAAATTCTGCTTTAACAATGTCCCAAATTTGGGGAACAAAAGTAAAAGGCTATGTCCAACAAGTGGATGTTTTGATGGGTAAAGTTTTGTGGAAAGACTTTTCCAATGAGCCAATAGATGCTAATCACAAAAGCCAAATTTCATCTATTCTGCAAGAAAGATCAGTTTATTTTTCATCCAAACTGGACAAACTGATTTGGTCAAAATAAAAAACTGGTAGTTACACAGTTAAAGAAGGCTATAAATCAATTTTGCAAGCTCTTCAAGTTTTAGAACAAAGAGCATATAGTTTTTGTTGGAACTCACAAGTTTTACCTAAAGCAGGTTGTTTCTCTTGGTTAGAAATTCAAAATAAAATTCTTACTAGTGACAAACTAGCTAAGTTAGGAATTGCAGCTCCTTTTAAATGTGTGCTTTGTGAAAAAGAATGGGAAGACATTAATCGTCTTTTTCTTAACTGTCCAGTTGCACACATTTGTTGGATGTTTGTGATTGGTAAGGTGAAATGGGTGACTGCTTTACCAAACATAGTTTGGAAGCTTTTTACAAGCTGGCCACACTTGTATAAATCTTCCTTTTTTTCATGTATCTAGTGTATAATTCCATCATCTGTATTATGGGCTCTTTGGTGGGCAAGAAATAAATGTATCTTCAGGAAAGAGAAATTGGTTATTGATCAAATGTTGTTATTACTAGAAAGGTCTATTTATGAGACAATAAATGCATATGTCAATAAGGTAAGGAAAGTTAATTCACTCTTTACTGATTGGGATTCAAGCATGTTGAACAATACTCAAACAACCACATACATGATCATGTCGTGTCAATACTCAAATGTAACTACATATCCATGACACCATAGTCATAGCCAACTTTGTACCTGCACTCAACCATCACCCACACAAGACTCCAAGTCTCCACTCGTGTCAAACCATGTCCTCAAAATTGAAGACAACCTGTGTACCTATCACCATCAAAGTACAACTATGAAAAACACATGTAAACCTATACTAGGAAGAAACAAACTAATAATCAGTTGTACAATCATAAATATCATATAAAAACATGTACTTCGTCAAGGTTTCACCTCTTGACTCATTTAGTTGCTCATATAATTGTACCTCGAATCTCAAGAACCTACAAGTGATCAAACAAGTACCAACCTCTCTCTTCACCACAAATTGAAAATATACCTAATCCATTGTGTGGTATACTATACATGCTCTCCAATGCCTATTTGAAATAAAAAATCCTCAAAATTTATGCTCAAAATCGTGTATAAGAGAATATCTAGCTTCTAGGCTCAAAAATGATATAAACAGGATAATTATGGAACCAAACTTGTACCACTATGTAGTTCTCAGAAACACCTTTCCAACGAGTATAAGAAGTCAAAAATTTGACATTTTGGGTGAAAGTTATGCATGCTTGCAAAAACTTCTCTAATATGCCCTATTGGTGGCTAGTGGGTGGCCCCCAGGTGGCAGGCACGCCAATGGCACTCAAGTGACACACCGCTTGGCAGGTGGTGGGAAAATTTAAATTTTATTTAAAAGGTTTTAATTTTTGGTGGGTTAAATTTTTGTTTAGCCTCTCAGGCTATAAACTAGGCCTCGCTTGACTAAGGCATAGGATCGGGGGTAACCCCATCGGCCCCAAGCCATCGACAATAGCTAGCCCATCATCGACCTGACAGTGCTGGTGACTGTCAACTGACCGAATTGTTAACTGTGGTATGGGTTGGCAGAGCTATGGGGGGTCTATGGACCCCTCGCATTATATATATATATATATATATATTTTTAATTTTTTCAATAAAGTTTTTCAATTAAAACAATTTCTATAGGATATTTTTAATTTTTAAAGGCAGTTTTTTTTTTTTGCACATTAAATATTGATGCCTCTGTGACCATATGACCGGGGCTCCAGAGGCCTTTTTTTGCATTTTTTCAATTGGCCAAAATAAGGCAAGTTTTATATGAATCTTCATTTTTCAGCCATCCTAGATCCAATAGTGAGGTTCATTTTGTCTCAAGAGGTTTTCTATGAAATTTCCTCTACAAAACCCTCATATGAGAACTCAATCCAAGAAAACCCTTTTGACCCAAAAACTTCATACCTCAGATTTGCAATAAATCCAACAAATATTGACACCCCAAAAGCCCAAGCTTAATAACACCTGCAACATGTGTTCCATACTTTGTAATGCCTTAGATCTAACTTGCATTGCCATGGATTCAACTTTGCACCAAATCTACTCAAACAAGGGTTATAAAAAAACTTGGGAGCTCACACCTCCCACAACCATTATAACTCTAATACCACTTGTTAGGAAATAATGCATAATGCTCACATTATTAATCCATTTCCTACATAACCCATGAGAGAAAAGCATGCATGTAAGTAACCATATTGCATAGATCAAATAGACAACCCATAAGATAACATAAGATATACCATAGGAAAACCCTCAAGAGGGAAAAATTCAGCCTCCAAAAGCATCCATACTCCATCTATATTTCAACAAATAAATAATACATGCACTTACAAGAGTTACCATGAATACTTCTGAAGCATCAAGCCTCTCCAATGCATCCTCCATGTGTCCAAGCTTGAATCCACACATCCCATGCCATGCTTCACATATGCACTCCTAAAAAAGACTCAATAATGATAGCCTACTCACCCAACCAACCTTAACCACTAAATATGTGCTTGCTTTTACAGATACAAAATCACACAAATACAACCAAGTGGTAAGATAAAACCATGTACCACAAAACCATGTGAATACAAATTTAATATTGGATACTAAGTTTTCACTTTATTAAATGATTTCCCAAATATTAAATTATTATCTCATGTCTCTTACACATTAAATAATAATCCAATGTTATAATAAAACATACAAGTGGACCCCAAATAATTAACTAGTGTGATTAACCACACCTCCTAGGTGCATCACAACTAAATAATTATTTTATGTCTATAACATTATAATATAATATTTTATGTAATGGTGTACAACACCATATCCCAACACAAAAAGGAGGTGATTATCACTGTATGGATTTGTGAAGAGTATTCTATGTATTTGAGATCTCTTTGAGATATAGCATGGAGTAGCTTATTCTATAAGGAGTGTTACATGGTGTTACCCTACCTTAAGGGTTTATTCTATTTTCATATCAAAATTGGATGTTAGGACATCTTGGACCACACACATATCTTGTGTTGTGGTGGTATCTCATCTAAATTATCTTATTACAATTACTATATGTGTGGATCTTATCAATGGGCCATGGATTGTAACTCATCCCTATGTTCTCAATTCTTGTAAATGGTACTCTAGAATTGTTATAAGGCCATGCCCAAGGTGGAGCAAAGACATTACAAAAGTGTGATGAAGGTTGTCCATTAGTCATCAATGTGATATGAAAAAAATTAAAGAATATGGAAAGGAAAGAACATTCACATGATCAAGAAAGGAATGGTGTCCATTTTATTTTACTAGGAAGACGCTAGAATATATTTTTCCTATGATAGCTAATCAAACTTGGCTAACAAGTAGGATGAATATATTAATCTATAAAGTATGCAATGAGTTATATTTATACAATTCACTATCAATCAAGCCTTCTATAGTATGATAACAAGTATCATATGATCAAAATATCATTCACATGTGGACATGAGTGTGATAGGTGTTGAGTTTGTACGGTGCCAATTAGATGGCATGATCATGTGGCATGGTTATAGTCACACATTAGAAGCTTTTGGAGCCAAAATGATTGTATTTGTGTAGATGAATGTGTGCCCATGTGTAAATTCCAAATATAGAGATGTGTGAGGAGTTGAAGTTGTTAAAGGTAGTATGATAAACTCTAGGATTGGCATGCATCCATGCAATTGTGTGGAAAAATTGAGAAGTATGCACACATGACTAATTTTCACCAAGGGACAAAGTCATTATAGTCGATATTTATGTAAATGTATGTGAATCCATATTTATAGAAGAGTTATCTTTGTGCAATGTATATTGGCATTTCATAGGCATGAAAGGGAATGTTAAAACATGAGATGGTGTATTATTGAGTTGATGCATAAGAATGCATGATGTTTTAGATTACACTTGGATTATTTTCCTTTTATTGAAGAGAAATGGCCTCCATTACATGTCTTGGGACATGATGAAGATGCTATATTGATGATGAATAAAATAAATATTGGTTGTCAAAATATTATCATGTGTAAATCACTTCACATTTTTGAGATTGAAAAAAGACTCTCATTACATTGTAAAATACCTAGAGGTGCCAATATAGAAATTAGGATGAGGTTAATTTTATATTAAATTATAGTGCACATAATGCATGGCTTGATGATGTGAATTTTTTTTGATGAATTGAAAATATAAAGTATGAGACTATTTTTTTTACCATAGTCATAGTGTGAACAAAATACGCTAGATCCAAATGAATCTAAAGCCTATTTAATCCCCTAAGCAATGATCCCAACAAGATATTCAAATTTTCAAAGAACAAAAAACCATTAAACTAACATGATATAAACATAAAAATGTAATAGAAATATATTCTAAGACCTTGAATCTTATCCTATTGGGGGAGTGGTGTCATATTGATGTGGAATGGTGACCCTTTTCCAATCCCTTGGATAATGACCTTGTTCCAATCAATTTTATTGAATAAAATCGATGAAACTGAAGAGATATGTGTGAAACATGATATAAAACTAGTTTAAATGATGGAGATGAATGCTAAATGCTAAAATGATTGATATAATGAATGCAATCTATGCTATGTGGAAGAAAATCTCAAAGATGCAAGCCATAACTATGAATTTATGCTAAAATATATGCAAACTAACCTAATATGTCAACCTTTAATGGATGCTTAAGCTAAATGGATGAAGCTTTAATCTAAAATGCTATCAAATATGAAACATGGATGCAAATGAGTATGAATTTCAACAACACAAGTTTTATATCAAAAGATGGATCCATTTCTCTCCAAATAGTGACCTATTTATAGGAAAGCAAATGAAAAATCAAGGACCCAAATTGATTTGATCAATCAATGGTCAATAATGAATGAAGGGTGAGCACATGGATCAAAGAGAATCAAAGATCACATGGATCAAGGAAAGATCAAGGGTTGAGAATAATTTCAACAAACACACTTTGTAACAACTTTGAAAGTTTGTTTGAAAAGAATCATTGCCTTTTTGGAGCCAAATAGGAGAATATTCCTTTGGAATATTCCCTATGCAAGTGGATGGAGGGAAATTAGCAATTTAGTTAATTAACACTAAATTTGAATGTGCAAGATGAGGAATAATATATTCATTAAATAATTGATTTAATGAAAAGGAGGATACAATGTGATATTCAATTAAATAGCTTAGGGCTATTTAATTAAATAAGAGGACTTTAGGGTTCAAATTAAATAATTTTCATTATTTATTTAAACAGGGTGAAATGTTAGTGTGGGAGGGAGTGAATTAACCCAATTAGGTCAATTAGATTAATAGGTGAAAATGAAACATATTAAATAACTAGGTTAATTTAATCAAACAAGCAAAAAGAAGATGGGTTTTAGGATGAAACGATGTCAGTATATCAGATTCAAGTGTGTATATCATTCAAGACATTTTTAAGTGTCTAGATTTTTCCCCTCTTTGAAGTGAGGTACCTATTACGTTGGTTCAAAGACTGACGCTTTTCAGATTAAAACTGCTGCTCAGATAAAAAATCATTATTTTTTTTTAATTTTTGGATGTTCCAATGGAAGGAAAATAAATTGGTACCTTGCCCCCTCAAGAGATCGGGTGGAAATTTTGAATTTTAGGTTGATCTCTTGACAAACATAAAATATTGATTTAGGGGTCCCAAAAGGCTCCATGATGCGAAAATGCTGAAAAAATGCAAAAAATAGTGTAAAGTAAGCTTCATTGGGCCGAAATTGGTGAAACAGGTGAAAAACCCTAGTTGCACTCTCAAATTAGGGAAAAACCCTAATTTTTAGGCTTAAATATGTGATAAAGGGTCACTTTCAATTCATTTGTGCATTCACACTATAGAGAATTTGTGCATTTTGAGCTCTGACACCTTGGCGAGATGGTGCAATGCGTGCTTTCAATTCACCTTTCTGAGCGAGTTTGAGAGTACCAATGCTGAGCAGAAGTAGGACCAGGGTATGTGACTCAAAACTTTTCTCAATTTTAGCATTTTTGGAGCATTTATGAGGCTTTTAAATATAGGGTTTTTAGGGCGTCGTATGGTGATGCACGAGGGTTCTGTCAACGTCGCTATTGATTTTATAGTGACACACTTAGTGTTTAGCAGTGCACCAAGCTCTTTTAGTTTGGTGACACACTTAGGGTTAGGAAACACTCGCTTGAATGAGCAACACGTCAGGTTTTTGGGTTCAACGATACCATGGATTATGGTGACACACTAACTAAATGGTGATGCACCCCAAAATTTTGGTAAAGTGACACATGCAAAATGTTGATACGCTATTGAGTATAGTAATGTGCGTCACTATATAGTGACACACCACCCAAAAGAATATAGCAACACACCCTTGAAATAATGACGCTATTGATTTTCGATGTTCAAAGACTCAAATTTTTGACCAGTTTCCAATTTTTAGGAAAAATCGACGTTGTGTGTGTGATGCATGCAGGAGGATATTCAACCCTTGATGTCACAAGAGCATCGATCAGAGCTTCTGGTAGTGGTATGCAACTTTGATGATTTGGAGATAAAGTGTCTGGGAGCTCTTGGATTAGGGTTCATTGCCTTCATGTCGGAGGTCCATACCCACTTAGCCATGATGACAACGCTGATTGAGAGATGGCACAGTGAGACATCCCTGTTCCATTTGCCCACTAGCAAGGCCACAGTGACCCTGGAGGACGTGTGGTGGATCTTTCAGCTTCCCATTCATTGGGAGTGTGTTATTTATGACATTGAGGCTGGGAGAGACACATGCTGCTCTCTTTTACATTCAGATCAGATTATTCTAGTGGGCTCGTGATTGACTTGGATCTATATTGCGGTTGGGTTCCCACTTTTAGATTGGTTGAGGCCATTCTGATTTCAAGTGTGATTTCCCTAGACCGATGGGGCTGAGGTTTTAGTCTGGTTTAGGGGGTGGCATGACACAACATGATTTAGAGGACCACTCTATATGCTTGGGGGCCAGTTATGTTGGCTTCATTATACCACGATATGCATCATGAAGTCTACTGCCAGGGGAGGAGCATAAGGGCTGACATCACACTCCTACACATATGGGACTATGGGCATATAGCAGTGTTGAGATCTCTTGTTGTTTTGGAGGATGTTCATGAGGATGAGCCTATTGTTTAATGATACAAAATTTCCATGACTTTACAACACACTAGGCCTACAGGGATTCTGTACTGGCGTAGGGTCATAGATGATATGATCATTTTTAGGTGGAGACCATGGTTGCAGGTTCTTGCTTGGTATGATGACCAACAACAACTATTTTTTGCTAGGCAGACCTGCTACATCTAGGGGTGGGAGCATACTATGATCGAGCACTACCTACTTGACTGAGCAATGCGATAACTTGGGGAGACCCGGGATGTGCCCCCATAGGATTATACAATAGTATTTTCCAAATCTCAAAGAGAGCTGGAGTGGGGGAAGCAGATTGATCCCATAGTGGCGATAAATGAGTTTAGACAGTTGGTTGCTTACCCATGGGCCTATGATCGAGGATTACCAGTTGCAAGCACCACCCTAAGATATAATGCATGGTGGTGACCACCTACTCGATTGACAGACCCAATAGGGGGATACCCCCATAGTAGAGGCAGGGGTCACGACAGAGGTCGAGGTGGAGGAAAAGATGGGGGAAAACTGTAGCTAGACTAGCAGAGGGTATAGGTTCCGAGGCAGGGGATTAGGTACAACAAGATTAGGGGCACCAGGCCCACCAGCAGCCTAACCAGCCACAGTAGGATCAATAGTCACAATAACTGGATCTAAGAGATGGGAAAATTATTTCCCTCACAACAGAGAGAGACTAGTTGCAATAACAGCTGTACCTAAACCTGGCCTAGGAGATTGGATGATGCTAGCAGCTTGAGGTTGTCACGGTTGTAGCACATGGATAGGTGGTGTCCACTCGGTTATCCAAGGAGGTAGTTATAGAGGCTACCTACTACAAGATGCATTATCACAGGGATGTTCTTTGAGAGATGAGACAACTAGATTACTCCTAGAGGAGTGGGGCAACACTGAGGGATTCTAATGGACAACCCTTAGTTAGACAGCTTGGGGAGCTGAGCCACATACATGATGACCGAAAGAGCAATGGATAGCCCTTGCTCATTTTGTAGACACATTTTTGATGTATAGTCTAAGTTATTTATACAGATACACATTCATAGGCTCATTTTTTATAGCCTCTTCTATATTGTACATTTGATGATATTCATACACACTGATTCTAATATTGTATCATGACATTCATTTTTTGATATATATGAGATGGCCCGATGTGGATTTATGATTTGATGCATTGATATGCTATGTGATGTGATGTTATATTTATTTCATGTATTATGATTATGAGATGGATGAAATGAATGCGAATGTATATGCTATGGATGTACTTTATTTATGTTTATGTGATATGAGATGATCTATGATGTGATGTATATGATATGCAATGGATGTGTCACCTTATTTTTCAATATCTTTTTATAACACACTATGAGATGGCTATTTGGACATGCTGTGATATACAGATAATAGGCTATGCTTATGCAGGATGTATGGATGGATGCATTTATTTTTGTGTATTTTTCCCATGTGATATGGTGACATCATGATGCATGTATGGATATGGATGACGCATATGGTTATGTTTATGATATGGATGTGATGGATGATTATGTAATAGATTAGGATGCTTAGAAAAAAAATTATATTATCCTAAACAACTTAAATGATAATGATGATGCAAGATATGTGCATGTTGATGACTTGTGGATGCAGGATGAATGCATTATGAGATTTTTTTTGATTACCATGATATTATGTTAGTGCAAAAAGGAGATAGAAGAATAAGTTGAATGAATTGACCATTGATTTTGAGATTGATTCAGAAGTCCAACAAGTCTAGGATCCATCAAGACTTTATTAGATTATGGTGATGAGATGGATGATTTTTCTTATATTCAGGATTGGGACTTTTCAACATTCCTTATTGTTTGATATAACACATAGACATGATGCATCATGGTATTGAAAACCAAGATGGCATTGTATCTAGTGTGATGGAATTTAACTCTGCAAATAGATAGGATAGTTCTTGTTCACACCTTGACATACAAAAACCTTGTTGGAATGTAGTTTATAAGTTTAGAATATCTTGGACCAAAGAGGACACAATAGTCAACAATTTACTCTAAACGACTTCCCTACACACAACTAAGCAAGGATGCGCCAAGATTATTTTACAAGAATACCCACAAGCACAACGAACGAAAGATAATGATCGATGCCCCATTCCTTTCTCTCTAAATTGTTGAGACATCATTGAGAGGTCCTTGGGATGGGCCAACAAGATAAACCATAAGAAAATATCAACAATAAATGGTCAATGTTATCTATATCTCTTGCCAACATAACATAGCTTAGGTGATTTCAGATATTTATGCCCATTGTAGGAAAGATGCATCCTGTTAGAACTGTAAAATTTTGAAATTTTTATAGTCAATTGCATTCATAAGTTTCCAAAAATAAGTCCTCATCACAAGCATAAAGTTCCCTTCTCATGGTGTCTTGCTTGTTTTTTGTCATAAGATCCATTGAATCCATCAAGTTCTTCACATTTTATTGTATTGCCTATTTCGGCAAGATGTAGTGAAAGTCTCCCTGACCTATAAATTTTTCACTAATATATGCTTGTTGCAGATCATCGGCAGGACATTTCTTTTGTTTCGGCGACTGAGAAGATTCATATCGGCAAAAAGAATTATTGTCAGAGTAAAGTCCTAGCGAAGTATTTTTTCTTGCCGACCGGCATATAGAAAAAATATATTGGCATAGGTTGGGGCATCGATGTAATGTCACGGCGAATACAATATGTCATACCGACTAGTACATAGAGGGGTTATTTCGGCTAGACTGATTGGTATCAGCACGAAGTCATAATGAAATCCTTTTGTCTTACCGATTGGCTTGCAAGCAAATGTCTCGATAAGACTTATGTGCATTGGGGAAGGTCTTGGTGAAGTGGTTATTGTCTTGCTGAACCAAATACAAGGGGATCAAAAAGCTATCAAAGAGAAGCTATGGAGTCTTGCCGATTCAAAAGTTATGTCAATAGAGATATGCATCACCAGGAGAAGAAGTCTTCGGTATGAGCTTCACCGAGGTTTGAAAGTTATACCGACAGAGTATTTCAGGGTGAGTCTTGCCGAATGGAGTAATTCGGAGGTAAGGGTTCGGCAAAACATTTGTTGTCGATATGAGTCTTTCCGAGTTCTCAGAGTCTTGTCGATGGAATTTATTTCATCGGTAAGATTATTTTCATTGATGAAAGGGTGATTATGTCCCAGTGACTGGAGAATACATTAAAGAATGCACATCGGTAGGACATAATGAAGTCTATGTAACATCTCCCCGACTTGAAATTGTCACAGCGACATGAAAGAAAAAAGCGATAGTCATCATTTTGGTTCCAGGTGTCGGTAAGACCACATGTCTTGGCGAAAGGTTTAGTAAATGTTGCAAAAGGACTTCGCCCCAAATTTGAAAATCTCTAACCGATAGGACATTTGATGTGACAGTGCCAGTTTCAAATGAGCCTTCATTCATGCTTCATTAATGGTGTGACGGGATATAACAACGAGGGTTTAATCAATTCTTTAGTACCGAATTGATTACAAAAGAATTGGCAAGGTGAATAGAGAACCGAGACATTTTTTCAGTCTGAGGAGCTCGAGCAGAATACTGTAAGTAATTGTTTCTCAGCCTTCCACTTTTTTGATTATGTAAGCTTAAGAATGGAGTCTTCTGGTTCTGGAAGGGCTAAGGGTAGAAAGCTTGGTGAGAGTAGTTAGTCAAAAGGAAAGAAACAAAAGGTTGATATAGAGCATGAGGGCACTGAACAAAGGTTAAATCAAGACCTTATTGATCAGCTACCTGGTTTAGGGCCTAAAGCCAGAAGGTCCGCACAACTTAGGCCAGAAGTTGATAAGTTAGATGATAAATGAAAGTTCATAGGTGATGTCTAGATTGTCGTAAGAGGGTATGAGCTATTCAATTTCCATTATCACAAAAGAAACCGCTTTGAACCTGTTTTTAACCCATGGAAGCTGAATGTAGGGAAACTGGTGTGCCCTAATGTGTTTGTGAATGTAGAACTAGTGAAACTACTTATAGATCACTATGATCCAAAACATAAAGCTATATGTGAACCATCTAGAAAGCCACATATATATGTATCAAAAGAAGCAATAGGTGAGGTTTTCAAATTGGAAGGGTTCTGCAATGAGGAGATCAGTTGTGAAGAGTTGGAGAAGGAATTCTCAAGAATGGATACAATCTATAAGGGTTGGAGGTTTCCTATTCATAGAATCAAATAGGGTAACAAGCCAGAACCTCTGCAAGATAGTGAGGGGCCTCCGTATCATGTAGATTTGTTTAAGCCCTATATGAAGTACACATATTTCTCAGTGTGTCAGGTATTAGGAATGGATGCCCCAAAATTCATGTTGATTGTGCCAATGATTATCGCAGCAGATATCCAATATCATAACTCCAGGCCATTTAACTATGCCTCATACATTTCTAGGGGGCTTGAGTCAGGATTGATGGCTATCAAGGGTGGAGCTTCTATTTTTCATCTCAGACACTATTCATTGTTGATGCACTTGGTGCTGTATTTTGGACAGGAGTTAGGAGTATGGCCTCCTGAAATAAGAATTTCTCAAATTGGTAAGGAGGGTGAAGCATTGCCTGTTCAATTATGGACTGCTATTTGGGACAGTAGGTTTGCCAATTCTAGTTTCATTCATTTTCAGGAACATTTTGTGAAAACATTGTACAGATTGTATAAATATCCCTGTAATTATTCATTGACTAATGAGATCAAGAGATTCCTACGACCAAAGGACTTCAATGGGCTAATTGATCATAACTGGGGAGATTGGTATTATTTGGACGGAGCTACAGTGATTAGAGTATATGGATTTGAAGATGCCCCTTTCATTCTGCCAAGGACAGTTCCAAACAGAGTTGCATATTTTGGAAATTGTCAGACAGATGGATTATAGTAGTGTGATGCATTTAAGCTCTTTTGGGAAGCAGGCTTTTATGCCTAGTACATTGTGTTTTGGTGACTTCACTGTGTTGTCTAAGGAAGGATACAATTCAATCCTTGATAGATTGTTGCATTATAATATGAAGAGAGGACCACCTAGGAGGAGCTTTGACCCAGAAGGGTATATCAATTCAGCCAAAGAGAGGATTAATTTTGGAGGGTATCAGCATGTACCCTATCCCTTTGATGATATGATCAGAAACTTGGATGAAGATGAAGCTGAAATGGTGGTTGAAAGGTACAACCAAGGGTTGCAGGAGGCAGAGCTATTATCTTCTAGAGAAGAGGAAACACCAAAAGATAATGTGCCACAAAGCAGAACAGAGAAGGTATCCCAGTTGAGGACTCAGCGGTATGTTTTCCCAACCAGAGAACAGAGTATAGAAAGTGGTGATATTGATGTAAGGCATATGGAGTATAGATCATTTGTCTTTGATGATGAGTTTATAAATTCCCTAGAATTCAAGGCTTTCCTATATAAACAAAAGGGGAAAGAAATCAGAGAAAATGTTGGTGATGTCACCTTAGGGAATGAGGAGCAATTATTGGGTCAATTGAGAAAATGTGTGGATGATGAAATGACAAATATGACTCCTGAAAAGGGGAGGAAAATGTTGGAAAGTGTTGGTGTCATGATCTTTCCTGGACTTGATTTGAATTCAACCCTTGTTTTTGATAGTTTCTTGAGGGATAGCAATGCTACACATAAGCTTGACAGAGAAAGTGTTACAGAGGTGTATGTAGGGTCTAAGTACAATACTGATGAAGGATCATTGATGATCTGGGCTTTATACCCACCTCATAGGAAGTTAGTGGTAATTGACACAGAGAAGGCATTTGGCCATGTTATGACCCTAAAAGTTGGAGAGGCTGATCCTATAGCTACTACAGAGATTGGTATCAATATTGCAAAATTGAATAAAGCACAGATCTAGATGCTGATAAAAGAAAGAGAAATGTACAAGGCAAATAATGAAAGAATGTTGAGAGAGAATGATAGACTGAAGGATTTGGTTGGTATTTCAATGGGTCAACCAAAATGCTCACTCAAGGAGAAAGCTCTCAGGCAAAAGATCATTGGGTAGGATCAAGTGCCTATGCTCAAGGAAGGTATGATGCAATTGCAGCAATTGTTAAGAGGAGGCAGGATAATTTGACATCTTGGTTAAATAAATTGTGGGGAAAATATTCTCATACTTTGGCTACATTGAAAGAGCATATAAGGATGGATGGAAAAATTATGGAGAAGTTTCATGAACTGGCCCAAAGTGATGAATCTAATAGTACTGCACTGGAAGCTGCAAATCATATTATCAATCGCCATCAAAATTTCTATGAGGAACTGCAAGGGGATGAACAAGGATTAATTGAGGCTGCCAAGAAAATTGTGATTACATTCTCTGATGATAAAGGAAAATTGAAAGATGCAACCAAATGGAAAAATGAATGTGAGTCAATGCTGAATGAAGTCATGAAGACAACTTCTGCAGAGGATACAACATTGGAGGAAGCGAGCGAGCAAAATGAGGAGATGGTCAAGATGGAAATCACGATCCAGAATGCTGTTGGAGATGCGGACACATATGAGCGCTAGGATTATTTGGATCACCTCGCTAAGACTCACTTGTGGCTAAATAGAGCCTAATTATTCTCTATCTTTTGTTTTGTAATTTTGATATTTCCTATTTCCGAAAGGATGCATCCTTTCGTATTCTCAATGTATAAATACCCGTTTTGAAAACAAAATGCAGGTGATAGGTAGAATAGGATAGAGGATAGAGGAGATACGATAGAATGTAATTTCTTGGCAAAGATGAGACTGTGTTGCATATGTAAAATCATGGAGATATCAATGGAAATCTAATACTATGGTGCAGCTGTTTCTGGTATCGGTTGTTTATGGTGTTCGTTGAAATATTATTGAAGTTGTCTCCAATATGGTGTTTTCTGGTTATTTGAATTGGTGTAACAAGTTTATACCCAGTTTGTCGATGTACATTTGCTGCATCTGTATGGTCAATTAATAGCTTCTTTCTAGTAAAGATTAAATTCTTTAAATTGATCATAGTAATTAGAGAATGTCAATTGGATCACTAAGAAGAACTCAGTAATAATAATCTTGCATGTTTATACAAGCTATAAACCAATAAAATGCTAAATAACCTAAATGTCTCCCAGAACAAAGCATTTGTTTCAGATTTCTCTTGACTCCGCAAACCCTATAAGACACTGGTCTTTTCATTTTCATTCTTTAGTTTCACTCATATTTTTTACATCTGTTAACTGAACATATTAGGGTTTAGTCTTGAATACTGGTACATAATTTATACCAAATTTGATTTTATTTGTCCATTTTATTTGCCATTGTGGACAAATTGTTGCATGAATGATAATTAAAAGTCAAGCCTGCATAATTCAGATAGGTACACCCGCCTAGGTCTCGCAGTACCTGAAGAGTAGAAGGTCCAAAGTCTTTTCGACCTTGTCTATTACCCTAGAATGTTATGAAAGCTTGGAAACCTTTTGTGGTTCAAACTTGCGTTTTTGAGAGCTAACACATCCTAGGACATGTTTATCAGATGTTTTGACTAAGACTAAGTGTGTGATAGGCTGTTGATACAAACACTATTGACTCATTTACCTATGACCTAGATTTTAGATTTTGACACCTAGGTTTTCACTTTACAACTTGCAATACCTGTTTTCTATTTGTTTTACCAAAGGTTAAAGATGATGATTAATTTATTATGGGTGAAGGTTTGTTGGGGGTGAAAGCGAGATGGGATGGATGGTTTTGGGATTTTCTAGAATATTTTAATGTTTTTGGTATTTTGAAAATGTTTTGAGGCTATTTTTGGTCTTTTTGAAAGTTTATGTGATTTTTCTTTTCAATTATTTGAGGTTGTTTAGGGTTTTCCAATAATTTCCAATGTTTTGGGTTTTCAATTTTCAAATATTTTTTGGATTTTTCTAAGTTTGCAAATATTTTGGAGTTTTTTTAGTTTCAACCAAGAACCTAACCTAAAAGACTATCCTAGGGGCCTCATGGGCTTATCAAAGATGAGCCTTGCCTATGTTATACATGCAGAGACTTGTCTAGTTTATTATGATTGACTACTAAAGGACTGGCCTAGGGTGTATCGGGGGCACATCAATGATGGACTTGCCTATGTTCAAGCTCAGAGACTTGTAGTTCAACTGGCGTTTGACTTATTGTTGATGAGATATGAAGAGTTGATGGATTGCAAGTTTATTATGATGGACTGCTAAAGGACTGACCTAAGGTGTCTTGGGAGCACATCAATGATGGCCTTGCCTACGTTCAAGCTCAAAGACTTGTAGTTCGACATGGTACTATTTTTGGATTTTTGATGTTTGACCTTTTCAGGGATTTTGATGTGTTTTGGATGGCTTGGATTTTGATTTTACAACTTTTTTAATGTTTTTGGATTTTAGTTGTACAAGATTTTGATGTTTTTGGATTTTCTAATTTTGCAAGGTTTTTTAGATTTTGATGAATGCTTTATGAATGTTTTTTGTATTTTTGATGTGAGATTTATAATAACCGTAAGATATATAAGAACCCAATCCAATGCAAGTATAATAAATTTCTCCCAGCGTGATGTGATAGACTACCTCAATATAGGCATGAAAAACTAACCTTAGGAATGTGCCAGGTAGTACTACAGGGGAATACAATACTTTACAATATCAAGCTATGACATGGACGCAGATGGGTGATGAAATAAATAGGATGAATGATGTGATGGATGATTATGATGCAAGGTGCCTGTTTGTTGGGTTTTAACCAAGGTAATTGCCCAAAGCGCCACCGAAGTGGTTTTCACTAGAGGACGATTTTTTTCTTTACTGTTTTCAATCCTTTTTCTTTTTTTTTATCATTTTTTTTTTTTTGTATTTTTAGATTTTATACCCTTCAAGCCTAGGCATAATTTTTTTTAAGATGTAGACTGTTGATTGGCTCCTGAAAGGGTTCACCTTTAGGTGTTGATAGTTGGTATGCTTCTGATCCATAGCTTGCTGTGACAATGAATGGGCCCAACCAATTAGGCTCAAATTTTTCTTTATTGTCCTGGTTTGGAACGTTCTTCTAATTTTGCTTTAGGACAAGATCTCCTACTTGGAAAGACTGACTCTTGATCTTCTTGTTATAACTCCTTTTCAGTCAGTTTTGGTAAGATTGCAAATGATTTAAGGCATCAAGATGATGCTCATTCAATAATTCTAACTCATTTAGTTGAGATACCCTATATTCTTCATCAATTATTAGATTTTGTAGTTGTATACACCTAAAATCGATCAAGACAATCAATTAATTAAATACTAGTTATTTAATTAATAAATCTTTTATTTCATCTACTTATAAATAAATTCTAAATTTATTTATATAGTTCACACATTTCTAATTCTACCATCTTAAATCACATTCTTCTAAATTTAATTAAATAAACAAGTGTCAATAGTTTGTTTTATTTAGTTAATAATCTTCTCACTAAATTTAAATTCCCAATTTGAATTTAGGCACATGTCTACAAATTTTCCTCTTGCCACATCATCAAGTGTCACATGAATTTAAATATGTCTAATATTTAAATTGCAATTATCCTCAACTAATTCCAAAACAAACTTTGGACACTTGGCTCTTTCGCACATTTTATTCCCTCATACACTTGGCATGGTGTTCACAGTCAAGGGAACATCCTCTAACTTCTTTCATCTCCACTATTCATCTCTCCAGCTAAAATCTCGACCGTTGGTTGCTGCCACATCACAAGATGCTTTGGAAATCCTATAAATACAAGCCCATTCTACAACATTTATGAATCCATCTTTGAGCAAACTTATTATGTAGAAATCACATTAGAGCATATGAGCATTTAGAGAATTTAAGCATTTAGTAAGTTGCATTGTAGAAGCAGTTTAGGTCAGAATCATGGCTTAGTTTCATAGCTACATTTTAGTTTCCATAAAACATTTCCACCATAGCATTTAGCATCATTAACATAGTATAATCTCTATTTTTATCACAACAACATCAATATCATAGTATCATAACATTATCATACATTTTATCTATCATGTAGGAATTAGATTCTTGCATTATACAACATCTCATTTCTTAGGTTGTCATCCAAATAGTCATAGTGCAATATACAAATATAAGAGCACTAATGATTTAGAGGATCCTTGAGAATAGAGAACAATGGAACAATTTTAGGAATTTACTCTTGTTTCAATTTGATTCAGTTTTGTGATTTAAATTCTCTAATGTAATACATTTCATTGGTCTTGTGTGTTTATATTACTCTTTTACTAACTCTCACAATTCGCACGAGACATTTTTGGCACCCAATGTGGGGCCTAGCCCCATTTTAAAACATTTTCTATAAAAGTTGTTTCGCAGATTCTGGACATGAATTTCTTTTAGTGCGACCATGAGTTTTTTCAGCGCATACGAAACCTCTTTCGGTGCATCCGATTCCTGTTACGACGCATCCAGTTCACCTTTCGACGCATGTAGGGGGTCTTTTAGCACACCTGACTGTTATTTTAGTGCATCTGATTGTTATTTTAGCACATCTAATGATTGTTTTAGTGCATCTGGTTTATTTTGCAAAATTTCAAAATCCTGACAACTAATTGATGTTTTCTGTGTTACAGGTGCTTAATACACTGGTCAAAGAAATTTTTATCAAACTACTGATGATGTGTGCAGGGGTTGGAGCTTTTATTGTCTTCTTTCAATTAAATTAGGAATCTAGTTTAATTTGAAGGTTAAAGAACCCCTTGTCTTTTGTGCTTGAAGTGATAGGCCTATGCTCTCCCCTTAATGGGGTGACCAGAATGCCAGAATCACTCTTTCATGCTTTGTTAACACCTTTAGAAGATATGCCATAGTGGGAAAAAGTACTCACCCTATGGGAACGACCTAAGTGGGAACAACTAAAGCCAAGTTTTTTGACCCACTATAATCAAAAGAGAATTTGGGGAAAGTCCGCAATTCGACAGTAGTGTGCAAGATAACCATCCCAAAAGCCTTTGTTCTAAAGGTTGGGAGCTCTCTTGAGGGAGTTTATCTATTGCCGCACTAAATGAAAACCCTTATTATGAACCTTAGTGTAGAATCCAACCGAGTCAATCTCTGAACAATTATAATATCACAGTGCAAGGGGAGGGAAGAATCTACCCCCAAGATACTCACCATATAACCATCAGGGATTACTGGCCAAAAGTAGAGGATTCAACTTTGGTTAAGAGCCGGTAAAGGAAAAAACATTGGTGCCCTCTAGGGGGTGACAAGGCTATGTGAGATGACATGGTTCTAAGATGTGGGCTATGGTATTTTAAGTGACCCTTGAGAATATAAAAGTGCTTATATTGTCTTCTCTTGTGATATACCTATGGAAATCGAAGGAATCAAACCAGATTCTTGAATACACACTCAATGTTTAGTTCCTTGGTGGAAATAATTGTTTGACAATTTATTGCTATGTTTGGAGTCATAATTCAAGAAGTCATCCATTTAAAGCACTTAATTCATATAATTTACAAACAAGAAACCAAGCAAAATCCATTGTTCAGAAGATTACATCCCTTGGAAACATCACATTCATATATTCAAAGCCAAATAACTAGACAAATTTGTAAAAACATTGAACATTTCCAAATTAGCGCATCCATTCTTTGTTCTGGCACATCCATAACTTTTTCTAGCACATCTAAGTCATTGTCCAATGCATCTAGTCTAGTATGTAGCGCATATAGTCTATCTTCCAGTGCATTCATTTTACCTTTTAGTGCATTTGCAGATCCTTTTAGTGCATTCACTTCCAGAATACCCAGTCAAAATCTCATACTTAGGGGTAGTCTAGCCCATCCCTTGCTTTTTCTGGCACATATAGTCTATTTTCTAGCACATCTTAGTCATCCTTCAATGCATTGAGTCCAACTTTTAGTGCATATACCCTCTGTTCCAGTGCATACAAAGCATCTTTTAGCACATTAGGTCAATTTACTGGTGCATCTGATTAGTAAACTAGTGCATCCAGGTAGTTTTATAACACATCTGTCCAATTTTTTAGTGCATCCATACCTTGTTTTAGCACATCCATTAAATTCAAAACCAGAGAGCTAAACTCATCCCTTGTTTGACAATTTAAACCAGAATTCAGAATCTTTTTCAGCACAAAATCATTCCTCAATCACATCAGTGCCTTAAACTTGTTGAAACTAATATTTACAAGTGAAATTATTCAAACTAAACCAAGATCTAACACTTTAAAGTGCCTAAATCATCAAATCTATCACATCTCTTATTGTTAAGCTAAGTTTCATCATCAAAATTTGTAATCCTTTCATCATGAAACAAAAGTTGTATAATCAGATTGAACTTAGTCTCATCAATAGAATTTGTCATTCTATTTAACTTAGTTTTTATCCTTGGAACTCCTCAAATCAAAGATCAAAGTTTAGTCAAATTATAACACTTGTATGCCCATTCAAACAAGATCACAAAGGTAGAAACTCCAAGAAAAAGAACTTGAAACTCAAAACATTCAAACTCAAAACACCATGGCTGAAGGTGAAGAAAATCCATTTCATAATATCCACAACATTGAAGGTGAGGAAATAACTAAGGAAGACATCCAACATGCCAAACAAGATCCAAATTTCCACAAGTTCCTAGAAAATATTTTTGAAAGAGATGGGAAAAAATACTTCCTAATGATGGCTAATCAAGGTATCAAACTTCCACATGACTTTGATGTTAATTGATTGAAAGCACCTCCTAAAAAGCCTGAAAATGATCCATCAAATACAGATTCAGTGGCTACCTTAACTCATCAAATGAAAAACCTCCAACAAAAAATTCAAGACATGCAAAGGGGAACCTCAAAATGATACTCACTACAAGACATTTGTCCATATCCTTTTGATCAAAGTGTCAACATGATTCCTTTTTGCAAACATTGTGAATTCCCAAAGTATGATAAATACAATGGTAAAATAGATCTGATAGATCATGTGAGAGAATTTAGAACCATGAGTCTTGAATTTGCACATGAAGAAACTTACTTGATGAGATTGTTTCCATGCAGCCTAGGAGGACAATGCCTGGAATGGTTCTCCAAACTCACACCACCAATTAAAACCTTTGAAGAACTGGTTAACAAATTCATCGCCTAATACTCCTACAACATACAACATGAGATAAAAATGAAAGACCTTTGCAATATGAAATAGAAAAAGGGTGAATCATTCCTTATATTTTTACAAAGATGGAGAAGGTTGTTTGCAAGATATTCTCATCCCATACCGAAAAAGGAAAAGATGGAAATTTTTATTGACAATCTAACTGATGAAATGAGTTATAGATTGGAATTACAATGTCCACCTACTTTTGAAAAAATGATAGAAAATGGAATCAAAATCAAAGAAGCTTTTGTCAAGAGAGGATTCATAAAAAATTACAATGAAGGAAACAACTCAGCAAGTTCCTCCAACAATTACAACAATAGTGATAAACCAAAATTTTGGCAAAGAAATAAGAATGTTGGTAACAATGATGCTTCAGTTGAAACACAAAATGCAAAACCAATATTTAACTTGACTACAGCTGCCACCAAAACCAATCAAAACAACAATTCAACCAACAATCAAAACAACCAAAACAACAATCAAAGCAATGCTGAAACCATACCACCACCATATCGAAGATCCTCAAATCGAAGAAAATTCACACCTTTGGGATAGTCATTGGAATCAACATTAAAGGAGCTTCTTGCAACCAAGGTTATAATGTTACCAGAGGCAAGAAATTGGAAACCACAAGTTAAACCTTCTTGGTGGAATGATGCAAACTTCTGTGATATTCACTGTAACAAGGGACACAAAACAAACGATTGCATGCAGTTGAAACATTTAGTACAAGATTTGATTGATAGAAAATAAATATTTGTAGGACCCCAAACAAACAATGATCATGAAGCATTCAATAATCCTTTACCAAACTATAAAAAGGGGGAGTCCTCTTCATCAAACACCAAAGGAAAAAGTCTGAACTATGTCTATGGCTCTACCATTTTCCATATTGAGGTTGTCAATGATCAAAACCATCATAAACAAGACTTTATTGCAACTAAAAATTCAATTAATGACATCACAATTGAGCATGAACCAATCATTGTTACAACTAAAAATCATCTTCATGACATCAACACCACATTGAATCCAATCAATGACATTACACCAATAAATCTTATCACAAAAATTGCTACAAATGATAATAAGATTAATGTCATTAAAATCAGAGAAAAACAAGATCACCAACCAATTAATGCAACCACAAGAGCTCAGTCAAAGTATGTCTCAAAGGGAAGTACTTCTAAAACATCTGCTGCCCTTTCAAATCAGTATAACATTGTTGATCAATTACAAAAAATCCTAGCTCAAATATCAATATTGGAACTCCTCAAAATTTCACCAACGCACAAAGAAATTCTAGAACAAGCTCTAGTAGCCACCACAGTACCAAATAATCTGGAAGTTTCCCAATTCCAAGCTATGGTGGGACACTTGACAACACCTCATTGCCTATTATTTTCAAAACATGATAACGTATCACTCAACATCCACATAATGTTGCCCTTCACATTGAGGTTTTAGTCCACAAACACTGGGTCAAGCGTGTTCTAATAGATGGTGGAGTTGGCCTAAATATTTGTACTTTGAAACTCATCCGTGCACTTGGATATTTGGAAAAGGCCATTGATGCTAGAAGAAAAATCACTATCAAAGGCTATGATGATGAAGAGAGATCTTCCCAAAGACTAATTGTGCTACCAATTCAAGTAGGACTAGTTGTAGAAGACATAATCTGCCAAGTGTTGGACAAAGAGTTGACATTCAATATACTCTTGGGATGTCCTTGGATTCATGAGATGCAAGTAGTGCCATCTATGTATCACCAATGTTTGAAGTTTCCTTTCAACAGACAAGAAATCACCGTTTCAACTGATTTGAACAATCCCCAATATTGCAACACACTCAAAACAACCCAAGACACCTTTGTACCACATAACAAGGAAGCCGTCATTCCTAGTTCATCAAACAAGGAAGGTCAAATCAGCTCTTCATCAAATCAACTTGAGGAAAAGGTTCAGTCAAAAGAAAAAGGTATTAGTGATTCTACTCTATAAAATCATGGAAGTCAACTCAATGCCTTATCAAAACAAGTGGAAAAGATCTAGTTGAAAGGCAAAGGCCTGGGGGAATATTCATTTGAGCAATCTTTATGTTTTTCACAATTGCTATCTTCTCCTAAGTCATATGGACAACCATCCACATCAAGACAATAATCCTCACAACCAACCACGCTCTTTGATGGCACCTTTGTAAAAGTAGATACTTTGGTGGATGAATCAGAAGACAAGGACGCTTTAAACTGGTTGTACAAAGACGAAGAGACATCACAAGCATCAACTTGCAGGGTACAAACAAAACCATATGGAAAAGGTTTTACAATCCTAGAGAAGATGGGATATGATAGAAAAGGTCCTGTCAGAAAAAGAAAAGACAGTTTCATAGAATCACTGCAACCTATCATAACCAATGCTAAGGACAAAATAGGGCAAGGATACAAAGAAGAATCAAAAGATGAAATCAGGCAGTAGGTTGTTGAGATAATCCTTCAATTGAGAGATAGCTATGAAATGGATTCCAATGAGTATGAATGGGATTCCCTCTTTGAAGAGTCTTGTCATGATAAAGAAATTGATGTAATACAAAAGTATGCACCAACATGTATGGAGGGACAAAGCTCGAGTTCTAGACCACTTGACTTTGGATCACAACATATCGATGACTCAAGTGAAGATGGTAAGACTTCGAGTGAGATAGATACTTTAGAAGAGAGTAACATCATAGACCTCGATATAGCCATCAGACACTTTGACGATGTTTCCATCATGACACTCACCCCTTTTGACCTTAGCCAATCTGGCAACTCCTTGCCATTGGTACACCCCAAACTGATTGACTAGGACCAAACTAAGCTGCTTGACATACCCACCTTTCCAAATGATGATGCCATTATAAATTTCCTTTGCTATAATGATGATCCTGAAACATGTTCCACCAGTGACTCTCATTACGAAGCTTGATACAAGGGGATTGCCAAATCTTCCAGCTACAAAATGAATATAAAAAATAGATCTTATGGTGAAAACCATTTAATGACAGTATTAGATCAAGAAAAAGTAAAAATAAAGAGCGCATCTAACGGTGAAAACCTCTATGAGGCACCGAAAGATGAAAGATTTGAAACTCTTCCCGAACACTATCATGAGAGATCTTTAGTATTGATTGAACCTACACAATCCATCAATATTGGCATAGCTGAAACAGTGAAGACCCTACATCTAGTAGTATCCATGACAGAGGAAGAAAAACCAAGCTTCACTAAATTCTTTGAAGAGAGACAAGTCAACTTTGCTTGGTCATATGCTGATATGCCAGGGATAGATCCATAACTTATCATGCATGATCTATTACTACCACTTGGAGTGAAGCCCGTGAAACAAAAATTGAGAAAAATGCATCCGCATATCACCCTATTGGTGAAAGTTGAATTGAAGAAACTATTGGATGTAGGATTTATCCATCCTATTGATTATGCTAAATGGATCTCCAACATTGTACTAGTTTCAAAACCAGATAACAACATCAAGATATTTACAGACTTTAGAGATCTTAATAGGGTTTTCTCGAAAGATGACTTTCCTTTGCCTTACATTGACATCGTTGTGGATCTGACAACCGGTCATGAAATGTTATCACTTATGGATGGATTTTTAGGTTACAACCAGATCAAAATAGCACCAGAGGATCAAGATAAAACTACTTTCACATGTCCGTGGGGTACTTTCTGTTGGAACGTCATTCCTTTTGGGTTGAAGAATGCTAGGGCTACTTATCAATGTGCAATGACCACTATCTTTCACGATATGATGCACACCTTTATGGAGGATTATGTAGATGACTTGTTGGAAAAATATTATACTAGAGAAGGACATCTGGAAATCCTAGAAAAAATCTTCACTCGGTTGGAGAAATTCAATGTGAGGTTAAACCCCAAGAAATGTGTATTTGGTGTGACATTAGCTAAGCTTTTGGGATATATAGTATCAACTAAAGGCATTGAGGTGGATACTATGAAAGTCAAAGCCATTATGGAGATGTCTCCTCCCAAAAACATCAGTTAACTCAGATCTTTATAGGGATGATTCCAATCTATCAAAAGGTTCATCGCAGAACTGGAAGATAAAACTCATCCTTTCAATCATTTGCTACACAAGAATGTCGCTTTTAAATGGGATGAAAAATGTGAAGCAACCTTCAATCAACTGAAGTAGTATCTGATGTCACCACCCATATTGGTACCACCAACCGAAGGAAAACCATTATTACTCTACATAGCCATAACAAAGGTATCTTTGGGCATTCTACTGTCACATAGATTCTGCGGGAAAAGAAAGGGCTATTTATTACATCAACATGACCTTGAATGGATATGAGATCAATTACACATTTATTGAGACAACATTTCTGGTGGTATTATTTTCCATTCAACAACTAAGACACTACATGTTAACCCACACCATCAAACTCATAGCAAAAATTTATCCGTTGAAGTATCTCCTCAGCAAAGCTGCCCTGACAGGAAGACTAGCCAAATGGGTAATGATATTGAGTAAGTTTGACATACAATATGTGGATAGGAAAGCAATCAAGTGCCAAGCAATAGCGGATCAACTAGCTGAAGCACCATTACAAGATGATCATCCCATGAGCATTGAGTTTCTCGATGCAAATGTCCTAATAGTGTCAATCCAACAGTGGATGTTATACTTTGATGTATCTTACACGTAACATGGATCAGGAGCAGGAATTCTATTTTTCACACCATAAGGAAATACCATTCCAAAGTCCTACAGGTTAATGTTTCCTTACATTAACAACACAGCTGAGTATAAAGAATTGATCATTGGAATCAAAGTAGCAGTCGAATGGAAAATCACAGAGTTGCATGTCTATGGTGATTCCCAACTAGTCATAAACCAGGTGAATGATGATTACCAGACAAAAGATGATAAATTGATGCCATATAAAAGAATGGTTGATGATTTCAAAAAGTACTTTGTGGAAATCAAATTTGAGTAGATTCCAAGAGGGGACAACAAAGCTACTGATGCTATGGTGATCATTGCTTCTCTCCTATAGATACTTGAAAAATGAGCCCGTTATGAGTTCATGGTGGAACAAGTGCTTAACCCTGCCTATGATAACCCCAAATCCCAAGTCATATGTATTCGACGCTAAATTCTCAACATATGGGAAGATCAAAACCTATCTAAAAGAAAACACCCTACCACCAGATCTATCTCAAAAATAGAAACGAAATTTTATTCGACAAGCAACTCAACATACCTTAATAGCTGATGTATTTTACCGATGAGGTCTTGATGGTACTCTCCTTTGGTGTCTGGAACATAATGAAGCTGAAACCACTTTACACGAGGTTCATTAAGGTATCTGTGGCACACATTCAAGTGGTTTAACTCTTGCCAAATGCTCCTACACTTGGGGTATTATTGGTCGGATATGGAGAAGGAGTCATTTCAATTTGTCATGAAGTGCCGAAAATGTCAAATTCATGGAAACTTGATACACACACCAACACAAGAATTGCAACCGTTTGCATCAACATGTCCATTATGTTAGTGGGGACTGGATCTTGAAGGTAAAATTCATCCATCATCATCCAATGGACACAAGTTCATCATCACATCCATGAAGTAATTTATAAATTGGATCGAAGTTGTCCTCTTGACCACCATCACAGGAAAACAAATAGCATCATTCATCTTGAATTACAACATTTGTCGCTACGATATTCCTCAGTCCATTATCACTAATAATGGTAGACCTTTCAAGAATCAGGATGTCCAAGAACTTTGTGAAAGGTTTCATATTCAACATCGATTTTCAACACCGTACTATCCTCAAGGAAATGGCCAAGAAGAGGCCTCAAACAAAATGATCCTGAAGATCTTGAAGAAAACCGTCAATGATGCTAGATGAGACTGGAACATCCAACTGAACCCTGCCTTGTGGGCTGATAGAACTAGTATCCGCACCCCAACAGGAGCCACACCCTACGCTCTTGTATATGGATCAGAGGCTATCTTGCCTATTGAGGTTGAGTTACCATCACTCCATGTGTCACTAAAGGGGATCATTTCAGATGAAGATTATTGGGTGTCTAGGCTATAGGAGTTAGAACTATTGGATGAACATCATCAGCAAGATGGGATCACTTGAAAGCCTATCAACAAAGGATATCTAAAAGCTACAATCACAAGGTCAAACCAAGAACATTTCAAGTTGCTTATTTGGTCCTAAGAGAAAATCCCCGAAATCAACAGGATCGAGAGAAGAAGGGGAAATTTGAACCAGACTGGTTAGGTCCCTTTGTCATTGTATTAGTCTTTAGATCTGGAGCATATCAACTATCTACACCTAAAGGTGATTTTTTTGAAGAAACCATCAATAACCTACATCTCAAGAGGTTCTACACCTAGCTTATCTAGTGCATTGGTAAAAGTACTGAAAAAATATAAAAAAATCAGAAAATGTCCTAAAAAAATGGTTATCTTGATGAAATCCTAGAAAATAGGCATCTTGGTGACAACAAAAAAATCAAAGAAAGGAGAAATACAAAAAAAGTGAAAAATAAAAAAAATAAAAAAAATAAAAAAAATAAAAAAAATCATTAAATGTGAAAAAGTGCAATAAAAGCAAGTAGTGAATGTTGGAATATGACTTGGGGAGATTTTTTTATGGCTTCTAGTGTTGTCATTGATGGTAACTAAAGCCATTATCTCAGTCCATAAATTAGGATCTACTTATACCGGCAGGAAATGTAGAAGACAGTGTGTTATCGACATAAAGCATGAAGAACATGGTATTCAATTAGTTAGTCGATCTGTATGCTTCACCAAATCATATTTTTGTGTTGTGGATCCCTAGGGAATTTTGTTAAGCATGTATGTTACCTTATTGGTAAGTTTTGTGTTGTTGCAACAATCGGTGTACGAGTTAGGAGATTTGGTAGAATGATTTTCTGTTTATTTTCTCATTATGGCCGACTCAATGAATGTAGTGTGTTGCAGATGTATAAGGAGTAACTTTTTAATTGTTTCTAAGTTTGAGAATGTTGTTTTGGTCCCAGCTATGTCTTAGCCAACTTTTGTGGGTGCACATTAAATATAATTTGTGATTTGAGCCGATTTTTGGAGAATATTTCATGTTTTTGTTGAAGCCGACTTAAGTGATTAAAATATTTGCTAGTAGATATATATATGAGATCAGTAATTCATTTTGAAAGAAGAACGAAGTGGTGAGAAGGTGTGAATGTGAAAAAAGATCAGAACATATGTATGAGGGAACATCAGAAGATCAGTTGAGTAAAATTTTGCTTGAGTAGAAGAAGATTATTGTGAATTAGAGCATAGCGAGTTGCAGGATCAGATTGAAGGCTTAGAATCTGTTTTATGTGATTCATTGGAATTAAATCCAAGAATTTGTAGATGCTATCTTCTCAGTTCAATTTTTTTTGTAATCACAAAAATTTTGTAAGGTAGTGAGCCTTCCTTATTTTGAGCAGTGAGCTCTAGGCAGTGTCCCTGAATGCAAGTGCATTCCCTTTTATTCATACTTTTAACAGATTATAAATTGTGGATTAATCTCCACCATGGTTTTTCCCCTAATAGGGTTTCCACATAAAAATATTAGTGTTATGGTGGTTTGATCATCTTGTTCATGTGTTTGCATCCTTATTTATGTTTATGTGTTGTAAATGGTTTAAGATCTGAATTGAAAGTTTAATTTGCTAAACACTGATTCACCCCCCCTCTTAGTATTCCTTGAGTCCAAAAATTGGTATCAGAGCTCTGTTCCTCTGTAGAAGTTTAACAGCTTGAGGTGGATCTTGGAATACAATGGACTCTGGTGGTATTCAACAACAACTTATGGTGGCACTTGATGATCTTGATCAGTCTAAAGAAAAAGTCATGGAATTAAAAGAAAATCTTGTGGATGTTGAAAAATTCATTCAATCATTGAAGGATAGAATCAATGAGTCAAGAGAAAAGAGGAAGGAACTTTGTGATCAGCTGAAGTAGAAATAAAATAAAAACTTAGAAGATGTTCACCTGAATCAGACCCTAAAAGAGATAATTGAAGAATGTGAAAAATTTGCTAGAAATAATGCTACTCTGAAGCTTGAGATGAAATCTATGGAAATGAAGCTAACTAAGGAGATTGAAGAAAGGAAGAAGAATGAGGAGAATGTGGCCCAGTCCTTAAAATAAAAATCTGAAGAATGCAGTAGAGTAAATAGTGGATTCATTCACCTAGAGATTGAATTGCAACAATTCAAAAATAATGAATAAGAACTTGAAAGACAGATAGTTATTCTCAACAATGAACTCACTACTGCAAATGAGTACAAGAAGAAGTTTAGGATCAGTTCTGCTAAGCTTGATGATCTGACTAAAGGAAAAAAGGATGCAAATGATAAGCGAGGTCTTGGATATGAGAAGGAAGCAAGCTTTAGATCTGAACATAAGGGTTCTAGAGAAAGAAATTAGATGAACAAAGGAAAAAGGTATCTGGCAAGACAACCCAATGCTCAAACGTTTAATGGTTACTGCTTTGCTTGCAATAAATTTGGTCATATGGCTTCTTAGTGTAGAAGTAAAATAAATTCAAGTAGTCCATCATTTCCCGGTCAGTGTTTTAGTTGCAAAAAGTTTGGTCACAAGTTAGTTGAATGCAAAAGTATGTCTGTCAGTTTAAGAAATGTTAAGTGTTATACTTGTGGAAGATTTGGGCATGTTGCTAATTAATGTAGATTAGGTGGAAATTAGTGGAATGAGTGGTCTAAACAAAGAAATCCAGTGTGTTATAGTTGCAACAGATTTGGTCACATTGGAAGATTCTGCAGGAACAAAAATATGGATAGAAGAGGTCTGGTATACAGAGAAAGAATTTCACAAAAAGATGACAAAGGACAAGGAAAAGTGATTGTGGAAGAGATAAGAGATTAGATGAAGAAAACATGGGTAAAGAAGAGTGGATCTGATGAAGGAAATAAGCCTGTACTAGAAAAAGCCTTCGGTAATTCCTCCGGAAATTGATCTTAGGCCATTGGCCTAGGGGGAGTTTTTGAAGGAAAATCCTTTGGCCCCCTTGTCGATAGCTGGCACCGAAATGCAGAAAATTGTCAGTAGTTGTGGTAAAAGTTTGAAAATGCATCAGTGATCACTTATGCAGGAACATGAGAAGTAGAAGGTCCGCAAACAATTTTTTTTTGCTATTTGAGAAAATAGAGTTACCAGAACTCCTAGGGAAAAGTATTTAATGCAGTGAAAAGATTAGGTGCACAAAGTTATAAAAGGGTATTTGGAACCCTTATTTGTCACCTTGCAATGAAGAAGAACAAAAGGAGAGCCTCTGCAGCGAAATCTCAAAGGAGTAAAGAAAATTTGGTGGCGAATTCTTCAGGTATTTCAGTTGCTTGTAGAATTTCAAAATTTTGTGCTCAGTAGAAAACCTTGTTTGGTACGAAAAGTAAAATGAAGAAAATCAAAGGAACAGTGAATGTGGATAAATATAGTAGTGGGAAGATTAGGGATGTAAGAAATTTGTTGCTAGCCGGTGAATTGAAGTGGCTTGAAGGTGCAAAACATAAGAATTTGGACATCTGGAACGAATTTCCTTATTTCGTCAATGTGGAAGTGGTTAGGTTTATCTTGAATAGGTTGGATGATGATATCCTTACTTTGGATAAACCCTATCAAATTTCAAAAGAGGTGATAAGAAATCTAACATGATTATGCAATATTGGAGATGTTTCGAAAAAGAAGTTGATTTAGAATGAAGTGGTCGAAACCCTAACCAGAGTGACAGGAGATTAGAGATCTTTGTTAATTTCAACAATCAAAGATCCAATAACGAGGTACATTGCACTCATAATTTAATATAAAATTTTCCTCAGAAATGGGGAAGGATCAACCTTGACAGGCATAGTATATATCACTCACAAAATGATAATGGAAGATGAAGACTTTGATCTGTGTGGATTGTTGAAGGATGAATTGATGGAAAATGTACAATTGACAAAGGATGCAGATTACCCCTTTAGGTTTGATACCCTAGTTATATGCATTATGATGTATTTTTTGAATTGCTTGCCTTAGAATGATAATGTGGTATGGAAGGAAAATGAACCCATTTGTAAGAATTTTTTGAAACATTTCAATACTCTGGAAAATTGTGAGCAAGTTCATGAAAATTTCTTTAGAGAGTTGTTGGGAAAGTTTGGAATAGTTGGCATCTCTCTTCTGGTAAGAGTAGTTGAAGTTGGGTTATCTTTCGATAAGGTGGAGAAGAAGCAAAAAAGGGCTCTAGAGTTTGCTAATGACATTCCTCCAACACACAAATCTCCAAAATTTGAAGAAAAAGGCAAAGAGCAAGTAATTGTGGATATACCAGATGAAGATTATGATGATTACACTCCTAGAGATGAACTAGAATCAGTTGAAATGGATGTGATGATAGCAGAAGAAAGTGATGAAGAAGGTGCTTTATTTAAAGCAAAGATACTACAGATTGTTTAGGAGGAAGATGGAATACAAAAGATTGTTGACATATGGTTAAATGGACCATCATATGAACAAGACTTCATTGAGGACACTCTAGGAAGATACTTTTTGCACAACAACATCGAATTGGAAAAGTTTGCAGAATATACTTTCAGAAGAATTGATTGAATGCATCAGGGAGGCTGTGGCCTTTTTGCCTTAGGATAGGAAAGAGGAAGAAGTAATTTTACATCTGAAGGAGCAGTTTAGGTTGTCTCTCACCAAATTGAAAAAGAAAATGAATGTGTTAAGGCAATGCATTGACTCAACAAATAAGGTCTACAATTATTGTCTTCGATGGCCTCATGTGGTTGGTAAATACAAGGACAATTTAGAGCAAATTGAGAGTGAGTTGAACAAAATTGGTCAGGATTACCATATGTTTCAGGACCAGGATGGAGCAGTAAAGAATAAAATTCATGAGTTGCAGGCTGAGCATGCAAAGGTTCACTTTTCTGTGAGGATCAGTTGCAAGCACATTTAAGCCTTCAGCCTCAGGTGGTAAAAGAGGGTTCGAATGAATCATTTTCTAATGATGTTCCTGTCCAGGAGTCCCAACATGTCGATACTTTTTCCTTCACATCAGTTTATTCAATGTTGTGACTTGTCATTCTACTAGTTAGTTCTATGTGGCTAGTAGATGCATCGATGAATATTGATGGGTATCTAATTGATTGTATCAACTATGCTATCTCATTCTTCATCTTGTTTGTGATGGGTCAGATGATCAAAATTTTGGCAGGGTGGACAAATGATACAGGACAAGTGAGGCAACAATGTCCTCACTTAAATTTTATGTAAAACTAGACTTTTGGTGGTCCAAAAGCTTCTCAATTGAGAGGAATGATCTAGAGGACCTAAAATTTCACAGTCTCATAATCTAAAAAAACCAACATCATTTGAAAAATCTCACCAACACAATCCTGACGCAACTTGAATCGCGTCAAAAGGAGACCATACGTGAAAGTTATGCTTGGTCAAAGTTCGACGGGGCTAGAGATTCTAGATGTTGACTCAAGGACAAAAAATTGATCATCTCCATATCAATCCAAAATAGTGCCAAGTCAAAGATCTTGTTGAGAGCTTTCCAATGGTATAAGGAACGTAAGAAACAAAGCTCGTTTGCTCTCGATGCAACTAGTCAAAGTTTGGTCAACATGAGGTCAAAGCTGGTCAACCAGAAAAATTATTGATCTTGGAACATTTCTCTACCAATTCCATCATGTAGAGCTTGGCGAGAGGTTTTTGACACATTTTGAACGAACCAAATCCGAGTTCGTATGTGGAAGTTATGACTAGTCAAAGTTGCGGTCAAACTTGGTCAAAGTGATGATGTGGCATCATCAAAGCTTGACACTTGGTAGGACACGTGGAAAATGAAGTGGCGGGAGTAGTGAGTTGGCACTGACATGGACCAACTAAGTGATAAAATACAGATTAACACACATTTATTAAAGAAAAAAATGTTTGGTCTAAAATTTAAACATAGAGGATTTGGTGGGATTTGATCCCTTGACCTGTGCCTTAAATCCTCTTGCACCACACACCTTGTCCAAGATATAAGGGGAGCTCCTCCCTATATATAAACCTTAAATAAACATAAGAATTGTTTTATTTTATGTAAACCATAAAATAAGGAGAAAATTAAGGGGGACCTTAGGACAAATATAAAGCCCAATCCTTTTTAAAATGCTTTTCATTGGTTTTTAAAATTAAAGGGCTTAATTTAGGAAAATATTAAAAAATATTATTAAGCCCAAAAACCTTAAAAGGGTTTTAAGATATTTTTATTTGTTTTAAGGGCTTAATATAGGAGATTTTAAAAGATTGTAAAAGAATTTTTAAAGGGGTAATATGGCTTAATGAATAAAAGCCATAAGTTTGAGATTTTAATTTCAAAAATTAGGAGATATAGGTTTATTCGGGAGATTTGGGGAATTTTATTGTTTTAACCCCCATATAGCAAATGTAATTGTATTTAAGGGGGGGTTTTTTCTCTTGGAAGCAATGAATTCATTATGGAGAAACTTAGGCATTTTGGGGGGAATTTTTGAAGGCTAGTGTTTACGCAAAGACACTTGAATTTGTAATCCAAGATAGTATCTTTAGGTGTTGAGAGAGATTGTGAAGAATTTGAATGCAGGTCTAAAGCTTGGATGGTGTACACAAGCGGTTAAAGCTTGTCATCATTAATAAAGTGGTTCCTCATTGAGAAGCAGACCCGAAGATGTAGCCCGAACATATGGGTGAACTCCGTTATAAAATTTCTCGTTGTCTCTCTCTATTCTTTCTATGTTTCCTTCCAACATTTTAATTTCTTCTTTGAGCTCTTATTTAAGACATTTAAGTAATCAGTTAATTTTTTCATTAATTTGTGAACTCAATTCTGTAACTTCAATGGTTAAATAAACATAATCACACAATTCTGTTTGTGATCGGGATAAATTTATAATCAGGAGTTAAATGCAAATTATGCTTGTAAGTCTTTTTATTACAAGTCAAGTTTGGTATCAGAAATCATCCTTTGGAAATTCTTTGTTTAAATTCTTGAAATTCGTGCATTTTCTGATGCCCCCAGTGGGTTTGGAGACTTGTACTAGGTTGGAAACCCACTTAGGATAGTCAGTCAATTGGATAAATATGACGTCAAGAAGCTTTTGTAGATCTAGTTTAACCAAGAGTACAATCTGAGGGTGCATCTTTCTCAATTTCTTTTTCACTGGCTTGGCTTTAGGATATACTACTAAATGATTCACAACCACTTCTAGATTGAGCCCTGACATATCTGTGTATGACCATGCAAAGTTTGTTCTTCTCTCTTTTAGGAATGCTTCTAGGTTTTTCTTTTCTTCATCCAACAAGGATTCAACATAAAAAGTTATTTTGGGTGCTTCTTCTGTTCCCACATTCACTGGGGTAGCCTTCTCTACTAGTATTGTTGATTTTTTTGGATGCATTGCACTAAGGGGGAGATTGAATCCCTCATCCTTGGGCACCTTAGAGAGGTTTTCACCTTTGGATGTATCCTTTATTTTTACTATTTTAGGATTTGAAAGTGCCATGGTGTGGTTTTCACTTAAAGATCTGCATTTGATTCTCATGTCATCAATTTTGTGACTAAAGGATTCAATCATCTCCCCATAGTACGCCTGTGTGTCTAGCTCTACATATCAAATCCTGCTTTGTGATCCCCATAAGGTAAGTTGTCATGGAGTCCCATGAATTCTAAGATTTCTTTATCATTTTCAAATATATCTAGAATCGGTGATCCTCGTTGGTCCTAGTCGATGAGTTGGGGGTATACTAGGCTTAATTAAGTGGTTTGGTCGCTTGGGGTGAAAGATGTTGATATCATAAAGAGGGAGTTATTCTCAAATAGGTCAGTAACATCAAGGGGAAAATCATCTAGGGTAGTATCATGTGATGTTGGTAACCAAGAGGAAGCCTCAACTCGGTTAGTAGAAGTACCTTTGCCAAGAATGGTAACCTTGCTAGTAGTACATCCTAATCCTATATTCTTTGGACGTCTCTTAGGAACGATGGGTTCTAGCAAACTATTATCATTTTATCCTAGCTTTTCATTCTTGGTGTACCCCCATCCCTTCATTAGTTGTAAACCTATATTGTCATCTTCCATGGGAAGAACGAGCATGGGTCAGTTGTCCTGATAGAGAAATTTAGATACATCTTCCTCATTGACATCTTCTTTGTTCAAATCCACCCATTTGGTGAAGGTGGCAGACAAAATTTAACGTTTCATTCACTTTGTTGATAGGTGTGGGTTTTCCATGATATTTGGGGGGAAAGAGGTAATTCACCCAACACAAAAGTGTCCTTTAGATTGTAATCTCCACAACCATTATCCTTGATAACTACTTTGATATCGGGTATAGTTTGCACAATGGGCATTTTGGATTTCGAGGTGGATGCAAGTGAAGATGGGTCAAAAAATGAGGATGAGGATGTAGGGCCTTCATCATTCTTTGGTATCTGGGGGATCTTGTAGAACTTGGCCTCAAGGTTCTTGCAATAGTAGAAAGACTTAGGATCTCCATGGATGGTAACTTCTGTGTTCTCAAAAAGAAACTTAAAACATTGGTGATAGGTGGAAGCTACAGCTTGCATGACATGAATCCATTGTCAACCAAGCAATATGTTGTAGGGGAGATCACGATCTAGCACTTGGCATGTAGTCTCAACAATGATGGGCCCTACTTGGATAGGTAGAGTGATGATTCCTTGCGACACTCTTTCTTGATCATCATATGCCCTTATGGTTGTACTCTTTTTTTCTCAATAGCATCCTCTGAAAATCCCAAGTTCTTGACCAACTGACCTGACCCTTTTAACTTTATTTTTACGAACAATGACCTGAAGTTGTAAGGTGCGATTGTGAGATGGTTGCATGGGTAGGTATTGTTCCAAGAAGGTAAGAAGATGAGGGGTAGTGATATGCCCTACCATAGCTTGAAACTGCTTTGTATCAATATTCTTAGGGATGGAGGATGCGAATAAAGCCTTTTCTAATATCTCCCTATGTGTGGGGGATAGCCTCAATAGTTCTAAGCTAGAGATCTATGTGGGGGTCTTTTTTAGCTAGTCCAGGAGACTATAGTTACTAGGGTTAGACGTTGGAAATGTAGGTTATGCCCTAGGTTGAGATGAAGCTCCTTGGATGGTGACCTTTCTGCGTTGCATGGTGACTCCACACTCCATGCTAGGTCCTTTTATGGTAATGATTGTTACAACATTGTCACAAGAGGCAACTACATTGGAAAAGACATGCTACACGTTATTGTAAGTCTTCACTTTTCCATTGTCATTCCCTTTGCTGTGATCTAGCATAGGGTTCTTGTATATCTTGATGTCCTAGTTACCAATTAGTACATCAACAGATATGTCCCCATTCTCTATAAGATACTGGATAAAATTCTTGAGCTCCATGCAGTTTGATGTTTTGTGTCCTTTGATTTTGTGAAAGTCACAAAGATCCTTTTCGTTGTACCACAGTGGTTTATCTTGTGGTTCTTGGTAGTTTTGGAAATTGGGAAACATTATCAGGTTTGAAACTACCAATTTATTCATGATAGATTCAATAGGTTCCCCCAATGCGGTGTTTTTTTTCATTTTGGTTAGTTATTCCTATTGGGGGTCCATCTTCGTTGAGTTTCAGTGTTATTGACCTGAATATTCTATGGTGGTGATGTTGTTTGTTGCATGATTGGTTGGATGTTGGTCGACTGATTTGTGTTTGGCCTAGGAGCACTTATGACCACTTTAGCATCCATAATTCCATCATTCATCAAGTTTTTTTCTTTTCCCAAACACAGGGCTTGTCATTTGAATTGGTTGATGAGCGGTTGTCTCTATATGCTTATGTGGTTCCCTGTGAGATTAGAGCATGCTCAATGTTGAGGGCCCTAGGGAAAATCTCATCATAAGTGGTGATACATTGCATTTTGAAGTGGAAGGATAGATTTGGATCAACATTTTCTATGCTAATCCCCACTTATTATTCATCAAGAATGGGCCACTTGCTCTTTTTTGCCATCTTTGCAAGAAATTAGCAAATGATTCTCCTTTGTTTTGCTTGATTGTGTATAACTCTTCTAAGCTTACATCCATGTCAAGATTGAAGGATAAGTGATCTATAAATTTATCGGTGATTTTTTGGAAGGTTTTGATACCTAGAGGCAACTGTGAAAACCAATTGATGGTTGGGCCTGTCAAGCTTCATGGAAAGAGGCACACCAAGTAGGAATCATTGTAGGAAACCTCCATACACATGACTTTGAATTCTTTGATGTGATCCATAAGATATCCTCTCCCATTGTATTTATCAAATTTAGGGACCTCAAAACTGGGAGGGAATAGTACCTTTACGATGTTTCTATCGAATGTGTATGGACACAGGTTTTGTTGTGTATGGGGTTTCTTCGTTTTACCCATTTGAATATCCTACATCTATTGCATTAGCTCCTTGAGTTGTGATACCATATCGTCTTGTGAGTTTGGTGGAGGAACATATGTTGCATATTGTGGGATGGCAAATGGGTTGTACTTGGGATTTTGATATTATGGGGTGTTGTATGGTGTATAGGGTGGTGTGGGATATTGTGAAGGTGAGGGTGGTAGAGATGTATATGTTCCTAATGTATTTGGAGTGACGATGTTTTGTTGGGGGTTATAGTATAAACCCTGTTGTTGTTGTGTGAGTACTTGTTGTTGGGAATATTGTTCGGCTAGCAAGGCTTGTTGTTGGGCTTGTTGTTTTTGGGCTACTAAGGCTTCTTGTTGTGCTTGTTGTTGTTGTGCAACTAAGGCTACTTGTTGTGCGGCTAAAGCTACTTGTTGCACTTGTTGTTGTGCGTCTAAGGTTGCTTGTTGGGCTTGTTTTTGTTGTTGTGTGGCTAAGGCTACTTTTTGGGCTTGTTTTTTTTGTAAGGCTTGTTGATAAGCTTGTTGCAAAGCTAGAGCATGTGCTTGCAATGTAGGATCACTTGGTTGTTGGGACATATATGATGGGTTTTGGGTGTTTATGGTTTGAGTGGGTTGTGGGTTGATGACGAGAGGTTGGGGGTTACCATGGTTTAACATTCCTTGTAAAATGGTGGATTGGGATGGAGGAATGTAAGATTGAAGTCCCATTTGATTTTGCATGATGTGGGGGACCAATGGTAAAGATGATGATGGTGCCATTTGGTATTACAATGGCAATGGAATATTATGACCTTGAAATTGATTGAAAGGGTTCCCTTGACCGATGAGTAGAGGGTTCCCTTGTATTTGAGGTGGGACCAAGGTATTACTTTGGTTGATGGGGTTTGTGACCAAGGTTTTGTTTTGATTTGGGTTGGTGATGGATGGGATGGATGTGTTTTGTGAAACCAATGGGTTGGATGAACCAATGGGGTGGTAGGATGAAGATGTCCCTTGTTGCATTAAGGGTTGATTTTGCATAAGGGTGTTGAAATGCCCTTGTTGGTCTATTTGAGACACTTGGTCCACACTACCTTGTGTGATGTTTGGCACATAAGTGGTACTTGTGGGGATGGATGAAGATGGTTTCCCTCGAAATGTCAAGGTTGTCGTGGAGTTATGAATGTAAGTGGTTTATGTGGATGTAGGGGTGCTCAAGAATTGTAGGAGCACCAAATGTAGGTGTCCAAGTGGTGTTTTGGGGAGGATTGGTGTTTAGAGTACCCGCAAGTGTGTTGATTTCCAAAGGAACAGTGTGACCAAAGTCTTTAGTAAGACTAGTTGCAAGACTAGGAGTTTGTTTTTGACTCGGCCCTAGTGATGGAGTTGATTAAAGCATAGATGAATTCAATCCTTGTGTCAAGGTTTGTGTAGAAAAATATGGGGGAATTGAAGCCATTTTATGTAAGACTTGACATTCTTGCTAATACTCAAGGATTTCTTCTTTAGTTATCTCAAATGGGTTGTTTGTGACGTCTTCTACCTCATATGGTCCCATTGGATTTTGGGGTTATTGTGAGGGGGTAGAATGGACTCCTTGGATCAAATTCTTGTGGATTGGTATCACTTGTGGTGGATGTGACTTTGGATTTTTCCATGATTCTCTTGTGTTGTTATCTTGTTACCATAAATTGTGGGTCACCTATGGCAGATTATGTTGGGATTTTTAATGTTTAAACTCTCTAGTTGACTCAAATTTTGGTAAAAGGGACACTCTAAGCCATTTTGGACCAATGGTGTGAATGGGAGATGAAATGGGTGAATGATATGGGGAGAGTGATCTTTGCAAACTTTTGGGACATAACTTTTAGACAAAGAGATTTGATGTTTTGATGACAGGTGTTCATGAACTTGTAAATATTGAAGGTAGACTTGTGACATTCAAGATAAATTTGTCCAAAAAATGTGATAACCGACTGAAATAAGTGCATGGAAAAGGATCCATTTCACATACAACATAACTAAGTTAGGGGATTGGTCTGATGATGTGTAAGTCTAAAAAGTGTTAGTGTGTCCAAGAGTTTTATAAAGTTTGGTGAAGTGGAATGTGAAATATGATAAAGGGTGGATGAAATGTTTTGACCCAATAATGTTAGCCTAAAGTGAACCTTTTTGTTGTGAGACCAAGGTAGTGAGAAATTGCTTTACCCTATAAGTAACTCAAATCCAAAAGATCAATGTTGATTTTAAATACTAAGCTCATATTGGATATACAAGTCTGGTTTGTTTCTTAAAGGGTGTGTATAAAATTTTCTTAGCAAGATGTCCCTATTTTGGTAGTTCTTCAAGATGCGTTTCTTGATAGCCCTTTAACTATGATGTCTATTTTTGAAAAGGCAGAATGTGGATCTTCACTTAAGGGTTTTAGTCTTGAAAGAGGTCATGAAGACAAGCGCATGTGTGGGGTTCAACTATGATTTAATCTTGATTAATGACTTGCTTTTACCACATCCATTTTTTTTACTTAAGTTTCAAACTAAATTTCTATGTCAAAAACATCATTCATTTCACAAAAAGTACATGATGTGAAAATCATGAAGTTAGGGGCATAGTTGCCTATGTTAACTAAGGAAAGTATGGATTTAGATATAAGCCAAGATACTTAGAAGTCTCTAAGGATAGAATCCTTTACGATAAGCATCAATATCAAGACTTTTAAAATGGTATCCATGCTTAAAATAAAAGGTTTGAATTTTTATGAATCATGTTGATGTGTGTTTGAAATGTTTTGGAACCAAGCAAAGTATTAAACTGACTCAAAAGCAATATAACATCCCTATCTCAAGTGGGTATGTATTTCTTAGAAGGCTTACCATCATCCCTCCAAGAGATGATTAATCCATGAAGATGGAATGGAAAAATAGGCTATGTCAAGGAAATGTACCGTCTTGACATGCCAAGCAAAGGAGTCCCTTCCCCATTTGCTTTATTGCCTCAACCAAAAACTGAACATGGTAAGTAATTTCTTGGAACAATTATATTCTAATGCACTACTTTAAAATACACTTCAAAGATGAAATTGGTTAGCCACTACTAAACAAGGGTTCTTAATCAGTTCTTTCAAGATAAACTAGTGTTTATACATGTGACAATTCACTCAATTAAGTGGCCTCCCAACCCTTAGAAAGATCTAAGGGTTTTCACGTACCTCATAGATACTAAGGGAGACTTTCATCGGTATAAAACATCCACACCAGCTGGTTAATAAATTTCATTACAAAAATTATTTATATAGCGGACCAAAATAAAAGTACCGCTTGGGTCATTCCCTCTCACAAGTTGGGAGGTAGGCCCTCTAAAGGTAAAACATGATGTAAAACTCAAGATGTACTTTGAGTATACACAAGCAACAAAAAGAAAAAAGTATACAAGTGAGTGTTTCTCTTCGCCCAAGATCACACAAAGTGCAAGGGAAGTGGATAAGCACTACAAATACAATCAAGCAAAGCAAGCACTCATTAATTTAAACTTGAGAAGCACAATGAGTTCATTTTAGGCACCAAATGGAAGTGCTTGATTGTCTTGTTCAATTTTAATCCAATATAGCAAAATGAGTAATGTGTGGGTTCAATTTTAACCAACCTTGAATGTTAATTTTAAACCCAATGGAAGATTAGTTGGTCCTAAAACATAAAGTAAAGCAACATATAATGGGTTATAATTGCCCCATAAGTGTAAAAACACTTGTTACAATGTATGGTCAAACAGTACTATGCTCCTTCACTTCAAGTTTTATTGTTCAAACCTGCAAAACCAGTTAGCCTCAAAAACAAAAAATAAATGTTAGTGACATGTTAGAGATCATATGAAATCAAAAATTTAAAGGACATCTCAAAATTAAGTCTCTTTTTGTTTACCAGTAAAAAAAAGTGTCGTTGAAATCAATTATGTCACTAAATTTATCAAAAGTGTTGTTGTATAGCGATGCATATTAGTTGCGTCGCTTTGGTGAAGATCACGTGCGTCACTTTGCGGTAAAATAGTGACATTAATTGTGTTGCTATAAGGAATTCATCACTATAGGGTGATCCTACAATAGTGGTTTATAATTTTTGGCCAAACTGGACACTAAAATTATTTTTTTAAAACTAAATCTTCACATTTAGGCACCTATAGCGGCTAAACCATGAATAATTTGAAGATGATGAAAACTAGAGTATCGTCACATTTTGTCTGTAGATTCTAAAAATATTTTTTTCAATATTTTTGGAATCAAATTACACTTCTTTTTCTATCTCCCATGAATCTGGTTTTTTCAAAAAACAACATTTTTAAAAAGTGACGCAACCGTATAACACATAACTTTTTTTCCATGAAGGATAAAATTATAATTCTTTCGAATTTAGATTTGTAACTCTAATATCTAGTGCTTCCACTTGGTTAGACAATTTTTTATTGAATATTTTTTCTTTAATCAAGTTTCAAAGTCAAACCAATTACAATTCAGACATAGCGCGTGTATAATGCATAACTTTTTTTGTATATATTGAAATTCAATTTTATTTTTTTTGTTGGATCAAGGACTTCAATATCTGATGCACTCATATTTTTCAATTTTTTTTGATAATATGCTATTTTTCCACATGTGCAGAACAAAGACCTTCATTTTTGATGAAAAACCTATGTTATAAAACTAAAAAAACAAATACATAATAAAACCAAAACATATTAAAATTATATTTTTTGGATAGCTCATTCTAAGGACTACTTGATTCAAGTTGGGTTTGTGAAGATTCCTCCATTTGCATCCTCAACCCGAGCTCTGAAGTGCCAAAATTCAGGTTTTTTTTGTGTCTCAGGGAGGGGATGAGGAATAAAGGGGGTTCGAGCGAACCACTAGGGGTTCGCTCGAACTAGGGTTTATTCGAACCCTAGTTCATTTGAACCCCCCTTCTATGAGGGGTTTTTATGGCTTTTTTGGCAGGAAATTATTAGGAGGGTTTGCCCGAACCTAGGTTCTAGCGAACCCCTAATGGGTTCGGTCGAACCAATAGGTTCGTACGAACCCCTAAAATCAATTTTTTGCCATGCATTCATTTTCTGTGAGTTTTCCTTCCTCACTTCAATTGTAAACCACTATTGTGGCTTCACCCTATAATGAAAATCATGATGTGAATAAAAAACACTTTAGTGTCACTATTTAAAATATGTGGTGACAAAATTAAATCACGCATCATTGAATTAATTATGCATTGCTATATTCAAACCAAGGTACGTCACTATATAGCGATTCATCTCGGATGTGTCGTTGAATCCATCAATAGTGTCACTACAGTTGCAAACACAAGAAAATGAGAATCTAAAGAGAAATTCGTCAGATTTGATCAGTATAGCCCTCTTAGCACCAAAATGTGACCATAGTCATAGTGTGAACTAAATACACTAGATCCAAATGAATCTAAAGCCTATTTAATCCCCTAAGCAATGATCCCAATGAGATATTCAAAATTTGAAAGAACAAGAAACCATTAAACTAACATGATATAAACATGAAAACATAATAGAAATCTATTCTAAGACCTCAAATCTTATCCTATTGGGGGAGTGGTGTCACATTGATGCGGAATGACGACCCTTTCCTAATCCCTTGGATAATGAGCTTGTTCCAATTGATTTATTGAATAAAATTGATAAAACTGATGAGATATGTGTGAAACATGATATAAAACTAGTTTAAATGATGGAGATGAATGCTAAATGCTAAAATGATTGATAGGATGAATGCAATCTATGCTATGTGGAAGCAAAGTTCAAAGATGCAAGCCATAACTACAAATTTATGCTAAAAAAATGCAAACTAAGCTAATTTGGAATCCATTAATGGACGCTTAAGCTAAATGTATGAATCTTTAATATAAAATGCTATCAAATATGAAACATGGATGCAAATGAGTATGAATTTCAACAACACAAGTTTTCTATCAAAAGATGGATTCATTCCTCTCCAAATAGTGACCTATTTGTAGGAAAGCAAATGAAAAATCAAGGGCCCAAATCAATTTGATCAATCAATGGTCAATAATGAATGAAGGGTGAGCACATGGATCAAAGATTCTCATCAATGGATGAGAATCAAAGATCACATGGATCAAGGAAAGATCAAGGGTTGAGAATGATTTCAACAAACACACTTTGTAACAAATTTGAAAGTTTTTTAGAAAATAATCATTGCCTTTTTAGAGCCAAATAGGAGAATATTCCTTTGGAATATTCCCTATGCAAGTGGATGGAGGGAAATTAGCAATTTAGTTAATTAAAACTAAATTTGAATGTGCAAGATGAGGAATAATATGATATTCATTAAATAATTGATTTAATGAAAAGGAGGATGCAATATGATATTCAATTAAATAGCTTAGGGTTATTTAATTAAATAATAGGACTTTAGGGTTTAAATTAAATAATTTTCATTATTTATTTAAATAGGGTGAAATGTTAGTGTGAGAGGGAGTGAATTAACCCAATTAGGTCAATTATATTAATAGGTGAAAATGAGACATTTAATTAAATAACTAGGTTAATTTAATCAAACAAGCGGAAAGAAGATGGGTTTTAGGATGAAATAGTGTTAGTATATTGGATTCAAGTGTGTATATCATTCAAGACATTTTTAAGTGTCTACAAATTTTACTCCTACTCAAGAACTAATAAAGATCTAAAGTAGTTGTACTCCTACCTAAGAACTAGTGAAGATCTAGAGTATATTGGTGTGAGTGCCTATTTAAATTATTAGATCTTAACTATACATGCTTGTAGAAACCAATAGAATTCAACCCTTGTACTACAATGATTAAAGGAGAGGGTGTTTAAGAACCCATTATAACTTGTCAAGGAATGCATGTCTCTATATGTAAGAGCTAGAACATAGAGTGGTACATAGTTACAAAGAAAATATGATGAAAATGAATGTTGATAGCTTATAAGTGGTTTGAGAGAACATATTTTTTGTTTTGTGGAAGGTTTTATGGTGCACAATGGATTGCCATTAATAGATGTGAGTGGTTGTTATCATGTGTAATTCAAGTCTAGTGTTGTTGCATCAAGAACTTAGCCATATCCAAGTGAAGTTGTCGTGGTTATGTGTTCTTATAATCCTGAAAAGAACTATAAATTATAATGTGAATGTGGATGTGGTTTGCTACAACAACAAAGTTATAGAGGCAAGCTTATGTTATTTCAGTGTCATAGGTTGATGGGCATATGTGTTTATGTGAAACAATATAAACAAAGGGGAATGTGTTGATAACAATAGTTATATGTTCTTGTATGTGGTGGTATAAATTTCATGATTGGTGTAATTTGGCATATTGAGATGATTGTGATCAATATTTTCCTCTATTTAATAGGTATTATTGATTCAAATGATTAGTGCTATTGAGGTTGATAATGTGTATTCCAAGGTATTCTATTACAAAAATGGAGCTAAAAATAATATATTTTTTATATAAATTTGTGTTAGAAATATGTAAAATTTAGTGTACAAGAGATGAAAGAGGGTGTAGAGCTAAAAGTATTCATAATATATCATATAATTTCATCCTATTTAGGCTATTCAAGAATCTGATTTTTGCACTACCAATGGCTAGAAAAGTTGGAGTTGCAATTATTGTGAGGTTGGATTTATAATGCAAGTGATATAGGTGAATATTTGGATGTGGTGTAGACCTTTCAATATGTTGTATAATTATTATTTAAAGTATGTGTTGCACCATTATTGAATTTTTTCTTACATGAAAGTGTATTTGAGGAGAGATAATTTTAGAGCCTTCTCCACCTAATCCAATTTAGAGAGGTTTGAATGAGGGGTTATGAAGTTGTTGAAGATAGCACAACAAAATTTTGGATGGTGTATGTCATGAGATTGTGTGACACAAAAAAGAAGTATGTGCACATGGTTTATTTGTGCTAGGTGGATTTTTTGCATTCAATACTTTTGCAGATGTATGCGAATACATTTTCTCAAAGATTCATTTATGTATTATACATCTTGGAATCATAAAAGTGTGTAAGTAAATGTCATGACATGAGATTTTGTATTACTAATTTTATGTACATGAATGCATGATGTATAAGTTTGTGCTTGGACCAATTGTGATGTGAATTCAATTCTCTTCCATCAACTTATCTTGTTATTCCTCTATTTCTTGGTTAGATTCTACCTAACATTTGGGATCATTTAATTGATATGTTTCATAAAAAATAGTAGGTTGCAAGGGCTACCTACTCAACCAAGTTGGTAAAGTAAAATTACGTAAAATCACATTTCAATCAATTCTAATTTATCTAATGGCAACCTTCAAAAGGCATAAGATGATCTATAAGGTTGTTGTCTCCATTTAAAGAAACTTTCTTTGGACTGGTGTTGAAGAAAAAATGGAGGATATTCTTAGATGGAGGATGGTTCATCCATCCAAGAAAGTAGGAGGTTTAGGTGTAAGGAAAAATACTGTGATGAATTCAGCCCTTTGGGCTAAGCCATGAAAAAGAGTTTTTAATGAAAGTGATAAGTTGTGGGTTGAAACTTTTGGGTTTAAATATATTGGAAATTTAGATCAAAACTATATATTTACAATATTAGAATTGCGTACAAGTTCAATATTATGGAATCATATTGTGAATAACAAATAAGATCTTTAGAAAGGAATAAATTTTTATGTGCAACCATGCAAGCACATGTTCCAAACTCAAATACCTATCTAGTAATGTACAACCCCACACACAAATCCTTGCACCACATGCCATACATGTAATGCTTAGAAACATTGCACAAAGCTCATAATTCACTCCCCAACTCATGTGCAACTATTTTCATCATGTACCACTCATGCATTATTACAGATCACGTCATGTTACAAAAATTTACCAATAAATTTTCCCATATTTTCACCACACATACATCCCTACACATTAGTGTACATAGGGCACAACGTGCAACTAGAATCCTAACCATTAGAAGATAAAGTGTCACACAAGGAAGTTCAACCAATTCAACTTCCATAATGACCTTGTCTTCACAATCATATAATCTATAAATGTACATCTATAGATTAGTAGATAAGAAATAAAAACATGATATATACAAGTAAATGTTGGAGTTGGTGGTTGAAGCCCATAGTTCCCATAAATCACTTGGTACCAAAATACCTATCACAAAGAGAGATCAAAGCAACTAATTTTCTCAACAACTTGAGAATTATATTGAAGTAATAATATTCTTGAATGAGTGATTACAATGAATGAATCTTTATGAAAAGGAAAAAATAAACACCTAGATCAAATCATAGGTGAAAATCAAATTAGATCATGACAAGTGTCCTCATCTTATGCTATAAGACAACATGACCTAAAAATTGAAAAAACACTCCTATATTTAGCTTAAGTGAAATAAACTAAAAGGTGACCTAATTAATTATTATATGATTACCTTTTTACTCTAACACCCCCTTAAGTACAACTTAGGGAGAATCTAAAAAATTGATGATGAATGTAAAAATGAATGCATGAATAGGTCTTGGATATGAGGCATGATGAGGTACCTATGTACAACAAATAAATCTTATAATCATAGAGAAGGAGAAAACCTCTTAGGAAATAACTCCCATCCAAAAGAGAAAAAAATTAAATAAATTCCTATATGTGACAAAATAATGTAGGACTCAACATGTTCCCCAAGTACTAATTTAGTCACATAAGTACAATTAAGACCCCCCCATAAGAGAGAAAAGAAGAGACGATGAATCTCACCATAAGGAAGGAGCTCATATGCCAAAACTGAATGTGAAAAGAAGAATATTAATGATGATCCAAAATTATCAAACAATGTTCCTGTAGAGTAGGGGGACTCACTGCTCACAAGTCTCTTGCTTACCAATAGAGTCCCAGGGAATGAACTACCCTAAACTACCCTGGTTCAATTAGTGGGTTGGAAAGAAGAATGAAAAAATTGCAAAGAAAGGACTCAAGATAGAATACTAGAGATAATAACAAACAAACAACTTTAGGAACAAAAAAAAAAATCATTGAGATTCTTGTCACAAAGGGAGAAGCTCTCGGCCAAAGGATGATAGGCCGGGAGTGGGATGCCAATGCAGTGTGCTGAAGTCCTAGAGGAGCATTGGCATCTTGTACGGATAGAGCATTGAACCCTCAGATAGAATTACAAAGGATTTGCTAACTGATTCAGATATAAGGTCTGTTTAATCTACTAAATTAACATAAGGCAAAAAATGTTGATAAAATACAAGGAAGGTAGAGGACCAACTTACAGAGGGTCCTATGCTTTGAAGCCTTCCTCCAAGCTCTACATGAGCAACCTACACACAAGGAAAACAAGGAAAAATGTTGGGGTGGTTTTGGGGCTTGCCATAGTCAAACCCCCATTTTGGTGTTCCCATCTCCACGGACCACCAGATAGATATAGAAGATAATAGACATAAAGAAAAGTAGACACAAAGTGATAAAAAAAACCCCACTCGGGAGGAGAATCCGTATCACAAGATAAGACTCGAAGTGATAAAAGAAAACTCTGCTCAGGAGGAGGTCCCGTACCACAAGATAAGAGAAAATATATAGCATAATAAAAAATAGAAAAGAATCAAAAGAGCATTACCAACAGTCTATGACCCCCTCTTGGCTTGATAGACACAATGTTGAGCAATTGCAAGAGATCTTTGGCTATTGGAGAGACTTCAGTCTAGTAGAGATTCGTCATAGAGACAAGATCGAGAGAATGGAAGAGCAAGAGAAGAGAGCTAGAATCATAGAGTGATTGAATGAATGAAAATGAGAATGAAGAGAAAGGTTTTGTTCAACCACATGGGCGGGAAGAGATGCTACTCTTGAAAATTGACCATAGGGACATGTGTCATGGGTCAAATATTTTGAGATTCCTCATTTGAACTCGTAAAAGTACAGGGATGCTAGCATGCCACGTAGACATCTACACACCGTGCAAGTCAAAATCATTATTTTACATGAAATGAGGTGGCAGACTGTTGTTGCTTTATCATAGGTCCTTATGAAATTGAAATCATGAAATTCAAACCCATAAGGTTCTTCTCATAAATGCAGTTAGGTGTCATAAGTGCAAGGGTCAAATGCATACAACTATGGAATTTCCACGGGGTGCAATTTTATGATATTACATTTTTCCCCCATTTTAGTGAGTTGATCTTTGAGAAAAATCAGCTACACTAAAGTAGAAAGTAGAACATTAGAGCAAACTCAAAAATTTGAAAAAAATTATGGATTTACATGCCAAAAGGATACTGTAGAGGACACAGAGGTTGTGCAAGTAGGTTTCGATGATACCCCTAGAGATTGAGCTCAGTGAGAAACCACAACATCTGACTTGAAAGTTCATTCTACAAAACTCAAATTTAGGTCAACTCAAAAATTAGAAGAAGCTACCAAAGCAAGAAGAATGCTCAAGAAAAATCTTGTGGTTTAGAAGAAAAATATGATAAAGAAGTAAGTATATGCCCCATCTAAATTTTGTCCCCAGCTATGTGGGGTAAAAACAAGAAAAATGACGGGACCACGATCGCCAAGAAAAATAAGCCCCGAGGGGGCCTATATATACCTAGGTGGTCCCCTAGAAGGGTCATTTTCACTATTCACTACAAGAGTTTTGTTCACTTTTGTGAGAGAAAAGCCAACAAAAATGCCTCGCAGACAAGAGTTGGAGGACCAACAGATTGAGCAACTACATCGGGCGGTTGTCGAGGGGCGTGCAGTCAACCAAGTGAGTCCAAAAACTTCATTTTTATGGATTTTATTAGTATTTTTTTCAAAAAAAGAAGTGAAAGTGTCCCAACGGCACAAATGCATCCCTTCGACATGCTGGGGGCCTTCGGCTGCGCTGGGGTCCACCATGCGTGCTAGCACCTAGCCAACTTTCAATGGTGGACCTCAGACATGAGTGCGAAGCGAAGATGTTTGTGCGACACACTTGCATCCTAGAGGTCACACTTAGAAAAATTATGATGTAGAAGTTAGAGTATTTGACATAGAGAGATGTGCCTTGAATCTTTTTCTATTTTATAAGATTATCTAGAGATGAGAGAGCATGGTGACAAATGGGTTCTACAGATTATCCGTGACCATGCACAATGCATGTCGCCAGACAAGGAGGGGCATCTTCACCGCATAGGCCTATGGTATGCTTACACCGTGCCAAAGATGCTCTACCATGATCGTATACTGATGGCCTTGATGGAGCAGTGGGACTTGACCACCTCCATGTTCCACCTTTTGATGGGTGAGATGATCGTCACCCTAGAGGACATTTATCGTATCACCGGCCTCTCCATCCGTAGACGATGAGTGGCTCTAGATGATGTTCGTTCTACCCAAGAGTGATTCGAGGGCATCTGATATAAAGCAGGGCACATAGACCTCGACGATGGGACATGCCACATCTACATTTGTCAATTCAAGTAGGGAAACACAATGGTCCCCCTCGTGCGAAGGGCGATGGTGGTGATAGTCACCAAGTAAGTGATGATAGATGTGCGAGGCTCTCACCTTCATAGGGGCCTTATCCATACTATCAGAGAGATGGAGGAGCAACATATCGTCTTCGCGTGGGGATGGAGTATGCTTTCACACCTATACCAAGAGCTAGGTAGGTTCGTGCGCTATGAGTATGTGAGCTTGACCACGTATACACTTTTACAAGTGTGGGCATTTTCTCACATCACTTGTACCTAGCCAGTTAGATATCCATAGGTCAAATACCACAATGTTATGATGACACATTGGTACGAGCTTGTTCGCTAGTGGAGATACGAGGACCTACAATATTGGAGACATTAGATTGATACTTTGCGGGTTGACTATATTAGATGGCTTCCATATAGAGGTATGAGATGGGCAGATGACCGCAGACAATTGTAGAATATGCAACGAGACCGTTTTCTAATTGGTAGCATAGATTCTGTTATTATACCTTTTTAGTGGTGTTGGGTGGTGTGAGAGTTTGGCCTTGTACAAACCATCCCACCGACCATTCCATTGTATACCTGAGTAGTAAGGAGTGCCACAAGACTAGGCAGTTGTCGGTGTCCTACCATTACCGACATCGTCTTGACTGACAATGAGGTAGATGATCGAGACCAGTCTCTAATGCTTCTTGTAGATGACATGGGTGTTATGGTGGGTTTTTGGACCTAGTGGCATTGACACGGTCGCACTCCAGTTTTCTCGACAGATGCCCCCAGGGGAGATGTTGGTATCTAGGAGGAGATAGTATCGGTAGGAGGAGGCGAAGATGATGGTATCAAGCATTAGTAGGTTGAGGAGGAAGACATAGTGGCAGCTAGGTCGAGGCAGTGATAGAGGTTTTCATCCCCTCCAAAAGTTGTCCCAATTTTAGCGATGATGCCATTAGCACCTATCAGTGTAATGATCATAGTGGCAATAGTAGCATCTGACACAGGAGACGCAGGACCCAGTGTTGCTCCTCACCCTGAACCGCACTAGCAGGTTGGGGACCTAGGTATCAGACTTGTTCATGTTATTTCCTTTTGTAGTACTTTTAGTTTCACTTCATGTATATATATGTTTATGCTTTGGTACATCATGTGGTATTGATGAGTCAACTTTATCTATGGTTGCATTTGGCACACAAGAGTGGATTGCGTTCATTACGCAGTGCATTTTAGAGATGACCCCAGCCATTTCAATCCAAGGGAGTGTCTTGGAGGCCTACAAGTTGGCATCAATAGGGTGACATGCCCCAATTTTCGAGCCTATGGTAGTCCTTAGGACAACATATGAGGAGTTGAGGGTGGAGGTGGTCCAGAGGATAGTTGATGTCATTGCCCTCATAGGATAGAGGGACCAATGGTCGGTGGAGCTATAGACTGTGCTTGCGAGAGAGACAAGGCAAGGATGAGAGTTAAGAGTACCAAGGAGGCACACGACACTCTTTAGAGTTGACTCAATGACCTCAGTGCATAGGGAATAGTTGTAAGACCAGTCGATGATCCACAACTGTGGGAGGACCTCAAGCGAGTGGAGTTGGAGATAGCCAAGCTATGCGATGAGATAAGAGGACTTCAAGTGAGCATGTCTACCTTGCGGTCACACAAATCCCACTCTATCCCCTCCATTAGACCCCGCTCACCACCACCAACACCAGAGGGCTCATGGAGCCATATGCCCAGGGGCTAGATGCTCATTTTGATATGCACAATTTTTTTATCGATGATATATAGTGTATAGCATTATTTTTGATGTATATACATTGACAAATATACAACCACCACTATTTTCTTACGATGGTGGTGTGATAACATACATTTGATATTTATATATATATATATATATATATACGAGGTTTTGGTTTCGATGTATGGCGTTCATCTTTATATGTATGCTTTTACTTTCATGTATGATAATGTGATGGATGTTATACTTATGGATGCATGTTTAGATTAGATGCTATCATGATCTAATAAACACACATGGATGTATGTTAATTAAATACAATGATGATCTAATTTCCTAACCAAAATATGTGATTGAATGCAATGCACATACACATAGCATAATAAAACACATGTATGTATGTAATTTCTAATTAAAAAAATTATCCACTCACACACATGTTTACATCATAACACAAAATGCAATGATGTGTTAATAAATGAATGTCACAATATGATGTACACTACAATCCACAAGGGAGGAGCGTTACACACATGACACATAGATACTATGCATAGTATCGACGAAGATGTATCGTATTGACAGGTTATTTTAGAGGCATTCCATCCATAGATGACAATCTATAGGCACCAAAACCATACATGGAGATTGCAATGTAAGGGCCTAACCAGTTAGGACTAAACTTTCCCTTTTGATCAGGTGGCGTGTTTATATTTCTTTGATTCTCATAGAGAACCAGGTTGACAGGTTGTCAATAGGTCCTAACACTTTAGTTAATAAACACATTAATATATCAACCGGGTAGTGTCCAAAGGCTATATGCAATAGAAGAAATCTCAACTATCTCTCTTAGGTTTTCTAAATACCAAATAGTTGAAATAAAACTCTAAACTAAAAAGCAAGTAAACTTAGAAAGAAGGAAATCATCTATCTAGAAAGCTTGAAATAACTAAACTAGAAAGAAAAAAACTATGAATCTAAAAAGCATAACCACTAAAATAGAAAGCATGGAAATAATTAAACTAAGAAATGTATAGATTGTTGAAGAAGTAAAACTAGTAAAGAAACTAGGAGCATTGATCTAATCAAAAGATAACAATCTAAAACAACTAGTAGAAAATGATTTAACAATCTAGATAATTTAAAGAAGGTGCTCCAGAACTTCAGACACTAAATTCAAAGACTACAAAGTCAGATACAACCTATAGGATTGATCTTGACAAAATTACACATATGAAAATAAATTCCAATTTCAATTATTATCTACTAAAGGAAAGTACATAATTAGAAATAAAATACTTATCTATCTAATCTACAACCCTCGAGTGGCCATCTCTCAGGTGCTTCTATTCCTATCTCAGATCACATGCACTAGTAACTCCAAACTACTTCATTCATGGAACTCCATTCACATTATTCAGTAACTCCAAAAGTGGTGGGAAAAACTCATTTTATTCATATGAAAAGTATAACTTAGAAAACATAGTGGCAACATAGCGGTATTCTTCTGTATTCACCGTTTTCAATAGTTACATATTTATATGAGAGCAACTAACAAAACCCTACTTTTCAGTTGGTAAAGTCTTCAACTGATTGCCAACAACTAATAGAATTTAAAGCCCATGAAATGAAATATTAAAGAGGCTCGAAACGAGCCATAAAGTCTTTAGAAGTGAAAATAACAGAAACTATAAAAACTTGGTCCATTATGCATGTTTCTGAAGTTCCAATGCCCATTCACTTGTCTTTGACTATGTTGAAATCTGTGTTAACACCTCTTTGATTGGAATGGTAACCAATGGTGGAAGTTGACCTGTGGAATACTCAAAAACTAAACCTTGAAGTCAACATAAATTAGCTTATTTCGACTAATTTCAAGAAATAAAGAGTGTATGCTTATTCATAAAAAGAAAGCAATTACTTATCCTAAAGATAATTAATTGGCAGGGTAAGGTTGGCTGAAAGGTGTAAGGTTAAGTATTGAGTCCATTATATTGATGAGGTTATTTTTACCTTCATCTTTTCCTCCCCTTCTTAAGCCCAAGCAAGTCCTCCTGATCTTTGGTGTGTTCCCTGTCCTTCATTTCCCTTATTCATCTCCTCATACTTGGCACTGAGATCATACAACTCATCTGCCTTGGTATCTAGTTCCTCTGGCTCCCTAAGAATCCCTGATGAAAAGTGACCCTTTGTACCCATCTTGCAAAACTGTCATCACTCTGGTCTAGATTGGTATATGCTGAAGGAGGTGGTGAAAGAAGTAGAGGAGGTCTATACCTCATACCAATCCAATTAACCTTTAGTTCTTCAAGGATTGGTGCCAAGTCTACCGCCCTTCCGTAGGACCATCTAATGTTAAGGGGTGAGATTAGCTCTCTTTTCCTGAGATACATAGGAAGAGGTGTAAACCGTTCTTCACATGCATGCCAAGCTTTCCTTATCAACTTTGGTCCTTGATCCTGAAAGTGATCATAGCACAACTAGAGGTTATTATTGTACTTGATTTGTACCTCTTCTCTAAGTCGAACACCCAAAAACTATGCCTTGAAATAGAAGGGCTTCCTATGGGGGTATCTGATTTGCAACCCAATAGTTTTCTCTACATGTGCATACTCTCTTGACTGATCGTGCCGATGAAGCTGATTATGGATTGTGGATAGGAATGATCTCAATTGGACTTCTCCCACAAATAAATTAACAAATAAATTAGTATATTCTTCTAGGAGTAAATTATGGACAAAAAATTCACATAATAAATCTTGTTGTTCTAGAGCTGACTCAACAAATATCTTCATAGATTCTTTGTCATCAAGATCATGTGGCTGATTATGGTGAATTCTCAGTAATTTCCATCTTAGGAGTTCATTGAGGAACTAGAGTACAACCTAGATGGTCTTCTACAAGCTAATAATAATTCACCAATCTCACAAGCATCCTATTTACCTTTATATGCTTTATGGAATGATTCTTGTATCAATACTAACTCCTTTTTTAGCCTATTATTTTCAAATTCTACATCCCTTAGAAAATAACATCGCTCCATCCATTTCATTAATAATGGAGGGATGCATACCTGGAACCATTCTAAAACAATTGGTTCAGTTTGTGTCCCTTTGGATTCCATTATTGGCTTAGTATCACTTTCTTGCAAATCTTGTTCTAATTCCACAATCTTACTCATAGAAGCATTAAGTTCAATTTCCTTCCTATTTCTGTCTTAGATTCAAAAGCATTAAATAATTGCATAAAATTGTTTTTTAAACCTTGAATATGCTTATCTTTCTCAGATAGATCAACCATGTGTTGCTTGCTTTGTTGATTCCATTGTTAGATTTGGAACTACAACTGTTCAATGAGTCTGTCTTTTTGTTCCATCTGCAGTGTCAATTTTGCAATTTCTTGATCCCTTTTATTTACAATTGTAGCATGTTCCTCAATTTCTTCTTGCTTCTGGGTGATATGTTCTTCATTACTATGTAACTTGGATTTTAATTCAACAATTTATGTTTTCAATTTCTCTAGTTCCTCCTCTTCCTGACTAGATTATGCATCCCCTGGGTTCATAGAGAAAGATGGATTGGGAATTTCCATGTCAGTAGGAGGTGTATTTTCCTCATATCAAGTACATTTTCAATTCTGTCAATAAATGGGGAAAGTCCCCCCATAGGTTCATCTTCAATCTCCACAAAGTGTGTCGATTGTGCTTTTTCTTCCTCCCTCTCCTTTAGAGACGGTGTTCTCTTTTCCTCATACTTAGGGGATTGATCAACTTGCTTTTCTATTTCAATTGTTTCCTCACTACCAAGCCAACTTTCAGTTTCCACTACCCTTGTTTGAGTCCTGGCCTTTTTATTTTTGGAAGTACTTCCTATGTCATGGGGTCTGGCTTCACTGGATCCTGTAGACAACCTATTACTTCTTCATAGAGGAGGGGTTGCCTGAAAAGTAACTTTATTCCACTTCTTCCTCTTATGAGGAGGCTCTTCTTCTTCTCTAGAGTGCACAATTTCCACATCCCTTGACTATCTTGGCGTTTCTAACTCATTCGATAAAGTTTTTGGTGCATCGCCGCTAGGAGCCGTTAAGATCTGTTGGGATTTAGGAGCACCTATGGCCTTGAAGGAGGGTTCTTCCAAAGACTATTCTTTTTGTTTAGAGGACTCACCCTCCTCAAGTGGTCTTTCAGACTCCTCTTTCTCAAAATTTTGCAAAAACTTGTGCCACTTCTTTTCTGGATTTTTGCGAAAATGATACTTACATATCAACTATATAAGGCCGTGATGTTTGAGGGGCCCTATCCCAACTTTGTATTTTTTCATCATGGAGATAAATGAATGTCACAAAAGGCTGGTAAATTAACCCTAAGAGAAAGGTCCTCAATGCTGTGGCGCAAATGAATTAGAAAGCGAAAAGGGGGTCTCATTACCGTAGTTATTTGTCCTTCACAAGTGAAATATTTGATTATCGAGGCTATGACAATTCTTCGAGGTTTTGGAATAGACATTCTATGGAAACCTTTGTTCTGTCCCCTAGTGTAGACATGTAAAATATACTAATTGACATTGGACACCTGATCCTCACCACTAACATCATTTCATCTTGAATCATCCTTCGGTCTAACCATTTAATCAAATACCTTTATTTGATTAAATTCACCGATATTCCTCTCTTAATTAAATAAATCGGTTATCTAATTAAGTCATTCTTTCTTGATAATTAAATTAACCATTTTGATCTAATTATTCTATTTAATTAAATAATTAATTTTATTTGATTAAATCTCTAAAGTCTATCTATTAAATTAAATAAATTAAAACCTTATTTAGTTTAATCTAACCTCATCTCTTTTAATTAAATAAATAAAAAATCCTTATTTAATTAATCCTTTATCACATTCTTCTCATATTTGATTTAAATAAATCCACAAATTTAAGTCAAATAGGTCACATTATTTAATCCCTTCATTAAATTAATCAACCTGGATTAATTTAATCTCTCCTCATGTCCCATCCTCCATCTTTTGCCACTTGCACATAAAAACAGATTTAATTGATTTATTAAATTTCTATTTTCCTTCAACAAGGCATCTTTTAAGGAATATTCCCCAAGTTTGAATTCAAAATCCAAGTGGGATGAGTCCTTCCAACAAGGCATTTACTCTCTCTTACAAGTCCTTTGCCTTGAGCTAAGTGGCATTCAATGCATTCTTCCTTCCCTCTTGCATGTCATTTCAACAATTTCAAAATTCAAATATATGCATTTATTGACACATTCTTCAAAACTTGCACATCCTCCATCCATTCACATGATGACATGTGGCTTCTTCTCATTTGTTGAAGATTACCACATTGCTCTATTTTGACATCTCCTCAACTTAGCATTCTATAAATAAGAGGCTAATCTCCTCATTCTATCATCCACAATTTGAGTAAACTTACCATGCTCAAATCATTAGCAATTCTCATCCATTATCATTGAATCTTAGCTAGGTTATGCAAATTTTTCTATTGGAGTACTCATCAAGCATCAAAAAAATGGATCAAATTTCTTCATCAAATCACCATTGCAACATTGGAGTTGGGAAAGGGCCAATTTTCACATCAAATTGGCACCAATTCCCTCAAGAGATTAGGAGTTTGTTTGCTTTAGAATAGGATTTGATATGCTTTTAAATTTCATTGTGTTCTTCATTTCATATTCTATCTCTTTTGCTATTCAAATGAATTTCTTGAGGAATCCTTGTTCTTACTTGCATTCCATCTTCTAATGTGTGTGTTCATGTTATTTTGTAGGTATTTGGATTGGGGTTCATACATTTGGTGCTAGAAGGAGGGAAATCACACATTTCAATCACATTTTTTTAATCAAAATTACGCATTTTTCTTTGTTTACAGGTTCAACGTTGCTGTTCAACACCGCTGGTTCTCTAGCGTCGCTATAGAGAACCATTGACAATTCAAACTACAACACTCCAGTTTCCCTCCCAGGATTTTGAATTTTAAACTACACCGCTGAACTAATCAGACCCTCGGGAATCTTTCAAAAAAATCAAACTGCACTGCTGGGAAAAAGGGTGACACATTCATGCTCATTGGCTTGATTGTAGAGCGACGCTAACTGGCAAGTGACGCTATATAGCACCGTTGAGGAAATCAAACTGCGACGCCTTCGTGGATTGCGCCGCTAGAGGGGAGTTGGATCAATCAAAGATGAAAAGGAGGAGAAGCACGATGATGTCATTTCACAAAAACAAGTGTTTTTAAACACTATAGTGTTTGTTTAACACTTTTTGAGGATTCATTATTCCTCTTGAGGAAAAGTTGACATCCTTTTTATGCTTAGAATCCACTAATTTCATTTGGTCTTTAAAAATAACTTTCGAATTCTTGTTGCAAAAAGGTCTAAAAAAAACATTAGGATTCAAATCTACTAGAGTTTGTTTTGGGATTAAAAATTGAACAAGGAAAATTATCACACTTACTTTTGGTGCTTTTAAAACAAACTCACTTTTTGCTTTGAGGATTTTAAATAAACAAGTGTTTGCTTTGTTTTGCAATTACGTACAAAAAGTAATATCATCAAAAGACATATGCGCTTCTTTCACGCCTCATGGCGATCTTGAGAATCAAAAGGCTTTTGGTGACATTAAGTTGTGTAAATAATTGCCCATACACACTTCAATTTGGGTTTAAAATTGAACAAAACATTGTGCGAGTGTGAATAAACTTATTGCATGTGTTCTCCCTTTATTTCTAAACAAAGGTTGATCGAACTATGCATATGTTTATTCGATTTTGTCTATCTTAGAGGCCTGCCTTGGGGAAAAAGTACTCACCCAACGGAACGACTCAACCGGTAACACTCTGAACTCGAGAGTATTTCCAGCTGGGATATAAATGTGGGTATTGGAAGAAACGCCAATATCATGTGGTTGACTCCGACGAGAATGGCAGTAATGGTCTCTCGCCATGCAGGGTCAACTCCTACGAATGGAAAGTCCTAATTACAACCCATGTTTTAGAATTTCCAAAATCCTTGATCTATTTGTTGGTGCAAGAACGGTCGTTTTGAAGCCACCCCACAGTTTTACGGTCTTTAGTAGAAATGAAAAGCATTCCATGGGAGTTTCATGGGTGTTGATTCTTGGCTGCCCCATATAAGTGAGTGTCGTGGAGGGGAGCCAGTGGGGTCAAGCATCTAACCATTCACTAAAGATAAGCGTAGCTGGACTTGTCCAAGTGGGGACTCAACAAATATTACCTTTCATATCCATATGGTTGTGCCTATTCTTGGTGACAAAACACTTTGCTTGCTCAGAAACATTTGAAACAAACACTTAACATCATCATCAAAATTTCAAACCCTTTAGGAGGCAAATACTATTGACCTAATTCATGTGTTATTGCTTGCCCTTTGGATTCACATCCTTAGAGGTTTCTAAACACTTGAACTTACATCTCAATTTTCCTACTAAAGATCAACAATAGGTAACCCTTGCCTTGAATTCATCAAATTTCCACATAACATACTTTGTGGGATTCAAAGAAATTAAGACATTGGCCATCTAGTTTGGAAAACCTAATCAAAGAAGTGTTTGTTATAAAACAAAGTCACTAAGAAAAGATAACAAAAGACTCTCACATGTGTTGAAAACCTCATGATTTCCAAGAAAGTTAACATCCCAAAACAAAAATCCTTGAGTCAAAGTTCAAAATTTAGGAGTCACACTCGAAAGATCATCAAGAGATACAATAGAAAGTGCAATCAAAAGCAACATGTCAAGATAAGCAAAAAGTTCACAAGGTTTTATAGACTTATCCCTTTGAACAATCCGAAAATGTATGCTCAATTTGAACCACTTCTTAGTTATAGAGGTCCATAGAAGCATTGCACGCTCTTCAATACCGAGGTCTAGTAAACAAAGTGTGTTTTTAGGAACATCTTAGGATCAAAGTCAAATCCTTTTTATCCATCCTTCAACATCAAACCAAAAATCACCTCACCATCATGCTAGGCTTTTTGGAAAAAATTAAAATCATCAAATCCTTGAAACAAAATCCTTGAAATCTTTATCAAAACATCTTTGGCTAGGTATGTGTAAATGCATCCTTTTGCATATTCTTAGTCAAAATTATCAAACCATCTTATTTAGCTAGGTATATGTAGATGCATCCTTCTTCATATGCTTGGTTAAATTATCATCTTGTTTGAATAGGTGTGGGAAGATGCATCCTTCTCCCTACGCATATTCAAATTATCATCCTTTGAGCAAATCTACCCCTTAGATAAACATCCAACATCTTAGGGTCTATTTAATCAATCAAAGCAAACCAAAAAATCAAGTCAAGGTCAATCCAAGAAATCAAAATCTAAAATACAAAAGTCCTAAAAGTCTAGCATTTCCCTAAAGATTTTTCAAAAAGATCCAAACATCCACATCATCCATCTCTTGCATCATCATCATATCACCTTGTGATCCTCAAGATATCCTAAAAATTTCTCTTTTGTGCCTAAAAATTGATCAATCCAAAGAATTAGAGATCCATCTCCCATATTCTTGAAAATTGATCCTTGTTTTATGGTTGAAACTAGATCTCAATAAAAGAAGAACATGGAAGCTGACAAAGAAACACCCGCTTCAAGTGACCTAAGCCAAACAAACACTGAAATGAATCCTGTTGAAATGAACAATACTTTGACAAAATTTCTCTCATCATCACAAAATCCACAAGAAGAAAATCAAGAAGCAGATCTTAACTTTGGGATGTCACATGAAGAAATCACCGAAATGATCCAAAATCTGGAGAACCATAAGATCATCAATATCATGATGAAGCTTAACCCTTCACTATACATGCTCGAACTAGCAAAACAAGGGGCCAAATTACCTTCTAATTTTGATGTGAGTTCTATAGTGGAACCATCTTTGGAGTTCATGCCTCTAATTTCATCCACACTCCCCATCTCATCTACACCCCCATCACAAAGCATCACTCAAAACATTTCGCAAATCACAACATCTTTTGCTCCAACCCAACCCAATGTTAATAAGGGAAATTCATTTCTTAATGCCATTCAAACACACCCCCTTGTCAACAATCAAGACTTAGATGCAAACACCATTTTGGAACAAAACATACCCCAAAACCCATTACATAAGTATGCCCCTCTCAATTTCCATGACCCTAATGATCCATCATCATCATCATCCTTCCACGCAACACCCTAGACTTCTCTCCCCACAACTTTGCAAGGAGAAGGTGACATGTTCAGACCTGGGGGAATTTTTGACACCACATTATTTCCTCAAGAGATCACACCCCTCACATTTTCACCTCTTCCACCATTACCACCATTATCCACACCACTCTTGGGACTCCCACCTTTACCAAATATCAACCAAACCAAATTCCAAATATCAATCAAAACATCACGCCAAACTCTCAAAACTTGTCATCGATATCACAACAATAGATGACAACCACAAAAGCAATCATGACATCATCAACCACGCCTCTAACATCTCAAAGCATGGTCTCTCAAAGATCAATCACATCAATCGCACCATCTATCAATCAAATCTCAACATCACCACTCACCACCATCACAAGCACCATTCTGAATCCACCACCACCAAACTCCAATTTATCAAGCCAATACAACATGGCATTGCAAGCAGCTTAGCAAGCTACTTATCAAAAGGCAGTCCTGCAAGTGCAAAAACAAAAAGCTGCACAACTAGCTGCTCAACAAGTAGCACAACTACAAGCATATCAGCAAGCAATAAAACAATATCAAGAGCAGATAGAAGTAGCCCAATTGGCAGCCCAACAATAAGTGTTGTTGGAACAACAACAAGCACAACAACAGGCTCAACAATAGGTAATCCTAGCACAACAACAAGACCAAAAACACACGTTGTTTATACAACAGCAAGTGCAAGCATACTTGGCTCGACAAAATGTGCAAATACCTTAAAACAACACACCAAACAACCCACCCATCCAACCAACAATTGAAACACCCCAAAACACCTTCATCCCACCCCTTGATCCACAAAACGATGTAACAACACAAATTAGGTTGCTCTCGCAACAAGTGCTCAATCTTCAATCAAGGCAAACCACAAAAACACCAAGCAACTTGTGTCCCTATCCATTCGATAGGAGCCTTGTGATGAAACCATTCCCGAAGGGATTTGAGATCCCCAAATTTGACAAGTATCATGGAATGGGAAACCCTAAAAATCACATCAGGGAATTCCAGGTTCATTGCATGGAAGTCGCATATGATGATACCTATTTGATGCGGCTATTTCCTAGGAGTTTGGATAGCCACACTTTGGAATGTTTCTCTCACCTACCCACAAGCATAAAAACATTCCAAGAAATTATAGATGCATTCATCAAAAACTACGCATGCAACATCGCCATGGATGTCAGTCTAGAAGAACTCTCAACTCTGAAACAAGGTAATAATGAATCATTTGCTTCATTCCTACAATGATGGCGATCCAAGGCCAATCAGAGTAAATGGGTCATGCCCGAGGAGCAACAAGTATGCACCATCATATCCAACCTTGATGGCCTCTTGTCATTCCATCTCAAGGTACAAGGGATAACCACATATGACCAGTTGATCTCCAAAGTGCTCAGCATTGAATGAGCCCTTATGACACAACCTGAAGGATCAAATTCATACCCCGAACAACAAAACAACCGACCACCTACTAATTACAACGAAAAACCTCACACATGGGCAAGAAAAAAAAATGTTACCAATGATGGTGTCATTGACGCCAAAGTGGTCATCAGTGCCCCTCGCCAAAATATACCCACACCACAAATCCAAATCCAACACCAAAATAATCATCAAACAACACAACAACCAAACAAAAATCAAGCAATTAACAATGCCAATGATCAAAGGGGACCACCCCAATGGAACAAGAATTACCCCAAGTGAAAGTACACCACTCTTGGGGAACCACTTGAAGTCATCATGAAGAAACTGATAAATGAAAAACTCATCAAAGCTCCCACCTATGAGAATTACCGAGAATCAGATGTGAAACCTCCTTGGTATAATGAAAATCAACTCTGTGAATTCCATAAAGTCAAAGGGCATACCATGAATAGATGTATGAGGTTAAAAAAATAGTTCAAGATCTCATCGATCAAAGAATTATAAACGTGGAACAGCCAACAGGAAACCAAAACCTTAAGATATACATGAATCTGATGCCTAACCATGGCAATAAAGGGAATAATAACACGGATAAGGGGAAAGAAACATTCACAAATGTAAATCATGTGTATGACCACGTCGTTGCATCCTTGGATGACTACTACACTACCATCACCATCAAAGGATCCCATGCTGATTGTGGAGTCACCACCAGAGGCGAAAAAGTTACCATCGCAGGATCATCCCAGCCAAACAAAATCCCTACACCTAGATATGTCCCCAGTGGCTATAACATCCTTGATCAGCTCAAAAGAATGCCAGTACAAATCTCCATCATGGAGCTACTAAAAATCTCATCTGCTCATAAGAAAATCCTTGAGGAAGCATTGGCTTCATCCACTGTCCCAACAGATCTTAATGCAGAACAGTTCCAAGCTATGGTTGAAAATATCATTACACCAAATCTCCTCACATTCTCCCACCAAGATTTTCCTACCCAACCATCTCATAACCGTGCAATCCACTTAGAATTCCTAGTACATAAAAGAAAAGTCAAAAGGGTCTTGGTGGATGGAGGTGCGGGCTTGAATATTTGTTCTCTCAAGCTCATCAAACAATTAAAAATCTCAAAAGATTCTATCGACAAAGGAAAGGGTATCACAATAAGAGCATATGATGATCAAGAAAGAGTGTCCCAGGGCATAATCAAAATCCCTATTTAGGTAGGGCCAACCACCATGGAAACCACTTGTCAGGTCCTGGACCTCAACTTACCATATAACATCCTCCTAGGACATCCATGGATTCATGCAATGCAAGCGGTAGCGTCAACTTTCCATCAATGTGTCAAATTCACATATGAAGGACAAGAAGTCACCATCCATGGAGATCCCAAACCATTTTCCTATTGCAAAATCCTCGAGGAAAAGTACTATAAAATCCCCCAAGTACCAAAAAATGATGAGGGCCCATCTACACCATACATTGATCCTGCCACTCTTGCTTCCACTTCTGCGACAGAGACACCTGCCACTCCCGCCATTCCCACCATCTCTGATATTAAGGTCATCATCCAAGATAATGGTTGTGGAAACTACATGCTCCCTAAAAATACTTTTGTGGTAGGAGAGTTACCACAATCTCCTAGATCACGGGGACGTCTGCAAGTAAATGAAGCCTCCACATCTCAAACGTCTCCTGAAGACTATCCCAACTTTACAAGTTGGGGAGATCTTGGCCAAGAAGTAATCGAGGTGGATCCATCTCATCTCCTATACCAAGATGAGAGACCAATAGCTGATTTACCAATGGATGACAGAAGCAAGGGTCTACAAATGATGCTCACAATGGGCTACGACAGAAATCAAAGACTTGGGAAAAATGATAATGGGATTATAATACCTATCATTCTAGAGACACGAATGAGAAATATTGGCCTTGGATGTACCCCTCCGAGTATAACCATACGTGGCCGAAGTCCTCTAGTTAGAAAGGTCATTAATCCTCCTCAACAAATTGTAGCTGAACTGTGCTTACCGGTATCTACAGGTCACATCATAGATAACTTCACATTTGACATAACCAACGTCTGTAGTAGTAGTGATGATGAGGATACCACTCTTTTCATGATTAGCACCTTATCCTTTGAATCAAACCACCAAAATCATGAAATCCGCCTAGTATACCGTCAACTCATTGACTATGAACAACGAGGAGCACCAATTCCTTATACATTTGAAAATGATGAGGCACTCTTAGAATTCATGGGACTACGGGATAACATTCCATGTGGGGATCACAAAGTAGGGTTCATCATGGAGCTAGATACACATGCCTATTATGGGGAAACAATTGAATCCCTCAGTCGCAAAAGTGAGAAATTAAGAATAATATCTAAGTCCTTGAGTGAAAACCACATTGTGGCACTCTCCGAGCAGAAAAAAGTAAAAAGAAAGGACACATCTAATGGTGAAAACCTCTCTGAGGCGCCTGAGGATGGGGGATTCAATCTTCCTTTTAGAGCTCTTCATCAAGAAAAATTAGCAGTCCTGGCATAAAAATGCAATCCGGTCAATCTAGGAATAGAGGAAACCCCACACATCACATTCTATGTGGAGTCATTACTATCAGAGGAACAAGAGATCCTAGCAGCCTTCCTAAGAGGGAGACAGATAAACTTCGCATGGAGCTATGTTGACATGTCAGGGCTTGATCTAGAAACCGTGGTTCACCACTTAGCAGTATACCCAAAAGTAAAACCTGTTAAACAAAAACTCAGAAAAATGCACCCTCAAATCGCCCTGCTAGTCAAAATGGAATTAAAAAAAGCTATTAGATGCAGGATTCATTCGACCGATAGATTATCCATAATGGGTGTCACACTTGGTGCCTATCTCAAAAGCCGATGGGGGCATCAGAATCTGCATAGACTTTAGAGACTTGAACAAAGCATGTCTGAAAGATGATTTCCCATTGCCCAATATTGACATGATCGTAGACATGACGACGAGACATGAAATGCTTTCCTTGATGGACGGTTTCTCAAGTTATAACCAAATAATGATTGCCAAAGAAGACCAACACAAAACGACCTTCACTTGTCCATGGGGGACTTACTGCTAGAATATGATGCCATTTGGCTTAAAGAATGTAGGAGAAACGTACCAAAGAGCCATGATGTTAATCTTCCATGACATGATCCATAAGACTGTTGAAGATTATGTTGATGACATTCTAGCCAAATCCAAAAGGAGAAAGGATCACATAGCAACCCTAAGTTCCATTTTTGACAGGATGGAAGAGTACAAGGTTTGATTAAACCCAAAGAAGTACATCTTTGGTGTACAATCAGTAAAATTGCTAGGATACATAGTTTCAATGAGAGGTATTGAGGTAGATCCAGCAAAAGTAAAAGCAATCCTTGAGATGGAGGCACCAAAAACATTAAAGCAATTGAGAGGTCTCCAAGGCAGGCTTCAATCCATTCGAAGGTTCATAGCATAGCTGGAAGAAAAACAAAACCCATACTCTCACCTACTTCACAAGGGAGTAGCGTACAAATGGGATAACAAGTGTGAAGATGCATTCAATAAAATAAAAGAATATCTACTTACACCACTAGTCTTAATGCCACCAATCCCAAGAAAACCATTAATTATCTATGTGTCAGCAACAACAACCCTTGGAGCTCTCCTAGCTCAGCATGATGAAAATGGAACAAAAAGGGCCATCTATTACATCAACAGAATAATGGTTGGGCATGAGTTAAACTACTCATTCATAGAGAAAGCATGCCTAGCAGTAGTGTTTGCATCACAAAAATTCAGACATTACATGTTAGCACACAAAATAAAACTCATCACCAAAATCGACCCTCTCAAGTACTTACTGTCAAAAGCAATGCTCACTAGAAGAATGGCCAAATGGGTGATGATACTATCAGAATACGACATTGAATATGTGGAGTGGAAAGCAATCAAAGGCCAAGTCATTTCAGATCAGCTCGCAGAAGCACCAATCTATTCAGAGAATCCTCTTATTTCAGAGTTTCTAGACGAATCCATTTTCAATCTCAACATAGCTGACCATTGGAAAATCTACTTTGATGTCTCATACACACATCATGGATCAAGAGCCAGCATATTCTTTATCACCCCACAAGGGGACTGCATACCAAGGTCCTATAAATTAGCGTTTCCCTGCACCAATAACATTACAAAATATGAGGCTTTAACCATAGGTCTCAGAATAGAAGTGCAATGGCATATCATAGCCCTCAGAGTATACAGAGACTCTCAATTAATAATAAACCAAGTCAATAATGAGTACCAAACTAAGGATGATAAGCTCACTCCATACAAGAAACTGGTGGAGACTCTCAAAGAATCCTTCATCAAGATTACATTTGAGCAGATTCTCAAAGCCAACAATAGAGCAGCAAACGCCATGGCAACGATTGGATCCTTACTGGACATCCCCCACAACATTCCAAAATATGAATTCCTGATAGAGCAACTTCTCATGCCTGCATTCGAGGTACCAGAATCAAAATTCATGTGCGAAATTGTTGGTCCTGATGACCCTTGGTACCACGAAATTTATACATACCTTCGAATAGGTGTCATACCTGTCGACTTACCCTCAACCCTAAAACAAACATTTGTAAAAAAGGAATCCCAATTCGTCATCCTAGGAGATACCCTATATCGTAGGAGCATAGAAGGAACCTTACTGTGCTGCTTAAATGCTGAGGAGGCATTGACCGCTCTAACTGAAGTACATAATGGTATATGTGGTTCACATTTGAGTGGAATGACTATAGCCAAGAAAATGCTGAGGATGGGGTATTATTGGCCCACAATGGAAAGAGAAGCACATGACTATGTCAAAAGGTGTCTACAATGTCAGCAGCATGGGGACCTCATCCATGCTCCAACTCAAGGACTTCATACCATCATCACACCATGGCCCTTTTCGCAGTGGGGACTTGATCTCATTGGAAAAATCACTCCCACTTCATCTAGCAACCACATGTTCATCATAACTCCACTGAGTACTTTACTAAGTGGGTGGAAGCCATACCCATGACGCATATAACTAGGAAGTAGATATCAAAGCTCATCCTAAACTATCTCATTTGTCACTACGGTGTCCCACAGGCCATTATCTCAAATAATGGAACACCATTCAAGAATCAGGATGTTCGTGACTTATGTGAAAAATTCAAAATCCAACATCGCTTCTCCATCCCATACTATCCCCAAGGAAATGGCCAAGAAAAAGCCACTAATAAAACCATTTTGAAAATCCTCAAGAAAATAGTCAATGACGCAGGTCGTGACTGGCTTCTGCAGCTCAATCTCGCCCTCTGGGCCTATCAAACCAGCATCCACACACCCACCGGCGCCACCATTCAAGAATTAGGATGTCCGTGACTTATGTGAAAAATTCAAAATCCAACATCGCTTCTCCATCCCATACTATCCCCAAGGCAATGGCCAAGCAAAATCCACTAATAAAACCATTTTGAAAATCCTCAAGAAAATAGTCAATGATGCAGGTCATGACTGGCATCTGTAGCTCAATCCCACCCTCTGGGCCTACCGAATCAACATCTGCACACCCACCGGTGCCACCCCTTTCTTCTTGGTCTACGGATCAGAAGCAGTACTCCCCATTGAGATCAAGCTCCCATCACTCAGGATATCACTGCAAAACCTCATCACAGTTGAAGAGTATCGGGTATCGAGACTAAATGAGCTGGAGCTACTATATGAGCAACATATAGACATTTTAAATCATTTGCAAGTCTATTAGAATAGACTCAAAAGAAGCTATAATAAGAAAATTAGAAGCATGACTTTCCAAGTTGGAGAATTGGTATTAAAAGAGAATCAGAAGAATGTCCCAAATCCAAACAACAAAGGAAAATTTGAACCCAATTGGTTGGGACCATTCGTTATCACATCAAGTTATAAGTTAGGGGCATATCAGTTATCAACACCCAAAGGGGAACCTCTGCAAGAGCCCATGAATAACTCTCATCTCAAAAAGTTTTATGCCTAATCTTTCAAGGTATAGAACCAAAAATCCAAAAAATCAGAAAATGTCCTGAAAAAATGGTTATCTTGTCAAAAACCTGGCAAACAGGTGTCTTGGTGACAACAAAAAAATCCAAAAAAAATCAGAAAAGGGATTGAAAACAGTAAAGAGAAAAAATGTCCTCTAGTGAAAACCACTTCGGTGGCACTTTGGGCAGGTACCTTGGTGAAAACTTGGCAAACAGGCACCTTGTATAAATAAGCACTTTCCATCCACCAAGATCTTTTACGGCTTGTTCTGCATCATCCATCTATCACACTTCCATCATCCATCACATTTGAATCTCCATCCATCACCCATTCACCCGTATCCGCATCATAGCTTGGTCCTGTTTTCATATCATGTTCCCTCCTAGTACTACTCGGCCCATCCTCAAGGTCAGTCTATCCTACCTTTATCAGAGTAGTCTATTGCATCACGCTAGGGGCATGTTATCATCAGATTGGATTCGTGTATATTCTTGATATCCTAAAATCAAATAATCCAAAAACATCAAAACATCAGAAAAACCAAAAACATCAAAAAATCACCAAAATCCAAAAACATTCAAAACATATCAAAATCCAAAAATAGGTAAAAAGTCAGTCAAAAAGTCAAAAACAAAGTCGTCTTGTCAAACTACAGTTCTCTGAGCCTTAAACGTAGGCAAGGTTGATCTTTGATCATCCCCCGAGACACTTAGGTCAGTCCTTTAAGAGTCCATCATAATAAACTGACATTTCATCATGTATATCACCATCTGTAAATCAGTCAAGTCATCAGTCGAATTATGTGGTCTCTGTGTGTATAACGTAGGCAAGGCTCATCTGCTGATCAACCCCTGAGGCCCCTAGGATAGGTCCTTATTTTAGTCTCTTGGTCAAAATCTAGGAAAACCCCAAAACATTCAAAAAATTGGAAAATTAAAACATTTGAAAAATCTCAAAAATACCAAAAATAGCCTAAAAACATCACCAAAATCCAAAAACATCCAAATAATTGAAAAAAATCCATCCCTCTCATCTCGCTTTCACTCGCAATAACATCACTCATAATAAACGATCGTCATCCTCAACCTTTGGTAGGATAATCAGGAGCAAGTCTAGCCAATAAAAAAAGTGAAAACTCAAAATGTCAAGTCTCAAGTCTAAGTCAGTACGTAAGCAAGTTGGTCATCTCTTTGTGTCGGTAACCTATCATCCAATTGGTCCAATATCAATCATTTGAAAGAAAACTTTGGATAAATGAAATGACATGCTACCATCCACTAATATGTCCTAGGCTATATCCTTCCTACAATGGGCATTATCTTTTGGCAATAGTTTCAGTTCTTATCCTTAAAAACACAGTCCCTTTTGGTTAGCGGTATTGAAGAACATCAACTTGTTTGTATACTTTATCTTTATCCTTTGGACTTATCTTATTGTGCTCATTCCAAGGACTTCTCGATGATATCCAAACAGAGGATTTAGAGAAATAGGAATGGGGCAACGATCAATATCTTTTTTCTGCTATGCTTGTTGGATGTTCTTGTAATATAACCTTGGCGAATACTTGCTTTGATAGGTATGTATGGAGGTTGTTTTTGGCAACTTGTTGACTATTGCATTGATAGGTTATATCTTTTCATGTTCTGGTCCGAGATGTTTGAAAATTTTGAAGTGCATCCTAGTAAGGTTTCCGTATGTCAGGTGTGAACAAGGATACTCCTATCTGATTGTCAAGTCAAAGTACATCACATTAGGTACAACGCCATCTTGGTTCTCTATACCTTGATGCATCGTACCACATGTGTTATCAAACATAAGAAAATTGGCCCTTTGAAAATCCCAACTCCTTGGAAAGTAGTCATCATCATTTGCACATTCATCATCTTATGAAATGAATCCTTCTCTTTCATTCCTTCTTGCTCATCACGCTAACAAGGTACTATGACAGTTCATCATCATCATCATTATCATCAGCATCATCATCGATCCTACATCCACAAAATCATTAGAATACTGCATCAACATATCATGTAGGAAACACATGCATTGCATTTTCATCATCATATACACATGTTATTATAAGCATTTTCCATAAATAAGCACATCCCTTTCTCATTACATTGCATCCACTTTTTCCATCGCATTGCATTCATCACATGAACCAGTGCATAACATTCATTTTGCATAAACATTTCATAACCATTTCGCATTACCACCTACTGCATAATCAAACATAATAGGTACATGAGCATTATAGATAACCCATTTGCATATTCACATCACATAAACATCATAAATTCATCTCCCACATTACGTCCATTTTGCATTAAACATCATCATACCACTTTACATTAACATATCACTTCATATATTACATCACATCACATTAAATGCATCACATACATTACATTATCATTTAACATGTTTAGGATAATATATTTGTTATTCTAAGCATCTTAAAACCATCTCATTTACATCATCAATACACATCATATATAAACACGACCATTATATTTACATCGCATTATATCGTCCATTAGTCATCTATATTATATAAAACACCTCATAAACAGCCATGTAACAATCATTTTTCGCATTCCATTTGCATAAATCATTCCATACCATTATATACATTCAAAGCATAATAGGAACATAAAATCCATAACCACTTTATAAGTATGATTCATATATCATTTCGCGTATACACCATAGATCATCTCCATATCATTTTGCATATTACATTTCATATCACATATCATCATCATTATCCATCCATATTACATATCATACAAATCCACCTACATATCATGAATAAACAACATAATATAAGATCTATTCATAATGCGTACATCATTAGAAAGAAATGCATCATTACATAGCATTTAGAAATAGAACCATCCATAAATGCATAAATAAAGGATACACATCATATCAAAATCATCATCTCATATATATCATCATCGGGTAACTGTCATAGTACAAAATAATCGGATCACTATACATGTGTGTCAATAAGTACAAAAAGGCCCATTGGGCTATAAAAAATGAGCCCATATGGCACAAAAAAAATGGTGTCTCGATTAAAATAAGGCCTATCCCTCTTGCCTGCTGCCCTCGCCCCTGTCACCATGACCCTCTACTAGTCTGTGGCTGGTCTGCTGTGAGTAATTTGGGGCCCACTATGCTCTGGGAATGGCTTGATGGTAATGCATATGATAGTAGTCTATCTCCCAGACAACCTCCCTATAAGATTGAAGGGACACTGTGCTCTGAGAGGAGGAGGCTGCCATGCTCTCCAACTGCTGTCTCTGACCCATCTCTGTGACTGCCTATAGCTCTGCGGCCTACCTCTGCAGAACAACCTGGTTTCTCTCAGCCCTAGCCTGGTCTCTCTCGGTCCTGGCCTGATCCCTCTCCACTGTCACGGTCTGAACCTGGGCTTGCAACTGTGCAATTAATGTATCTTGAGGATCCACTTGCCCTGCTGGCTGCCCTGCTGGTTGTGCTCGTGGTGGCTGTACCTAAGGCTGATCCTCACCCCCAACTTGTGGTGGTGCATCTGCCTAATCCTGCTGCCTACCTGGCACCTGCTCCTGATCTTACATCTGAACGTCAGCTTGAGGCGGTTGAACTGGCTGAACTAGAGGCCTGACCGATTGATCCTGCCAGACCTCATCTCTCTATCCTCGTCCTCCCCCTCTGCCCCTCATCCTCCATCAAACAACAAGTTCTTCTAGGACTATCAACCATAGGGGAGGCCAGAACTAGTCTCTGTATGCCTGTGTAACGCCTGGATCTGTAGGCCCTTGGTCGTATACCCATGGCTGAGCCACCAACTGTCGAAAGCTTTCTACGGCCTTGGAAGTAGGAATGTATCACCCCCACGAAGCTTGTGATACGGTGCAGGAAAATATGGCCGCATAATCATTGTCGAACCAGTTCTGTATCTCACCAAACTAGTGCTGGACGCGCCTGGGCAGGTATCTCTCCACCATCATATGCTCTTGCCCCTGCATGAAGTGGTCCTAGCAGGAAAAGAAAATCTTCTCTGCATCGTTGGCCCATCCGAGTTGACCAAGGTATGGGCGCCATGTAAAATCCTACATCTCATCTAGGACTCTCCTCCAGTAGGAAATCTCATGCTCGCCTATGTGTGTGAAGGACACACCACCTCTATAACACCATACAAGGGGACCATTAGGCCCCATCGGTACTGCAACGACTCACGGCCAAAGAACAACAATGTGCTCCCACGTCCATATGTGGAGAAGTGTAACACCTGCCCTGAGTGCTCTGCCATCGAGGTAGACGTACTCGTGTAAATCTCTATAGAGGGAAGCAAGAAGAATAGGCCCCCAAGCAAAATGAGTAGGCCTATCGCGCATCACCATGTGCTCCCAGGAGAGTCCCTAACCAGGACTGAAGTACCGACCTCGTCGATCTAGGGCAACGAGACCTGAAATGATGGCCACAACAACCAAGTAGAAGGGAGAGGCCAGAGCTCTGTGGCGCTCAAGCTCAATCTGACCCTCGCAATAAATAATGTCCTATGTAGCGAGGACTGTGTGGCAAGCGTCTCGCCCAACATCCATATCAAAAATAACACGCTGACCATGAATCAAAAATCTCAGGATATGCCACACATCCTCTAAGGTGACGGTGGCCTCACCGATAGGAAGGTGGAAAGATGAGGTCTCGTTGTGCCATCTCTTGGCAAGCGCTGACATCATCCCAAGGTGAGTGCGCATGGGCACTGTGTATGCGATGTGCCACAACCCCATGTCCCGTAATCAATCCTGCTCTCTATCACTAATGTCTCACAAGTAACCGAAGAGCTCCTGTGACCTGTGCTCTTAGGAATAGAGCTCCCTTGTCGCGTCCTGCATCAAGAAGGGTCACCATGTTAAAAACTTTGTTAATTTTTTTTTCGGGTGTCTCAAAAATCACTCCAGCGTCGCTATCCGTGAAGGCGTCACAGTTTGATTTTTTTCCAAACTATGACACTGGGGCACAAAATGTCGAAAGCGCACTGCCACAGTGCACTTTTCTGCTGAGCGGCGTAGTTTGAGAAGATTCTGACCGAAAAGCCACCGCCACGTCGCACTTTAAAAATGACCCCATAGGCCATGACATCAGTGTTAGAGTTTGGATTTTGTTTCCAAACTCCAAACTCCACAACCATGGCACAATTTGAAACCGAGAGGTGCAATTTGATTTTTGAGCAGTGCTATATAGTGCCGTTGCAGAATAACTAAGTTTAAATGCATTAAATAAGCACGAAAAATGAGAAATAAAGCTCAAGTAAGGATCACTTACTAATGTCCCAATGCCGGGTGGCCGCTAGTATGTCTGGACTCAGTCGGAAATGTGCATCAGGAGCTGTCATTGCACCATATCGTCAGAAGGTCAGAGCTAAAGTCTCAAAATCGCTAGAGGGCTGTGTGTGAAAATGAATTGAAAGTGACCCCTCAGAGCCTTTTTAATCTTGAAAATTAGGGTTTTTTCACCTCGATTGGCTATCCTGCTAGGGCTTTGGACTTTTGAACCTGTTCTTGTCTAGTTGAGGGCTGTTTTACATTGTTTTATTGCGTTTATACATGTTTTTGGCCTCCTGGAGCCTTTTTGAACCTGTTAGGCACCTTGTCCTCTTTTTTTGCGAGATCACCCAAAAATCAAAATTTTCATCCAATCTCTTGAGGGGGCAATATATTGGCATGTTTCTCTCGCCGGGCAACAGTGGGGCAATATTTTGAAAATGATTTTTTTTGGCTTTGATCGAGATCGTTTATTCTTTGAATCAACGCAACAAGTGCATTGCTTCAAAGAGGGGCAAAATGTAGACATGTAAAATATACTGATTGACATTGGACACCTGATCCTCACCACTAACATCATTTCATCCTGAATGATCCTTCAGTCTAAGCATTTAATCAAATACCTTTATCTGATTAAATTCATCAATATTCCTCTCTTAATTAAATAAATCGGTTATCTAATTAAGTCATTCTTTCTTGATAATTAAATTAACCATTTTGATCTAATTATCTGATTTAATTAAATAATTAATTTTGTTTGATTAAATCTCTAAAGTCTATCTATTAAATTAAATAAATTAAAACCTTATTTAGTTTAATCTAACCTCATCTCTTTTAATTAATTAAATAAAAAATCCTTATTTAATTAATCCTTTATCACATTCTTCTCATATTTGATTTAAATAAATCCACAAATTTAAGTCAAATAGGTCACATTATTTAATCCCTTCATTAAATTAATCAACCTGGATTAATTTAATCTCTCCTCATGTCCCATCCTCCATCTTTTGCCACTCGCACATAAAAATAGATTTAATTGATTTATTAAATTTCTATTTTCCTTCAACAAGGCATCTTTTAAGGAATATTCCCCAAGTTTGAATTCAAAATCCAAGTGGGATGAGTCCTTCCAACAAGGCATTTACTCTCTCTTACAAGTCCTTTTCCTTGAGCCAAGTGGTATTCAATGCATTCTTCCTTCCCTTTTGCATGTCATTTCAACAATTTCAAAATTCAAATATATGCATTTATTGACACATTCTTCAAAACTTGCACATCCTCCATCCATTCACATGATGACATGTGGCTTCTTCTCATTTGTTGAAGATTAGTCCCACATTGCTCTATTTTGACATCTCCTCAGCTTAGCATTCTATAAATAAGAGGCTAATCTCCTCATTCTATCATCCACAATTTGAGTAAACTTACCATGCTCAAATCATTAGCAATTCTCATCCATTATCATTGAATCTTAGTTAGGTTATGCAGATTTTTTTATTGAAGTACTCATCAAGCATCAAAAAAGTGGATCAAATTTCTTCATCAAATCACCATTGCATCTTTGGAGTTGGGAAAGAGCCAATTTTCACATCAAATTGGCACCAATTCCCTCAAGAGATTAGGAGTTTGTTTGCTTTAGAATAGGATTTGATATGCTTTTAAATTTCATTGTGTTCTTCATTTAATATTCTATCTCTTTTGCTATTCAAATGAATTTCTTGAGGAATCCTTGTTCTTATTTGCATTCCATCTTCTAATGTGTGTGTTCATGTTATTTTGTAGGTATTTGGATTGGGGTTCATATACCTAGTACTTATGGTGATTATAGGTTGAGGCTCCCCCTCCCTATGGAATAATTCTACTAGTCTTTGATAGGTAACATTGGCAGTTTCATTCAAATCAATTCCTCTATTTTCAAGATCGGAAAGATGAGAAATGATTTTTGGACTTACCCAAAATCACTTGCCACACACCAAGGTCTATCCATCTGCAAAATTCTCGACTAACTCTTTTACCAGCTGCTCTGTATACCCCTCAAACTTTTTCATGAATTCTAGCCACCCAAATTTTTGAAATAGACCCTCAATATTTCTCAATGCCAACAATTGAGCTGCTGAAGCTGGTTTAGGCCTTTTCTTGGCTCCTCCCATTTTTTTTCTTTCCTTGCCACTCTGCCAAATTTTGAGGAATTCTGTAATATTTTCTTTGTTGAATTGTAGATGAAAAAGGGACTCAATTTTGATATAACCAATGCAAGAGGAATTAATCACCTTAATTGTCACCTTACTGAATAATTATGAAAAGTTTTCATGGGGAATTACACAACCATTTTCATACTTCTAGCAATCATGCAATGGCACAAGTTTCAAAATTGTGAGAAGGAATTGTTCATGCCAATTAATTAACTATTCTTTATTCAAAATAATTACTAGCTTTAAATAAATAAATTCATATGCACCTTACATCTTGTCACTAAATCGAACATCACTCACTTGTGTTGACATAATTGGATAGTTACATGATTTGGCGAGGGTGGCGACAGATAATAATGACATGGATGGGATGGTTTTAAATGGCGGCGAAGATTATTATGACAAAAAGGACTGTCATAATAATTTTATTTATTACGAGAAGATTTGATATGATATGGAAGAGTGACTATTAGGGATCATATCTCGAGGTGGTAGAAAATCAAGTGATGGGCATGCACAAAACTTAGGAAAAATCAAAATACTAAAAAAGAAAGGAAAAGTTTACAAAAATCTGGCATTACCAAAAAATGTAGCCAGGGTGGAAGAAGATAAAGTTCTGGAGCATCGTGGAGAGATGTCTTTGAAATGCAGCAACAAGATGGAGGATTTTGGAGCATCGTTGCAAGATGCAGCCGGGTCAACAACCAAAAATTTTTGGAGCATCGTCAAAAGATGCAGCTGGAGCAACAACCAAAAAATTCTTGAGCATCATCGAAAGATGCAACCGGAGCAAAAACCAATTTTTTTTGGAGTATCGACAAAAGATGCAGCCGAAGCAGCAACCAAAAATTTCCAGAGCAACTGAACAAGTTCCAGAGCATCACTGAAAGATGCTGCTAGAAAGAAGAAACAATAGAATTCCAGAGCATCGCTGAAAGATTCTGTTGGAAGGAAGAAGAAGAATGTGAAATTTTGGCCTTTGGCTTCCCGAACCATCATTGAGTGATGCATCAGAATGCATGATTAGAGTGAGGAGCAAGACAAGTCAGTTGTGCAAGTTCTGAAGCATAGCAACAACAGTTTTAGAGCATCATAACAACCGAGCCAACAAGTTTCAGAGCATCGCAGCTGGGTGCACTGGAATTGGTGTTGACCAAAGAGATGAAGTCTTGCAAAATATAGACAAAATTTAGCCAAATCCAAATGGTGAAGTTGATGAAGAATTTGAAAGAATTATTTTGTAATGAAATAAATTCACACACTTTTTTTTAATGATTTTATTATTATTATGGACAAAACGATATTGACTCTACCATAGCAGAATCAATGCACTGGATTTCTCCCTGCATTTCTACCATTTTTGTAAATTCTTCTTTATTAACAAGCTTATGGTAGATGCGTAATCGGTGTCCATTAACTAGGAGAGTTCAGGTGTCACCATCAATGGGTTTCAGTTGGACCAAATCATTGGCAAATACCTCAAAATTAAATTTCATATGGTCTAATCCAATGCGTTTTGAGTTTTCCTTTTTGATCCTTGTATCTGGAATCGAACAATAATGCCCAATCCCCATTATGTAATTCTTTCTCCTTGATATGTTTATCATGCCAGACCTTGCGTTTTTGTTGGACTAGCTCAGTTTGATGGACGACATCCAAACAAAGTTCATCCAGTTCACTAAGCTATAAAAATCTCTTGATTTGGGCTCGTTTAAGGTCTATACCCAACTCCATGCTTTCCTAAGATTTTGGAGTTCAAATTCAATGGGCAAGAGGGGTTTCTTCCCAAAAACTAACTCATATGGACTATAGCCAGCTGTTGATTTCCAAGTGGTGTTGTAAGCCCAAACAACTTCAGGGAGTTTCCTAGCCTGGTCTTTTCTTCTTGATGAAACCATTTTTGTTAAAATGTTTTCCAATTCCCTACTAGTGACTTCGACCTGTCCATTCGTCTGTGGGTGATAGGGTGAGGACTTCTTGTGACTCACCTAGAAATGATTTGTGAAGGATAACATAACTTTGGACATAAACTGGGGACCTTGGTCTGTGACGATTACCCTAGGAGCTCTGAATTTGAGGAAAATTCTGTTGTAAAGGAAATTAGCTACTTGTTCCTCCCTAGTAACACGTAGGGCTTGTACTTTTGCCCACTTGGTTAGGTAGTTAGTACAGATCAAAATGCACTCTTTTCCTTTGTGAAGGAGGGTCCATAGGACTGATAAAATCCAATCCCCATTTTTCAAATGGTTCAAGGACTACCTGAGGCTGTAGGGGAATTTCATTAGATGCAGTTGGTCTTCCTACCCTTTGACATTCATCATATTTTCGAACATATTTCTTGATGTCCTTATGCATAGAAGGCCAGTAGTATCCTACTCCCAAAATCTTGTGAGTTGTCCTTTTAGCAGAATAATACCCTCCAGAAGGATCATTGTGATAGGCTTTGAGGATACTATAGGTCTTGTCTGCTCTAACACAACATCGTAGAACCATATCAGGTCTGCATCGAAATAGGATCCCATTAATCCATTTGAAGGGGGCACTTTCTCTAACAAGGTGTTTCTTCCGTTTTGATGAAAAATGAGGTGGTACTTCTGCAGTGGCCAAGCAGTTTGCAATATCGGAAAACCAAGGGGTTTTAGTAGAGATGGCAAACATATTTTCATCTGGGAACTCATCGTATACTAGAGCACAATCGCCATCATGTTTAATCTGAGATAAGAAATCTACAACTACATTGGACTTCCCTAGTTTGTCAATAATTTTCATGTTGAATTCCTGGAGAAGAAGCAACCACCTAATTATCCTTGCATTTACTACAGGTTTATTCATGAGGTACTTGATGGATGAGTGATCTGTGGACATTGTGACTTTGTATCCCATGATATAATGTCAAAATTTCTTAATTGCATGAAGTAGAGCCAAGAATTCTTTCTTCGTTGTGGTATAATTCCTTTCTGTTGGCATCAAATTCTTACTAATGAAATATATGGCATATTTTACCCCATTCTCATATTCTTGTCCTAGAATGCTCCAATGGCATCATTCAATGCGTCAGCATAGATATGGAATGGAAGGTTCCAATTAGGTCCATGAAGGATAGGAGCAGAGATGAGTTTCTCCTTATGATTTCAAATGATGACTGACACTTAGGTGTCCAGATGAACTCTACATTCTTCTGAAGAAGGGAAAAAATAGGGGCTGCGATTTTGCTAAAATTTTCTATGAATCTTCGATAGTATCCTTCATTCCCTGAGAAACTTCTAACATCAGTCTAGGTTTTTGGGATCTCGAGTTGTTGTATTACTTTGATTTTCTTAGGATCAAAATATGATGTCCCAACACTATTCCTTGTTCCACCATTATCAGACATTTCTCGTGGCTTAGGGACAAATGATGATCCTCACATCGCTTCAACACCTTATCTAGATTTTTTAGGGCCTCATCAAAGGTTGAACCATATACAGTGAAGTCATCCATATAAAATTCCACACACTCATTTACCAACTCAACAAATATAGCTAGGACAACTCTTTGGAATGTTGCAAGAGCATTACATAGCCCAAAGTGGAGAACCCGATATGAAAATGTCCCCCAAGGGAAAGTAAAGGTCATCTTATCTTGGTCTTCTGCTGCTACCTTTATCTAGTTGTAACCACTAAATTCCTCCAAAAATTAAAAATATTTCCTCCTAGCCAAGTTATCCAACACCTGGTCTGCAAATGGTAGAGGGAAATAATCTCTATGTGTTGTTTTGTTAAGTTCCCTATAGTCTACACACACTCTCCACTTTCCATTCTTCTTTGAAACCACTACCAAAGGTGACACCCATTTGCTGTTAGAAATCAAGTAGATAAACCCTACTTGTAGGAGTTTCTCAATTTTAGTTTTAACAATATCTTTTAGAGAAGGATTGAGTTTCCGTTGTGGTTGGCGAATAGGTCAAACATCCTCAATATAGATATGATGAGTACACACACTGGGGTGTATTCCACTCATATTTGTATAGTCCCAAGAAAAAGCTTTAGATCTATTCACTAGGATGTCAAACAATTTGTGTTCTTCTGGCTTATTCAACCAAATATTAATGTTCAAAGTTTTTCCTGGTAGAAACATAATGGTTTTAACTCTCAAATGGTTGGATGTGACAGTATACATGGGCCTTATCAGGGTGTTAAGAGGACAACTATGAGGTATGGTTTTATGAAGCCTGACAACGTCTGCAAAGAAATGGTGCATCATTGGAACTAGATTTTTCAAAGGACATGGAAATCCCATGAAACTGGAATTATCAAATCTTGTGTGATCTATGTTGATTGGGTGTCCTAGGATTTCTTCTACGTTTGTTGTCTCCTCACCACTCGAATCCATAGTAAGAATTTCCACGTTGTTTTCTAATTCATCCTCTAATTCTTCACCATGCTATTTGATGACTACCATGGCCAATGAAGCCAAATTTTCCTGTCCATTGGGACTTTCTGGTTCATCAAACCATACTTTATTGTCTTCGGCAGGCTTGGCAAGAGGATACAAAAATAAATGTTTGCTATTAGGTCCATGTGAAATGGTCATTCCTCCCTCTCTATAGTCAATTTTGGCTACAACAATAGCCAACCATGGTCGTCCAAGAATTATTGGATAACTATCTTTAGGTGTAAGGGAATCAATTATTTGAAAATCTACTAGATATTCCCATCCATCCACCTTAAAAAGAACATTTTCGATGACACCCTTGGGAATAGTTATGGATTGATTTGCCATCTGCAAGACTGTAGTTGTGGGACATAAATCAGCAAATCACAGCTTTTCCATCATATCGATAGTCATTACGTTAATGGCTTCTCTAAGGTCCAACAAAGTACTAGGTATTGCTACCTCATTAACTGTTACTGTTATAATTGGACTACCTGGATCATCATATTTCAAAGTAGTGGTCGTCCCAACCAATAAGTCAGCTAGGTAACCATTTATGTGGATAGTATTTATTCATTTTGGTTTCCTCCTTGGAGTTTTGATACACAACTATTTGATCAGCTGGTTTAACTCAGGAATCTCCTTAATCACTTGTAGCAAAGGGAATTTGATCTACAACTATTTAATTTCTTGTATCAATGCAGTTTCGGTGGATGTGGTGATTTCCAGATTATCTTTCACAGTGATTGGTTTCATACACTCCAAAAAAGATGCTTTGATTTTTTCCTTAGGAGTGAGATCTTTCAAAATTTTAGTTGGAGACTGAACCCCCTCCTCTTGAGGTAGGTCGAAAGCTCTAGTTGAAGATGGCGGGTCAAACTTGTTTTGAGTAGCTTCTGGGGCTGGTTCTACGGATGTGGGCATGGTTGTGGTTTTCTCAACAGACTTTTTAATAGGTTCATCTAGAATTTCTTCAATAGTCAGTTGAGAAAGTGTTTTTCTAGACCTCAATTGCAAGTTTCCATAGTGTATTGTGTTAAGTCCAGTGATATTGTCCTATTCGGTGACATAAACTAGAGTATTTGGGCGATTGTTCTTTGGGTTCGGAACGGGTTGCGCTGGAAGTGGTGGTTGGTTAACTTGTTCAATTTGTTGAGTATTCTGGGGAGGTGGTAAAAGATTCTTTTGTTGAGTAGGCATCCTTCTGGGACAAGTATAAAATTGATGTTGAGGTTGATTCCTTTGAGGAATGGGATTCTGAGGGTACCATTGCTATTGAGGTTGGTTAGGCCATTGAGGATTGCCCCAGGATTGATTTTCCCATTTAGGTGGTCCCCAAGGATACATTCCCCAATTAGGTGGTACTAGAGGTGGTGCTTGAAGCCAGGGTGCTACCCATTGATTATTGTTCCAGTTAGGTTGAGGTCTCCAGTTAGAGTTTGAATTCTGGCCATAGGAAAAAATTCCTCCAGTTCTTTGATTCACAACATTAAATTCTTCCTCAATTGGGGGTGTCCTTTTCTTGGAATTCTTGATGGCATTCAGAAGCTCACACTGATTAGTGGGGTGAATTTTGTCACATACTTGACAAACGTCAATTTTTTCAACTTTGTCCAAAGGGCATTCCCTTAGAAAATGTTTGTTTTGGCACCTGGGGCAGTAAATGGACAAAGTCTTAGGATTTCGCGTTTTAGCCTATATGCCATCTAACATGGTGTTTAATTGAACCAGAATGTTGGTCTTGAATCTGGTTAGCTCTTCACGTAGCTTTCCTATGTCATTGGAACCTTTAAATAGGGTGGAGTTCCTGATAACTCCTCGAGTTTCAGAGAAATTCTGACATAATTTTATAATATCATCCAGCCCTAGTTGGGACACGTCTCCTTTTCCCATTAAATCCAAGCTCCTTCAAGCTTCGTCATTGAGACCTTTAAGGAATAGGGTCTTCAAAATATCAAGACTTATGACTTCTCCACCACAATTTTTAGATAAGAAGATAGACCTATCTAGGTAATCCTCTAGACTTTCATCCTCATTTTGCCTTATTTTGAATAGTTTTTCTTTCCTATTGCTAACCTTGCAATAACTTTGGTATTTCTCCAAAAAGGAAAAGTCCATTTCATCCCAGGAGTTATTGAATGAGAAGCTAATCCCATAAACCAACACATGGCTGAGTCTTTCAGAGTGGAAGGGAAAAGCTTTAGTTTCTGATTATCATTCTTGCAGTTATATGTATGACACAAGACTTTAAACTCAAATAGAAACTAGTCAGGGTCCTTAGTAGGAAAACTTTGAAAGGTTGGCAAGAAGGCCAGTGAGATATTTTTCATTGTTGTATCGTCATCTGCATCAATAGCAATAGGATAAGTGAATGTGCATGGTGGTGGAGGGTTATTATTGTTGTTGGCGACATTTCTACGGTCACCCATGCTATTGAAGGGGATGTGATCCTCTTCCAAAATTCACTCAGTTGGGTGAGGTTCTAGAGTTTTCAAAGGAATATGCTCCTCTACAACTATGTGTTCTCTTTCTAGGGTATGTGGGAAGGTCTCAGGTTGACCCTGTTCAGCCAATTCCTCAGTAAGTTCTTGATCTGAGATTCCTTCCTCCCTACTTGTAGTTGGTACGTCGATTGGGGGGGTTTTTGGTATGAATCTTTTGTGGGGGCCTCATTTCCTGACCGTGCAAAAAAGAATCCAAAGGACTATTTTTGTTCCTAAAAGAGGTATTCAAGGTATCTCCTACTAACACTAGAAAAAGAAGGCTTCCCCAACGACGACACCAAAAAGTGATAGGCTATCGTTAGTCATAACACTTTAGTTAATAAACAAATTAATATATTGACTGGGTAGTGTCCAAAGGCTATATGCAATAGAAGACATCTCAAATATCTCTCTCGGGTTTTCTAAATACTAAATAGTTGAAAGAAAACTCTAAACTAAGAAGGCACTAAACTTATAAAGCAGAAAATCATCTATCTAGAAATCTTGAAATAACTAAACTAGAAAGCATAAAACTATGAATCTAAAAAGCATAGCCACTAAACTAGAAAGCATGGAAATAATTAAACTAATAAATGTATAGATTGTTGAAGAAGTAAAACTGGTAAAGAAACTAGGAAACATTGATCTAATCAAAAGATAACAATCTAAAACAACTAGTAGAAAATGATTTAACAATTTGGATAACTGAAAGAAGGTGCTCCGTAATTTCAGACACTAAATTCAAAGATTGCAGACTCAGCTACAACCCATAGGATTGATCTTGACAGAATTACACATGAAAATAAATTCCAATTTCAATTATTATCTACTAAAGGAAAGTACAAAATTAGAAATAAAATACTTATATATCTAATCTACAACCCTCGAGTGGCCAGCTCTCGGGTGCTTCTATGCCTATCTCAGATCACATGCAATGGTAACTCCAAATTAATTCATTCATGGAACTCCATTCACATTATTTAGTAACTCCAAAAGTGGCGGGAAAAACTCATTTTATTCATATGAAAAGTATAACTTCAAAAATATAGTGGTACCATAATGGTATTCTTCTGTATTCATCATTTTCAATAGTTACATATTTATATGAGAGCAACTAACAAAATCCTACTTTTTCATTTGGTAAAGTCTTCAACTGATTGTCAACAACTAATAGATGTTAAATCTCATCACATGAAATATTAAAGAGGCTTGACATGAGCCATAAAGTCTTTAGAACCAAAAATAACAAAAACTATAAAAACTCGGTCCCTTATGCATGCTCCTGAAGTTCCGACGCCCATTCACTTGTCTTCAACTATGTTGAAATCTATGTTAAAACCTCTTTGACTGGAATGGTAACCGATGGTGGAAGTTGACCTGTGGAATAGTCAAAAACTAATCCATTAAGTCAGCATAAATTAGCTTATTTCAACTAATTTCAAGAAATAAAGATTGTACACTTATTCAAAAAAAGAAAGCAATTACTTATCCTAAAGATAATTAATTGGCAGGGTAAGGTTGGCTGAAAGGTGTAAGGTTAAGTATTGAGTCCATTGTATTGATCAATGAGGTTATTTTTACGTCATCATAGGTCACCTACCTTGAAAGTCCTAGGAAGAACCCTTTGATTGTAGTGTTTAGAAAGCGATCGGTGATAAGCTTTAACATGGTCCAGGGCCAACAATTGGTGCTCATCAAGCAACTCAAGCTAATGCAAATGATTAGAACAGTAAGTTTCATCATCAATTAATCCTTTAAGAGAAACTCACAAAAATGGAATTTCTAATTCTAAATGCATGATAGCCTTGGTGCCATACACAAGGTTGTACGACATTGTTCCTGCTACTATATGAACACTTGTGCAATAAGCCCACAAGGTGTATGTTAATTGAGTATGCCAATATTTACCATGTTTTTTAATTGTTTTTCAAAGAATGAGCTCAATATTTTTATTAGATACTTCGGCTTTACCATTAGAGTGAGGATAGTATGGTGTAGAAAATCTATGTTGAATATGAAACTTCTCTAGAAATTGCTTCATCTCTTTGTTCTTAAATGTTGTGCCATTGTTAGAAACAAGGGTAGAAGGCAACTCAAAGTGAGCAATGATGTTGTTCAAAAGAAAGCTACAAATGGCTTCAACATTCGTGGTCCAAAGCGGGATAGCTTCAACCCATTTCATAAAGTAATCTGTAGCAATGATGATAAATACATGTCCTTTAGAAGTAGGTGATATTTTACCAGTAATATCCAACCCCCAATTCACAAAGGGCCAAGGAGAGGTATAATTTTGAAGCTCTTGAGTAGAAGCGTGAATGAGATGACTATGTTGTTGAAATTGAGGACACTTCTTGACAAATGCAAAGGAGTCTTGTTCCATCGTTTTCCAAAATTATCTCATGTGAATCAATTTTTGCACCACCTGGATTTACCACTAAAATTTCCAGCCCTAGAGCCCGAATGGGCTTCCTTAAGGAAAGGGGTATTTTCGCTTTAGTGAGACATCGAAGAAGAAGACTATTATGCAATTTTTTGCACACACACCCCGCTGAAAGTAGGGACCCTCTTTCGCTTCAATTTTGGTGTTTTGGCCCTTTCTTTTTGTGGTTTTTGTCTTATTTAGGCATGTGCTTTAACATTTATTTTGAATGCCTAAGTGTTTCCCCAGGTTATTCTTTGAAAATCTTAAGTTCTGGACGAATTTCGGGCTTTTGCCCTGATTTGGGATTTTCCACCCTGGCCGGATTTTCCCGGATCCTACTTTGACTCTGGTTTTGCGCCGTGACTGGGAATTTTGGATCTTTGCGGATTTCTTCGTGGACCAGATTTTCCCGAATTCTGCCTTGTTGTCGATTTCCTGGATTCCCTTCTCTGGTTGTCTTGTCTATCACATTAATGGCTTTGTACGTGCTTTGAAGGCTGGTTTTAACTCAATTTTTGAGATCTTTGCGCCATTATGCTTAGTATTTGCCATTGTCTGAATTGAGAGCTGCACCCTTAGAGTTTGTTCATTGAGCTGTTGGTCGAGATTTTGGGGTGTTTGGCTTTGGCTAGTTTGATTTGGTAGTAGTGTCTTGGGCGTTCTCACCGGTGTCGGTTGTGGGCTCTTGCTACTGCTGGGATCAATTCCCGCTCTGTAATGGTATGTGCCTAATCACTCTGCTTTGAATTGAATTGAATTATGAATGGCATGTTGGTATTGTGAAACTTGTGGGATTTAAATTCCGTCGTAGTTACTTATTCCATGCTATGGTTATTCAGTATTGCACCCTTTGTCATCTCCCAGGTGAGTTTTGAGTTCATGTGTCCATCTGCATTTCGATGCATCTTGCCCAAGAGTAATTAGTAAACCCTAGTGGTGACTCAACAGTGGAAGCAATTAAATTCTAAGCTTGACTATGTGCTAATGGTGGATGGTGAGGTATGAAACCTAGGGCGAGGTCATGTCTGGTTATTCTATTTTAAAATTGACTTGGAGCGCAGAGAAAATTCATGGAGGACCATCCCTGACTTACCCTAAGTTAACCTTTCAATTCTGCGTTGGTTCAGTGTTTGGTGAAATCGTGACTTTCCGTCTCCCAAATTTCCATTGCTGTAACCCTTCGAGGTCAGCGAGATGTTATACCAGTCATTTTGTGTCTTGCTGAAGCCATTTGTGGGTTTGCTTTTGGTTGACAATACACTATAATTCTCATGCCGAAATTCTTTTTGTCGGCAAGATAAACCAAGTCACTAGGATGTCATAGCAGGTCCCTAAAGTCTTGCCGGTCTTCCGTTCTATCGCTATGACTTTCGCTTTCGGTGAGACCTTTCACCGAGCATGTTCGCTTTCGCCGAGCCTTGTTCCTTTCAGTCAGGGAGACATCCGTCCTTCACTGAGACCTTACCGCGAGATTCCAACTCTTGTCAATTCCTTCGCATGATTCACCGTAACTACTGGCTGTCGCCAAGACCTTGTGGTGAAGCCTTCTTTTCTTAGCGAGCCCGAATCTTTTCGCTGGGACCTCTAGCCGAATTCAAACCGAGCCCTGGTCGGCAGAACATCATGACTTCGTCAGGACTTCATATTGATAAACTATTGTCTGGCCAAAGTGATTATTTAAACCCACTAGTCGGTGAGACATGAAACTTTTGCCAAGACCTTACGGTGACTCCTTCCTTTGTCAGCGAAGCTTTGTGTAGTCGCTGGGACCTCCGACCGAACTTAGAACTTATACCGATATTCACCCGATTTGCCGTGACTCCCCTTTGTCCCTGAGACCTTACCCTGACCACCCTTGGCTCATACCGATATATTTGCTATGTCCCTTTTCACCGGGACTTCACACCAAAACCACCATGTCAAGATCCTTTCTGATAATATCTTTCAGCATAACTTTGCGGCTTTGCCGAGACTTCTCCGTGAGATCCAAACCTTTGCCGAAGCCTTTGCTCTGGAGTCTCCTTTGGTCCAGAAATTTTCCTTGCCCGCAGATGTCCGTCAAGGCTGAATTTATCAGAAATCTGGTGTTCCCCTGATTTCCCAAAAGTCCTATTTGGCTTGTTCTTCGCAGAAATCTGTCCCTCACAGATTTCCCCAAAATTTGATGAAATGAAGAGGAATATTGAATAGTGTGACATGTTAGTGATTTTCAATGCATTTTATGGTTTATTCATGCTACATTTGGATCTCCCATGTGATTTATTGATGAAAAATGATCAAATTTAAGGGTTAAGTAGGTGTTTCTTGGTTACTCCATTGGAATCTGAGCAGACTAGAATTTCCCAAAATTCCTCTTTGGCTCAGATTTCGCGAATGGCCTTGAAACCCGAAATTCACTGTGGTCATTTTATAGGAATTTTAACAACACCCTGATTATATGAGATGCATTCTAATGGTGTTTTGATAGTTTAACCTTACTTTCCTATGGTTTTTACTATGTTCTCGTGTTGAGTGCAGGCTGAATCAAGCAAGGGAGCAGCTGGTTCCTCGTTGTTTGATGCAGAGAGGATCAAGATGGATATTAAGAGCAAGGTCCCTGAGAGTAAGATCACCTCTGTTTGGTCAGAAGTCACTGATACAAATGTTGGCCTCTGGGACTATGAAGAATTTAAAGCAAGGATGGCAGCTGAGGATCCTCCTTTGGTGACCAGAAGAATGCAAGAGTCAGGCCTGTCCCATGTGGCTGGTTTCCCCTCAACAGTGCAATGCTATGAGCTGGTCCTTGAATGTGCAAGGCATTATGATCAGGACACAGAGGATTATTGGGCCTCAAGGGAGAATTATTGCAAATCTTAACCCGGTCTCCATTGCCAAGACCTTTGATATGCCAGACAGATCTCATGTGGTGGGATTCTCCATTGAGACAGCTTAGGACTTCTACGATGACCAGACCGTCAAGTCACAACAATTCATCAATTCTTGGCTGGAGAAACCCAAGTCACACTACTCCAAATTGCCCAAGCAGCTATATAGGGTAAAATTCAAGAAGGAATACTATGATGCCATCACCTTTCTTACTAGGGTGGTTGGATTGAAGAGTGCTAGTACATTTGAGAATTGGATGTGCCATGCCATTGTAAGGATGGAACAAGAGAAAATAGACTACCATTGGGCAGGGGTCATTAGCCAAGTAATTCACAAGCAATTGTCCAATGTGCTAAAGACAAAGACCTTCACAATGACCTCCTATTTGGTTTATGCACTTGCTAGGTTCCACCCCTACAGAGGATTGGATACAAGGGGCACCTTTGGACAGGATATTATTTATGAAGTTTTCCCTCAGTTGCATTGGGGAGGTTCAAATTATAGGAGAGCAAATGATGCATCCACTATGCATATTAGCAGAATGCTTCAGGAGGCAGAGCATGTCAGAATTTCAGATCAAGCCAAGGAAATTATCAAGAGATATGGAGCATGGTTTATCCAATTTCCAATCTTCTCCTACATTCGGATTGATGGCTGCCAGAGAGCCCCATACAGACTTCCAAGGTATCCCACTGACCACATCATATTGTTGGAAGTAACTCGGCAGATTTGTGATTTCGATGCCATCGTCAAGAAGGACAAACATAGGACTAGATTTGGTGGAGATTTTCCACTAAGGATTGGCACTGGAGAGGTATGTCCTTCCATTGGTTCTGCCCAAGCTTTAGAGGAAGAAATGAGTACTCTTGGCCTGTCTCTCCATTCCAGGAGATCTAGGTTTGACATCACAGGAGAGGCTCAAAAGAAGGCCAGCAGAGAATATAGCCACAAAGTCAATTTGGAGGACTACTAGGCCAACTGCAGTGATGAATACAAGGTCAGAAAGAGGAAATTCTCCTGGCTCCTAGTTGAATTAGTTCGATTATATAATGTAAGGGCAGTTCCTGACCAATTGGAGGATGATGGAAACTTGATCCAGGATCATGCCTACGAGGCCATAAAGGACAAACCAATTGTTTATGTAGATTGGTTGGAGGAGGAACAAACAAAGTTAAAACAACTGATGGATCCTGTTCTCAAATTTACCAAGATGTGGCTCAAACACACTTTGTGGGAGTTGGAGAATAAAGGATTAAAGTGCACTTATGACCTAATGGGAGATTTGGATCCCCATTCTACTTCTGAAGAATCTACCAAACAAGATCCTAAAGGAAAGGGTAGGCTGGAATCTCCTCTCAAAATCAAGATTAAAGGTATCCAAGAAATAGAGGTCCAAGGGATAGAAAAACAGAGAAAGCCAAAGGCCAAGAAGAGGATGAGGACTAAGAAGTCTGAGCAGAGTCCTGAGGCCGATGCTCCTATGCCCAAAAGGAAAAGAATGTAAAATTGTTAGAGAAGGCTAGCTCCAAGGTTGGGGAAAGGGTTGCCCCACTAGTAATAGATGTCGAAAGCTCAGAGGAGAAGGCCAAAGTGTATGCAAGGAAGTCTAGGACTCCTTCTCCTAAGGACAGTGTGTCTAGGGCTGTCCCCCCTCTGGTGGTTTCTCATGAGGAGCAACATGATGATGTTCCTTCCACTCATGAAATTCAAAGTGAACCGGGTGAGGAAGAAAATGTTGGGGATCATCTAGATATTGAAGGTGAAGAATTCCATGCAGGTGATCTCCACAGTGTGGAGGTAGAGATTGAAAAGACAATGCAGTCTCCTATGACTACACGTACAGATTCTCCTATTAGAACTAAGGAAGTTTGAGTTCCTCCAAGAGAAGAAGAGGCATAAATGATCCCATCACCTGAATAGGAGGAGGAGCATGTTGAAGAGGCAGAAAGTAAGGTGGATGAGACTCTCGATGAACAAAATTTGAATGAGGAGGCACCTAAGGGTCAACAAGGAGAACAAAAATAGGCTGAGGTGCAATTGGATTCTGCTATCCTGGAATGGTTAGACAAGGAAATAAAGAGAAAGTAGGTGGTAGTAGAGGATAGTCCACCAAATTGGGATGCACTGCTAGCCAAAATCGGAAAAGATAAAGGTAAGAAAAGGGCTAGAGTGATCTCAAGGATTGAGAGAGATGAGGCACATAACAAGGTTGTCCATGTTGCTACCCCTGCTCCAGACAAAAACATGCATGATGTGGCTGGAAATGATTACAATATACAAACTTTCAATCTTGGGCCTACATCGGTTGAGCAGGACATTGAGGATTATGAGGGCTCCAGTGTAGTCATTGTAGATAGGTTGAGAAAGGAAATAAAGACCAAGCAAGAGCTAAAGAGAGAAAATGAGAATCTTAGAAGATGCTTGGAGGAGTTAATGAAGCCACTACAATCTATCAATCCCTCTTCCTCTGTTGCAAATCCTCTGCCTCAGGAAACCATCACTGAGCTTGAAAAGATGAAAGCTTCCACCCTTGCCACTGTGAATTGGTTGAAAGGGGTGCAAGAAAAGGGTGATGAAGCTATTAAGGAGATCCTGTCGATTGGAAAGAATGCTATCAGGACAATTGAGTGGTTGAAACAGGTAATGGCACAGGATAAAGAGGACACCGACCTCCTCCTATAGAAAACCCGAACTCTAATGGAGTACACTCGGGATAGATTGGTGAGCGGAAAGATTCTTCCTTCTTCCAGAGCTGCCGAGCCATGGGAATGGTTTGAAACGTTGCAAATCCGACAGAAAGTGTTAAAAAGGATTCACAAGCAAAGGGGACAGATTGACGACACCCTAGCTGGCGTCTATGATGGTTCCATTGCCTTCTTTGAAATCATGATGGGATGAAGGAGAATCGCGCCCAAGTACTTGAGCTTGGAGCAGTTGAGAGAATGGTGGCATGATGTGTATGCACCACTTGATGATGGTTTTGTTTCCGAGCACTAGCTGGATGATACGGCCACCTACCTCACAGTTATTGATAAGCATGTGACATGTAAGGCAGAGTGGGATAGGTCGGTCAAACACTCAAGGGAGGAGATTGTGTCCATTGAGAGGTGACTTAGGGTTCTACCAGTACCACCTGTGGCCGACTTAGATGGAGCGTTCTTGAAGCTACATGAAGAGTTAGATTGGTGCAAGGATAATAGGGAAAAGAGCTAATGATAGGCTGCGACGCAATTTGTGCTTCCCCATTATCTTCCCACGCGTTGTTCGAGCTACATCATAGATCCTAGACCGACCTCGACGGGACACACATTTATTGCTTGTTTGACCCATTTCGAAGACTCTCTTGGTCAGGTGGTTGTGCTGAGTTATTGCTGCAAAACCCTTGCCTTGCTGACTGATTTCTCAGGAGTTTCTATATATTGGGCATTTGTGCTTCTTTGAAAAGGTTAGATGATTTTGATAGTTAGAAATCTAGAGAAAAATAGTTAGAAGTTAGCCAGTTAGAGGTAGAGTAAGTTAGCAAATAGTCATACTCAAGCAAATATTGTAATATAAAACCAAAATTGTTGCTACAGTGGACAATTTGAATACAAGAAATGACATTGTGATTTGGTGCCATACTTGTCTTCTTTGTTTTGCATGGTTCCTATTTTCTATCTTTAAAATTGCTTTGAGAAGGTTAATACTAAGGTTATATTCGATTGATAATGTTTGTGATTTACTACTTGAATGTTGCAGTAATCCTTCAGTCCATACTTTTCGCAACCAACTGATTGTTAGTTGCTTTGCAAAGTTAGCCTGGACTTCATTTTCCTTGTGCTTAGTTCAATCGTGAATGTCGTTCGTTTTAACTGCAATAGGGTTATTTGAATGCATATTCATGGTTTGAAAATCTTAAGAGCCTTAGAAGATTGCACTGTTTTTACAAGATTGCAGATTTATCTGGGTTAAGCGGAAATCAGTTTTGAGGGATTGGTCAATTCTGAGTGTTGGTTACTTTCATTGTTAATCTTAGGAGTAGTACTAAATTTAGAAATCTCTGTGAAACCCTTACTCTTTTTCTATTTCTTTGATTATTGGGTAAAATCTAGGATTGGAGCATCACCAGTTTGTTAAAGCTGATATAATCGATCCAGTAATCTGCTTGTAGTAAGGTCCCATTGTGATTACCAACAATTTCACATTTATCGCTGAGTTGTTTATGCATTGTTAAGACCTGACATAGAGACCTTGGGGTTATCTCTTGAGGCTTGTTGATAGAGATTTACCTTTTAAGAGAGATAGGATATTGCATCTTGTTTGTGTTGTTGTTGTTGTGCAGAAAACAACGATCAACAAAGACCATTATAAGACTTTCGATAAAGAACATTAGATAGTACAACATATTGGGTTGAAAGCTTTCATATCTAAGTGCGATCACTTTTCATTGCATTATCAAGAAAATTTCTAGTCCTCAGATAATTGTAAATGTTAGAATACCACTTCTTTGAGTACACGTGAGCATGCATAAGAGCATTAAATCCAGGTTGATTTGAGATAGTAGGAGAGCGAAGAATATGAACCATGAAATGTTATTCTTCTATATCTTTTTCCAAACCTGCATAAGGGAGGAAACACTCGCCATGACATCTACATGTCGATTTTCTCTCCTAGGAACATTGTATATCATAAAAGAGAAGTGATCAAACAAGGATAAGGCCAAGTTCCAATACTGAGATAGGTTATTCTACTTTGCTTGATACACCCCTTTAGGTGATATCAAAACCAATCCCACTTCAGAGCTAGCTTGACACCTTGATCCGTTGAAATACATCTCCCATACAGGCTCATGATTAGTCATAGAAATGTCTTCATTCGGAAATAAGTCCATATTAAGGAAAGAGAGAGATGAGGGAGCTTCTTCTAGTTGATCACCAACACCTTGACCCTTAATGGATTTATGAATTACAAAATTGACATCAAACTCAAAAAGAAACATTACCCATTTTGTTGATCTCCCAGCAAGATTGGTTCTAGTGAACAGATGCTTCAGAAGATCACTCTTTACAATAACATGAGTTTCAACATGAAGAAGATAATGTCTTAAATTTTGCATTGCAAATACGAGATCTAGACATTATCTCTCCATGGTATAGTAACACATTTCATAATCAATAAGAATGTGGCTAATATAGTAGACCGCCCTTTCTTTACCATCATCATCATACTAAGCCAACAAAGCTGATAAGGTATAAGGTGACGCAACGAGAAATCATAAAGGTTCTATCTTGCCTAGCCAACATTAAGATAGGAGGATTGACCAAATAACTTTTGATGGACTCAAAATCTTTCTCGCACTCATCATCCCATCAGAAACAGATATCTTTCTTCAACAAGCATGTGAAGGGAAGGGTGAGATCAACCAACTAAGATATGAATCTTTGAATTGCCTGAATCTTCCCCTGTAAACTACATGTGTTGCCAAAAAGTGTATAACTTGCTTGATATGGGAATAATTGATGATAAATTGGACTTAATAAGGCCTCAACTTAGTGTTGTGAGGTGTTTTACACATCCACATTAGGTCTTGGACCCTTGCAAACTGAATAAAATGCATTTATTGACGTCTTGTAAAGGTGTTGTAAAGTGTTGTAAATGAATTTCATGCTTTTCTAGACTTTTATGTGGCATCCAAGTCTAATGGACCTATTTTTCCCTTAATCCAATTTTATAAAATGTATTTAATGAGGTTTGTAAATTAAACCTGATTCTAATGTAGTGTTGTAATGTGTTACACATTCACATTAGATGTTGTGCCTTTGTAGGCTATGTGGACCTCATTCTAATGTTGTAAATTGTATCTAATCATACTTTCACATTGAAATTTGTGTCCTTATCCCTAATTACCCTTTCATCATCATTAATAGGCCCCTATGGCCCCATATTGTGCATCCCAAGGCTTAATTTGATTAAAGACCTGATAAAATCACCATATAAACCTAATTTCTTCACTCATCGAAAATCCAGCTGGAAAAAGAGCCCCTGTGGGACCAAGTCTCCCATTTGGGTGAATTAGTCCCATCCAGGTGGGACTAAGTCGCCCAGCCTGGTGACTTAGTCCCATTTGGGCTATTTTTGAGATTCAGGCGGGAAAAATTGAAATTTAAGTTTATTTTTCCTTCATGTCAACCTTAGCGATCAAATTAATAGGAAAATTAGGTGGATTTCCTATAAGTACAAGCTTATAAACCATAATTCATCATTCATTCATAACTCATTCATCTTCTATTTCAAGTCAAGCAAGCTAGGGTTTTAGCATTCTAAGTCATCAAGATAGCTTTTTCAGATATTCAAGGGAAGATCCTTCATCTATTGCTGCATAAATTCAAGATCTATCATCATGGCAAGGTACTAATTCTATTATTTCATGCTTCATTACATTATTTCTTCATTTTGGTTTAATTACCTAAAAAGGGGTTTGACCAAGGAAAACCCCCATGCCCTAACATCCAACATTTCTCTCTCTTTCCTTGTGTGTTTGCAAATTTAGGTATCTTGAAGGCTTGGAAATAATTAAAGATCAAGTTGCAATTTTTTTGATGACATCTCCTTGTTGATCAAGTCAAGATATCAACAAAAAGTCATTTATAGTACCGAAAATCAGAGTTTCAGAACTAGAAACCTGTCAAGAACCGAAGTGTAGACCGAGGGCTTCCATTTCCACTTTCAAATTTTTAGAAATTCAAAAGTGGACTAAGTCACCAATAGTGGCGACTTAGTCCCACTGAACCTTTTTTCCAAAGTTTTCTGTAGTTTTGGATACCCATTCGACCGAAATGGGTTCTGAATCAGTTTGTCCAAATATGGGACTAAGTCGCCTAGATTGGCACAAGTGTCCTAGTGGACTTCTACATCAGGTTTTTCAGAATTCCAGACCTACATTCCATCCTTTTTCATCCTCCAAGTCACACCTTCATTTTCATCAATTTTTGTTACAATTTACCTTCATTTCTAGGTGTGTTTGCATATCACAATGTGTTTTCAAACATCATGCATATCTTAGGTTTTGCATTAATAATCATGTTTCTTTTTCAGTTTATCACATTAGGACATTGTATTTAGGCATATTACATTCATTCTTGCATTGATTTGGAGTGTACAAACATTACACATTTTGGGTCCATTTCTATCCTTTTAGGTGAAAAACCCTAGAAGTGCTAGAGAATTGTGGATACCAAAATCAGTGTCCAAACTACATAGCTAAGAGATGTTTCTAGGTGGAGGCATGTTAACGATCACATCAATCTTGTTTATTTCGACTTTGATTCCTCAATGGGAAACTATAAATCCCAAAAGTTTTCCAACATCAATGTTGAAAACACACTTAAGAGGATTTAGTCTCATCTTATAGAGTCGAAGCCTTTCAAAAATAAGACTGAGATTCTCTACCTAATTCAGACGAGTCATGTAGACTTAGCTAGGAGTTCATCAATGTAGTCTTCCAGAATTTTGTGAATGAAATCATGAAAGATTAAGGTCATCACCCATTGGTAAGTTGTGCCTACATTCTTTAACCCAAATGGCATGACCACATAGTAGAAAATACCCCATGGGGTAGTGAAGGTTGTCTTATACTGATCTTCTGGATTAATATGAATCTAATTATAACCTGAGAAGCCATCCATGAAGGAAAAAAAGGCATGGCTTGCAGTTGAATCTACAATCATATCGATATTAGGCAATGAAAAATCATGAAGCCTTATTAAGATCATGAAAGTCAATACAAATACGAATACGACCATCAGGCTTGCTAACAAAAATGATATTCGATATACAAGGTGAACAATCAATAGGATAGATAAAGCTTGATTTTAATAGCTTCTCTATCTCAGTCTTAACCAACAATGCGACCTTGGGATTCATCTTTCAAGTGTTTTGTTTAATGGGCTTAGCATCGGGACCAAGGACGATATTATGAACCACTAAAGACTCATCAATATCGGGCATTTCATCGTATGACCAAGCAAAGATATCAGGATAAGAATGTAATAATTTAGAATGTTGCTTAGACTCTTCTAGAGAAAGGAACTTCCCAATCTTAATACCTTTTTAGAAGATTTAAGATCCATGGAAACGTCAGTAACTAGTATCCCCTTTAAGGAGAGAACTACGGTCTTCAGAATTGGGAATAGGAACATCATCATCCACGTTAGATAAAGGAGCCTCCTTGTCCACACTTAGAATGGATTCTCCAAAGTATGCTTGTTTGTGCAAGTGATACAAGAGTCATCAATTATGGTGAAAATAAGGCAAGTGGGAGTAGACACCTAAGAATTCCTCCAGTGCTTCCTCTAAAGAGAAAACATCTAAGGGATCTTTTTCAAATTCTACTTTACTCTCAATCAGCCTAGGATGAACTAGATCAAGAGGCTTAGCAGAGATCATGTTAACTCTCCACCAAGGTTTTTGCATAGACTGTTCAAGAGAATACCCTAGCCCCAAGTTATGCTTACGAGGCCTAACTTGGATAGGGACTTGAATTCCTTGTTCAATACACCCACAACCTTTATGGTTATAACCATATTTAAAGACTAGTTCCTAACCGGGGTTGTATCGTGTTTGCAAAGCCTAAAAAGAAGGATGATTGGACACATAAAGAGTGCCATTCCACCAATGGATTTTAAACATATCTATGAGATCACAATAATCTTTCTGGTCAGAATTGCAAAAATTATTTCCCTTAGTAGGAGCATGATTATTTTCCTCAACAGGAGTACAATCACTTTCCTTAATAGGATCCCAATTGTCCTTCTCAATGGGAAGACGGTCAACCTTCTTAGCAAAGGTGTTTGATATCATCAGAAGGTCAAGGTGGATAGGGTCGAATTTATATTCTCTGATGAAGAAATCAGTGAAATCCAAGGACCCCCAATCGTCACCAAGACATGCATCCAATTTAGAAAAAATAAGTGGAAGGGGAAGACTTAGAACTCTTTACTTCAGGATGTTCTTCTTCAGGGACATCTTTAGGGGAAGCCTTCAGGGTAGGCACCACTGAAGAGAATTCTTACTCATCAAAATATAATGACAAAATACAATTCTTAAGAGTAGAAACAACCGAGGCTCGACCAATAGCTGCCAACTCACAAAGGTGCACAACCTTGGGGTCAACCCTAATTGTAATAACTTCATTATTAGCAACAAACTTTATGCAATGATGTAAGGTAGAGGTTCCAACCCCCAAAGTGTGAATCCAAGGTCTTCCAAAAAGAATAAATTGTAAGGTAAGGGACCAAGCATTACATAAACTAGAGTGGGTACGATAACGGGTCCTAGCCTCAAAGGCAAGATGATCATGCCTAGGGCTTCACGACCAACATTATCGAATCTATGAATGTATAGAGAAGCAATAACTAAAGAAGAATCAATCTTGATCTTAGGTAATAAGTCTATGCCACATATGTTGAGAGCCGAACTGGTGTCAACGAGAGCACATCTAATGCCAATTTTGTTAATATTAACTATATAATCATCAAAGGGTCCGCTTGTTTCTACACATCCGGGGGCAGGAGTTCTTGCAAATAGAATGTAATATTTGGAAAATTTGCATGAATATGGGCCATCAACACATTAACATCCATCGACTTAGTGGAGGCAAGCAAGAGGATCTTTTGCAAGGCTTGTTGAAGCATACCTTGATAAACCAAAGCAGATTGAAGCAAATCCCATAGTGAAATCTTGGCTGGAGTAACATGAAGTTTCTTGACAAGATCATAATCACCAGGTGCTTTAGTCAAGGGTTTAGGTGCTGAAGGAAGACTTGGTTGTGAAGGCAGTAAAGAAGTAGGAACCAAAGTAGGTTGAGAAGTAGATTGATCCAAATTTTGCTGATTTCTTCTAGTGTTATATGTATGCCCTATGAAATTATAAGAATTTGTGGATTTTAAGAATCTTGTGTAGAGGTCTAACAAGCCATTAGAGACTAGAACCCCACAAATAGAATGTATCCTTTTAGGAGAAGGGCTAGCTGGAGTCAAGTAAATGATGAGTCTCTTAGGATTTTTAGGGGCCACCGAGATTACCACCACATTCATTGACTTCTCAACTCGCGAAGAGGAAGTAGACAGTTGTGAAAAAGAAGTTTGTTTGAGAGATCTACGAATAGGAGACAATTCCTCTAAGAAATCATCCAAGGCATCATCTAACCTATCAAAATCCTCAAAAAATTATCACAAACATTGAAACATTGCATAAAAAGATTTGACATCCTTTATGTCAGGTTCACCAAAAATGTAGAGTAGGGGGATTCACTACTCACGAGTCTCTTGCTTACTAAGAGAGTCCCAATGAATGAAATATCCTAAACTACCTTAGTTTAGTTAGTGGTTTAGAAAGAAGAATGAAGAAATTGCAAAAAACAAAATGAAGATAGAATACCAGAGATAATAAAAAATAGACAACTTTAGAGAAGCTCTTGGACAAAGTATGATAGCATAGGAGCAGGACACTGGCACGACATGTTTAAGTCCTAGAGGAGTGCTAGTGTCCTATACAAACAAAGCATTGAACCATCAGACATAATTACAAAGAATCTGCTAACTAATTCGGATATGAGGTCTATTTAATCTACTAAATTAATAGAAATAAAAAAATGCTGATAAAAGACAAGGAACGTAGAGGACCAACTTACAAAGGTTCATGCGCTTTGAATCCCTCCTCCAAGATCTTCACGAGCAACTTGCACACAAAGAGAACAAGGAAAAATGTTGGGGCAATTTCGAGGCTTGCCACAATCAAACTATCATTTCAGTGTTCCCACCTCCATAGACTGTCAGATAGATAAAGAAGATAATAGACACAAAGAAAAGTATACACAAAGTGATAAAATAAAACCTCGACTGGGAGGAGAACTCATATCACAAGATAAGACTCAAAGTGATAAAAGCAAACCCCGCTCAAGAGGAGAGCTCATACCATAAGATAAGACACAATATATAGCATAATAGAAAATAAACAAGAATCAAGAGAGTGTTACCAATAGTCTGTGACCCCCTCTAGGCTTGATAGACACAACGCTGAGATCTTTGGGTGTTGGAGAGAATTTAGTCCAGCAGAGCTTCGCCGAAGAGATGAAATCGAGAGAATGGAAAAGCAAGAGAAGAGAGCTAGAATCAGAGAGTGATCGAATGAATGAAAATGAGAGTGAAGGGAAAGGTTTTCTTCAACTGCATGGGCGAGAAGAGTTGTTACTCTCAAAAATTGACCACAGGGACACATGTTATGAGTCAAAGATTTTAAAATTTATCGTTTGAAAGTTCACAAAAGTACAGGGACACTAGCGTGCCGCATAGACGTCTACGCATTGTGCAGGCATCCAACTCATCGTTTTACAAGAAACGAGGTGGAAAATTGCTATCGCTTCATCATTGGTCCTTATGAAGTTGAAATCATGAAATTTTGACCTATAAGATTCTTACATCATAAATGCAGCTAGGCATCATAAATATGGCTAGGCGTCATAAATGCAAGGGTCAAATACGCAAATGTGAAATTGCCATGGGGTGCAATTTTATGACATTAAAGTTCCTCCCCTTAGGAAGAAACAAATCCAATGGTCAATGTAGAAGCAGCTCCCTGAGAAAGAGATGGGAGAAAATGTCTCATGATGTATGCCTCAAAAATCTGCTTAAGTGTCCACATGTTTGAATCAAAAGATGCCATATCAAATGAAGAAAATCCAAACAATTGTGAAAATCCTTTTAGAAAATCTTCCAAAGGTAATGTTGAAGTTCAATGATAGATGGTTTGTAGCTATCACCAAAGAAGAAGTGAATATCCTTAATCATGTTCCCATTATCTTCAATGCATGACTCAACAAATAACTATGCAACATCTAGCAATATCTCATCCTACAAAGCTAAAAGTGAAATACAAATAACATCTTGTTAAACTAAATTATTTTTTTGAAGATGTACAAGGTGGAATCTTAGCACAAGGCTCATGAAACAAGGTAGATGGAATCACACATAGGTTCAAGTTACAAAATTTATCCTTAGATATATAATCCACTCTAGATGCATGAGAGTGTAAGGGTAAAAGTACAAAGTTGTGTCACACTTTTATAAAGGAAACAACCAACACTGATCCAACTTTTAAACTTGAATCACTAAAAAGTGACATATATATTTTGAATTTTGAAATGATGTAAACTACTAAAATGTGTATTTTTTAGTATATTTTATATTTGTACTGTTTTGAAAAAATTAGAAAAATATTTAAAAATAGATTTTTATAAATTGACACTATAATTTAGTTGTGATAAAATAATGAAAATTGAAGTTACATGAGATGCCAATTTTTATCTAGTAAATTTGTATTTTTTTCCTTCAATTTTTTGTGTGTATTTATAACTTGAAACTTTAGTGCATGGGTATATTTTTTTCAATTTTGATAAATATATATTTTAAAATAAATATTAAAATGTGCGTGTATTAAAAAATAGTTGTTTCCATTCGACGTCAATTTTCATATTAAATATTTATCTAAAAAGAATAATACCATCTTGATATAGATTCTTTTATCTAATGCATCATATTTTTTACAATTTAAAAAAATAAGTTTTAGTAATTTTTCTTGACATGGTAATCAACCTAATATTTTGTGTTGATAACCTATTTTTAGTAAAAATAAAATTATATATATATATATATATATATATATATATATATAAACTAAGTTTATGAATCTACAAAAGGGTATTTTTATATTTTAAAAAAAATGTTATTTACATGAGTAGGAGTTGAAACATCAAGATTTTTAAATATATTTTTTTTTGGTAAACTGGCCTCAAAATAGTGCTACATGTGCATTTAGCCAACAATTTTAGTTGGAAAAGTTATGGAAATATCTAATTTAGCTAGAATGAATAATACTAGATCATATATTTGACAAAAAATATTTTTAGTTAGAAATACTTAAACTCACTTATGCTGATCATAAGTTGGCTGAAAGTGTGACAAATTTATACTTTTACTCATAAACTAGTCAATGGTATCACAAGATCATTAGGAGAAAAGTGTGAGAAGGCATATAATCAAGATTCATGATCAATTGTCCCAATTGCAATAATCTCTCTAATTTGAAAGTATTTGATAAGCACTGAATCAGGTGTGAAATCAACGGTGTTCCCTGCCCCAAAATGTGTAATTTGATAAATGGAAAGAAGATTAGAGGATAGTGAAGGAACATAAAACACATCATGGAATGTGCCATCGTCAATATCAATAGGTCCTTCCCATAAACACTCATATAAGTGTTGTTCCCCATCAGTATGTATGGTGAACTACAAGTCTCATATGAAGAGAACACAATTGAAGATGAAGCTGAAGATGAAGCCATGTGATGTGAGGCTCCTAAATCAAGAAGCCATAATTAGTTGGAATGAATACTAGTGGATGTAAGTAGTGCATGTCCTTTCATCTTGTCTATTATATTTTCCACACTAGTTGACCTTGATTGTGTAGCTATGGAATAAGAAGATGTACCAAATGACATAGATGGAGATAACTTAATATGATTCTTCTATAGAAGGTGTTTTAGCTAATCAATCTATTTTGCATAACACTGGTTCTCATCATGTCTTGAATTTTTATAATATGAAAACTTTGGTCTCTCCTTCTTATATGGTCCCACCTTAGAAGAGCGATATGACTTAGATGTATCTTGTGAATGTGATTCCTTTGTTTTCTTATTGTTCTTGGAATCCTTGTATTTCCATTTCTTTTCTTTGCTATTTGAAGTCCTCTGGTATTTTATTCCTTGTGTTGTACAATAAGAGCTTGTGGTTTGTAAGACTTCAATGTGCCCATTTGTACCAACTTTTCTTGCTATTTGGTGAGTGATGTAGAAAAATAATCAAGCGAAGGAATATTAAATATAGTACCAAGAGCATCTTTAACTTAGCATAAAATGTAGAAACAAACACTGAATAATCAAGACCAAGCTTGGAAAGGATGGAAAGAATCAATTGGGAGTCTTGCTTCCCAATAACACACCATGTCTACTGTAATCTAAGAGAATTGATTTTGGTGAAGAAGTCTTGGATGTTGTCAAATATATAGGATTCAAACTAATAAGTTCATTCTCTAATTGAAATCCTCTCAAGATATCTCACTTCCCAAATAAGGACTCTAATTGAGTCGAAATATAATTGGGTGTAATGAAAGACTCAACATGATGAAGGATATCATGAGATATAGACATTATTAATGTCCCAAAAGTATCATCACACCTATTAACCCATTTTCTCTTCTTTGTAGCTTTGGTTGGTTCAACTTCTATACCCATGGCCACTCTATACAACCCTTGTTTTTTCAGATGGATCTCCATTTATTTTATCCACCCATAGTAATTGTATGGAGCAAGTGGAGATATGTGGAGTAGATCCATGATTTTGTTTAAACAATTATATAAATTGAAAGAGAAGCAACAAGTGCTATAACCCTCACAATGCAAGAAAAGTACCCTCTCGTTCCAAAAAATGTGACCTTTGATTGCATATTTTTCAAGAAAATAACCAAAAGAGAAAACTTGTGATTTGATAAAAATAATAGGTACTTGGTAGATATTTTAGAAAAATAGGTTTGAGATCTATGCTAGAGGGTTGAACCACAACACAAGAATCACAAAAAATCAAGATCAAAGTTAAAAGTTATGACCCTAGAAGCGAAACAACTTGATATGACTTAAGAGGCCAATAAAACTCACTAGTAGTAAAATTTAGAAAAATTAGCAATGTCATTGGATAGGGATCAAAAATAGCTTTATGATGGTATATGGTTTAAAAAAATCCAAGTTTGTACACCCAAGATATGTTTTATTTGCTAAAAATTTCCTAATTTGGCTTGTAGGGAAAATTGGCAGCTAAATAAGTAAGCCCAAGTGGTCACATGCAAGACCTCTAGTGGAGTGTAGGGGGCTAGATATGGGCTCCTAGCCCCTAGTTGCTGATGTGATTGGGTTGGGGGGAGTGTGGGCTTGATAGAGCAATGGGTTGGAGTAGCAATGATGATAAAGAGGGGTGGAGGTGGTTGCCAACCGGTGAATTGGTGGTAGCTTCTAGTGTTAGTTGAAAGAATCTTTTGATCAAGTATTCCTATAAAAAAATAGTGAAAATCGATAAACGATGTCAATTGATGGAAAGATGATGTTAGCTTTGCAAGCACTAGCACAACATAGTATGGTTGTCAAAAAATTAAATTATTGGCCTCTATTTTTTAAAATAGTCGCCAGATGTTTGCACTAACAGACTAAATTATTGCATAGGCATATGAATTTATGTTCAATTCTACACAAATAGAGTATGGTGGCACATAAATATTATGTATTTGTATGACTGTACGAATTTTGTAGAGTTGTACAAAAAAATTCCTTGGAAAATGTGTCCTACAAAAAAAATCATCCAAAATCACCCTACTTAGATTTTGACTATTTGATAGTAAATGTTAAGGTTTTTGGGCATTCTGGATGCAATGATGAGGTTTTTTTTGTTCAAAGATGCATCATTTTTTCCAAGATGCATCATTTTTTCCTTCAAGGATAGATCTCTCAAAATTTAGATAGGATGTTGTAGATTTAGTGCTCTGATACCATGTTAGAGTTGATAGTTGAACCCCATAGCTCCTAGAAATCACCTGTAACCAAAATACCTATCACAAAAAGAGATCAGAGCAACTAATTTTATCAACAACCTAATAATTGTATTGATGCAATAATCTTCTCAAATGAATGATTACAACAAATGGATCTTTATTAAAAGGAAAAATGAAAACTCTAAACCAAACCCTAGGTGAGGATTAGATTATCTATCATGACAAGTGTTCTCATCCTATGCTATCAGAAAACATGACTTGAAAAGAGAAAAATGCTCCTAAGTTTAACTTAAGTGAAATAAAGTAAAATGGACCTAATAATTAATTAATTATTGGATGATTACGTTTTTATTCTAACAGTAAAACACATACATACATCTTCCTTGAGAGCATGTCATGTACAAAATGCACAAAGTAATAAAATGATATGTTCTAGATCTTATATTCTTCTCAATCTAATTCTTTGTTTGGACTATAATTACTTTCATACACATGTAACACATCTAGGTCCTCATTTAGAGAATTTTCCCCAAGACTTCCTAGTATCTAGATCACATGAGATGGACAATTGGAGATGGCAAAAAGGTTATTTTCTTGGAAGATGCTTAGATTGAAAAATAACCCTTACTTAACGATCCTAATTGGAATTTGATCATGGATGATTTTTAAAGAAAATGGGGAGATAAGGTTTTTGATTATTTGGAAATTGATAATGGAGGTGGGGAATTTTAGAAGATATGGAATGCCATACTTAGAATGATAATCAAATAATCATAGTTTTTTCTTTGATGAACTAACTTGAACATATTCATTTAATGACAAAAATAAGATGTGAAATAGGGGGAGTTCCAAAGGCAGGGACTATATAATAAATTCAAACTATGATTTATTACATATGTGAAGAAGATAATATTTCCTTGGAATAAAATTTGGAACATATATGGTATTCCAAAAATAAGCACTTTTCTATGGCTAGTTATTCATAATGGAATTTTGACTACTCAAAATTTGCAAAATAGAGGTTGTCAAGGTCTAAATAGGTGAACTCTTTGCTTTAATAAGGAAGACAATTCAAATCACTTGTTCATTGAATGTACCTATTCCTAGGAAATTTGGTATATAATACTTAAAGATCTAAATGTAGATTGGGTAATGTTACACAATGTAAGAGGTTGAATCTATCAATGGATAACCTCATTCCATTGTGAGAGATTGAAGTGCATTTGGAATTTGACTGCATCATATTGTGCTTGAGGAGTTCGGTTGGAAAGGAATAAATAGATTTTTAGAGATGAAAGAAGAATATCAAAGAGGGTCTATTCCCAAATCAAGACTACAATGATTGAGATAATTAAAACCAAACACATTAACACTCTTAAGTAGTCTTTATCAAAAAATAAGATAACAATAATATGAGATTTACCATGTGCTCCAACTTCTATGTTAAATGCTAATAAAATCATTAAAACAAATGTTAAGTAAGATAGTCTGGTGGAATGTTGGATCGAGCTAAATTTTGATGGTGCTTGAAAGAGGAACCTAGGATCTAATTGTAGTCATTCTTTATAAGAGGCTAAAATTGTTGAGAGTAAAGTTTCCTTTTGGATGAAGGTGGTTTACTTTGTAATCCTCATTTAGTTATGACATGTTGTTAGCTGTGGAGGAAAATTAAGTGTGATGGTCCTCAACCTTAGATTTATTTTAGAATTTGGATTTTCCTTTATGTTAAGCTTAAGGCTCAATATGTAGTTTTCAAAGGATTAAAGATATTTTGGATGGGCAATTGTGTTCAAGTAGTTCATGGATTATGTTTCTTTGCTATTGATATAACTTACTAGCTTAAATAGAGTTACAAATGTTGATGCATGGTCACATAGTTACTCTATTGTCTAGAGGAATATGGTGGCTTTAATGTCTCTTGTTCCCTTTGTTTTGTCTTGTGAATTCTTTAGGGGATTCCTAGAAAATATTAGGATGATGATGGTTATCCTAATTTTATTAAATGATATATTTAGAGTTTTTGTAAATAGGATAGGGTCTCAATCATAACCTTATTTTATCTGAATAAATTTAAAAATAATCATAAATTTTTGATTAATTGTCTTGTTTTCAAATGAGAAACCTAATAATATAAATTAAAAGAAAAAATGTCAAACATCCTTTAGTTTATTGGTAAAGGTGATGACTCACAAACGACACCAAACAAAAAAAAAAGAACAAAATCCTACCTGAAACAAATTCCACACAATAAAAACACTTCAAATTCAAACTTTTAACTCTTAACCAAAAAAACAATAAAAAAAGAAGAAAGAAAACACTATTCCTAAAATATTTGGAATTAACAAATTTGACGTCACATGTTCTTATACCCGTTCTTAAATGAGCAACTCATTTTCTTTTCTTAAAGAAATGTATTAATCCTCAATCATACCATGCTATTCCTTTCCTTCAAGGATCTATTCTAAAAATGATATTGATAATTATCCACTAAAGTATTTCATGCATTTGGTGTCTAAATCGCTTCTTCCCGATTCATATATAATATTTTGCTGGGTTTTACTGGGAATCATGGCTTTCATAAAGCTACCTGTCTAGTTTAAAGTTTGGACGACTATTAGATAACTAGCTTATATATCTTAATATTAATCTATATAATATATGTTGATATCATTTTGAGGTATTTTTTCTTTTTTCTTTTGTATTTTAAAAAAATACAAAGAAAAAAAATATGCCTCAAAAAATATTATTTTATTGATTAATATTATCATTTAATAATATTATAAAATATTACTATTATATTAATATGGAAACATTAAAAATATTACTATTTTCATAATGGAAACTTGCTTAACAAAAAAATAATATTGTGATTTAATAATATTACAAATATTATTATATACTTTCTCTTCACATTTCTAATTCACACTGTTTGAAATATACAGCTGGCTGGCATGTGTTTTTCTTTCATGGATAGTACTGGGGTGCTGCCATTGTAGTGTTACGGGCGTAATAAAGATTTGAGTAATTTTCCAAGGCCCTTCCATGCATCTCAGAAGAATGAAACAATTATAAATTTGAAATTTTGCTATTATTTTTTGGGATTAAAATTTTCAACTGCTGCTAACAGTTGGGAGTTACAAACTGACAGTTGTTGCAAAGAGACTTTTATGTTATTTCAAAATTTAAGTGGATTAACTCTTTTTGGAATAGAAAGTTTATCTTTTTAAATGGATTATGATATGATGAATAAACATATATCTTAAACTCTTATAATTAAGAAAAAACAATCTGTTAAAATCAGATAAGACTTGAACTTCACCAGATCAAATCTCTTAAAAGAATTTAATCTTAATAAATTAGATAATAAAAAATATAAATCTACGGTTGAAGACCATCATACTCAATTTGCACACCCCTTTAAAGATTGCGAACCTGTTTCCACGGAGGAAAAGCAGGCATCATTTGATGACTTTAACGATATATTTGGTACTAAGAGAATCACACCCGCCATTAAAAAATGTGATGTGTATGACCAGCCTAAATTTGATGGCTGTATTGCAATGTTTAGGTGTGTTTACTGTAAAATAAGTATAACATTAAACATATATACTAATTAAATTCTGTAATAGTTTTTTCATCATTTCCCTTTCCATATCAATTAAAAAAAAACTCTACTAGTGACAATTTGGATACCGTCGAAAAATCTTTTTGGACATGTACTTAAAAATTTGTAAGATTATTTATATATTTTAAACGAATAAATGTCAACAAAAGATTGTTTCACGGGCAGAGTCCACCGTCAAATTTAATTAACACAAAACAGCATGGTGGGCTGTTTAATAACAGGCCACTGTAGCTTGGGTACCGAAGGTGCTAAGTTCGAATCCCAATCCTTGAAATTCTATATAACTCTATACCAACCTTCAACTGCCTTTTTCTGACTTCCAAATATCTCAAAGATGTCTGAGAGCGCGCGGAGGAAAAAACAGATGAAATTATTTGGGAGTTAGCTGGCCTAAAGGTTAGAACAAGTTTTTTCTTGCCATTGGAACAGATACATGCCCTTAAAAGAACGATAGAAGCAATTAAATAAATACTGGAAAAAGATGAATCAAATCAGATCAATATCTGTTCTGTTAATCTTATCATATTTAATTTGTTTATCATCTTGGTGATAGATCATGAAGTGTGATCTAAATTGTGGATGTAAAAAACTACACACAATTTATTCAGAAACCTTGAACACTAACTATCCTGAACTGTGGAAACAAAATGTTATTAGTCTTATCATATATCAAATATTTCATCTTAATGGAGGATGAGATTGGAAATTTTGATGGAAAAAATTATACTATTGATAAAAATACAATATCGATTCATGGACTGTGAAGATCTTATGAACTTAACAATCAATCTCTTCCGGTCATTAAATTATTAAAAGATCTGAAAGAATTGGAGAAGAATTCCTCCACGAAATTACATAATCTTACAACGAACAGTCCACCGGATCGCGAAAAAGGGACTAACAGATAAAGGAAATAAATATAAATTGCAGGGTCCAGTTCATCCTCTGATCACGTAGAGATGACCTAAAAACCCTAACTTCAACTGCTTGCAACAACGATTAGTTTAGATGAGCAAAAGCATGTACAGCGTAATCAGAAACTTACAAAATTGAAACCTGCCGTCAACCACCCCTGCGCTACTCCGCCATTCCTTCATTTATTGAAACTGAAATTCCAGAACGGAAAGCAAACCCTATTCCTGTTATGTATCTTACAAATCATGTCTCCCAAGCGGAAGAGGTGTTATCCAAAGCAGCAGAAGATATGGCTTTGGAAAACTCGGCGAAACTGATCTGACCATCACCGTCTGTATCGGCCTCCCTTATCATTCCTGTCAATTCCTTGACTGTGAGAGCGTGGCCTAGCCGAGCCATGGAGTGCGCCAGCTCTGCTGCTGTGATGAAGCCGTTACCGTCTCTGTCAAACAACCGGAAGATGGCGCGGAGTTGTTCTTCTGTATACGGTGTTTTCTTTTCAATCTCCTCCTCCGCCTCCACCTCCGCCTCTTTCTCGGGGGCCACGAGCGAGACGAATTCAGAAAACTCAATAAGTCCATTATTATTTGTATCGGCCTTCTGAATTAGGGCTTCTAGCTGCTCTGGGCTGGGCTTCAACCCCACAGATCGCAACAGCGATCCCAATTCCAGCTCCGTTATGCTGCCGTCATGGTTTCTGTCGAATGACATAAATATCTCCCGCAACTGCGCGATTTCATCCTTGTCCAGAGAAAGACTCTCGCTTTGGCTCATCTTGGCTGGCTAATATACAGATTTCTTATAACTCAGGGAAGAGATTCTCGTCCTGGGCCAGCGCAAGCGTGATCATGGAGACTGGTTTGTGCTCCTGCGATTGAGGACCAAATAATGAAAAAATCATATCCTCTTCTCCCTTTCATACATGCCCAATTTCTGTTTTGGTCAAATTAACCGTAACAATCGAGTCTAGAGTCTAGACTCCATCGCTTGCTCGGTCGGAGGTTCGAAACTTTGTACGGGAGTGTCAATACGCGTTGTCTTCGGAGCCCTTAGGAATTTGCTTACGCGTACGCTGCTATATTTCATTTTTATTGACCAAGTTAAATTTTGTTTTCCCGTAATTGCGGGTAGCTAAGTCATTCGTTTCGGTATTCCTACGCCACCCGGTGATGGTGGGTTATAACTAATCCGTCGCTGCCACGTGTCCATCGGAACAATATGGGACCCACGGGTGAATAAAAGAAAATAAATTATAGAATAGGCGGTGAACTGGAGGTTTAACCGACCAACCACAAATGGTGGGCCATCTCTATTTCTTATTGCATGCGATCCATTTGAAACCTTTTTTAGAGTTAAGAGCCATTTGATCTAATTTAGGATGCATAATTATCAAGTATTTCCATTTTTATATCTAATTTTAAGACGAAAAGTCAATGGAAATTATTGAAAAATGTGTATTTATGGGATTTTTTTTAATTTTTAAAACACTAGTTCATTGCAATGGTCCTACCATTTTAAAACATTATTATTTTAAGTAATCATTTAGTTTTATGGCTGAAGAAACTTGATAAATATCTTAAATACATTATCAAAAAATATTATTTTTATTTATTTTTTTAATTTAAGAGTTTTTCTATTTTATTTTATTTCTATTGTTAACTTTATTGCTATTTGTATTTACTTAAAGATTATTTTATTTATTGAAGAGTTAGTTTATCTTATATTATTTACTTAAGAGTTATTATATACTTTGTCTTTTAAAAATATATGTTGGTTGCATTATAGTTCTTATGTACATAGTAACGATATGAGACCTCTTGATGTCAATGTAGAATGTCATCAATGTTAATTAATGTTTGTAAAAGGTTAAAATTGATCTCTTGGAAATATGGGTAGAGTAATATTTTTCTAGGTGGTAGTTTTATGCCATATTGGAAAGACATTAATTTTTGTATTTGCCTTGGAGTTATAATGAATCTTGGGTGTAGAGTCAAACTTGGGTGCCCATATTGAGAAATATCACTTGAGTTAACTTATTAGAAAAATTAGCAAGTTTTCTTACTACTACTTTTCTTATATATAAAATTTTTGCGATGTGATCTAAAATTAGTTGAGTAGGTTGGCTCATGAAGGTGTCAAAGTTAGGTGCATGCTACAAATTCACTTGTTAGTCACTTTTAGTAGTGGTATAACTATAATTGAGGTTGGTACAAGTGTTGCTTGGGCTACTATAGGTGTTTTTTTGGGCCAGTAAAAATATTGTGTAGGTTGTTACAAACATCATATAGGTTGTTTGAGGTGTTGTTTAGGTTGCTACATGTATTGTGTAGGTTACTATAAGCATTGTGTAGGCTACTATAGACTCGATAACAAGTTACTACATGCATGCTATATCTTACGCCCTAGAAGACGTGAGGTCACTTTAGGAGTGTTTTCTAATCTCATACAAGTTGTGGTGGTATTATTCTTTTGTTGGGATTTTCATGGGGATAGCTATTACTTTCAATAATAAGGAGCATATTAGAATGAATATGCAATGGGTGCATCAGTGAAGAAATGTGTCTATAAGTTTGTGGAAATGGTCTAAAACATTGTTGGGAGATTTGTGGTGACAAGAATCCATATCTTTACTCATTTTATAAGAGTTAGACTAGTGGTTATTATTGTTGGAAGTTATTGTAGCGTAGAATAACACGAAAGGGCCATTTTGTTCCTGATTTGACAATCATTTGACTTGGAAAAGAGTTGTGTTTGTTCTTTACTTGCATTTGTCAACAATAGGGGGGGATGTTATAGCTATTCCTTTATAATCATGACTATTTGCATTACCATTCAAAGTTGTGTTAGCTTACATCAACTTTGTTGGGCATTTAAACTCCTAAATTTCTTGGAAACCATTAAGGCTAGAAAGAAAATCATTTAGGTTCCCATCTAGATTTTTAAATGGTTGGATGATTATGAAAGGCTAGCCATTGGCATTCTAAAGCAAAAAATATTGCCCATCAATGTAAAGCTAGAGAGGAATAAAAAGAGTCAAAAATAAATTTTGAAGGATTGTTTTTGCCAAACACTCTTATTGTGGTATTTGAAGAACTGTCTCTAAATAATAAGTGAGATGTTATGCACATACTCTTCCTACAATTTTCTAACCATTTTTCTCTAGATGAATTATTGTGTTATGTGAATGTTTCTTGTGTTATTGTCCCAGTTACTAATAATTTTATCTTTCTTTGTTGTTTTACACACATTAATATTACTACTAGTAAGATAGAATCATATAGTTTAGTTCATTGAGAGTCATGTGGGATTCACCTCTAAAAGAATATATTTTCAAATGCATGCATATTTGAATTTCTTAAATAACCAGAATATAACTCAATATATCACTTCAATATTAGAGGGAAAGGGGATAATTTAATTAATGTGATCTATAGGTAAGTATAATTTGGGGGTTGAGAAGCATTCATAGAAGGGGGGTCAGGTGTTAATAAGTGTCATTCTAAATTCTCTACATATTAGTTTACATAATTTAATTAGAGGAAATGTCATTCACCATTTTTTCTTGCCAAGGTCATGAAGCTATCTTTTTCTACACCATAGTCTATCATATTGTGTTAGAGATTCATAATCCTGGAGGCACTTGCTTAATCCCAACTATAATGTAGTTAACAAAAGAAATCATGGTCACACCAAGGTCATTCTAATTTAGTACAATCCTACCCAAGTTTCCTAAAAAATTATTTATTGGACACCTTTGTTAATGTCATGACCTTACCGAGAAGAATGACTAAGTATTTTTGAAACACATCCATTATAATTTAGATCAATATATATTATAATTATGTTATAGATTGTTCGGGCGATTATTTGTGATTTTTTTACATAATTTTTAATAATGTGTTTTTCATAGTCAACAATATTTTAAAAAGTGACACTTATTCTACAAGGCATATAAATTATTAGTTCTTAAACATAGATTTGTAAAATCAATATCTAGTGCACACATATTTTTTCATAATTTTTTGTTGCATTTTTTATTTTTTATTAATTTTTGAAGTGATGTTAATTATAAATTAGAAAGGTTTATTCAATAACACATATTTTTTATATATATCTAAACTAACCTTTTTTTTTGTTGAAACAAGGACATCAATACCTAGTGCATAGATATTTTTCTATTTTTTTCTATTTTCATATTTTTTCATGTGTGTGGAATAGAGACCTTGATGTTCAATGAAAACCTATGTTCAATAGAAAATAGAAAATTAATATTATGATCAAATTAAATATTTTCAAAATTGTGCTTGTTGGAAAGCTTTTTTTGAGGGCTATGGTCTTACAAATTACCTTGTCATGTTGATTCTATTTTTGGTCCAACTCAAGGTTTGAAATAGAAAAATTTGAGCACTAAGGTAGAAAGGGCAATCAAAGGGTGTTCGCTTGAAGGGCCTTTGAATGAAGGTAACTTTGAGTAAAGGTGTACAAGAGCCTTCATTTTGAGATACCTTTGTTTGAAGGTTCCCTCTATGTGCAAAAAAAAAATTTAATAGGTGAAGGGACATTCATTTGAAGGTCTAGCTTTGTTTGAAAGTATTTATATAATCATCTTTGAATGAAGGTGTAAGGAAGCTAAGGTAGCGGAACAACTTCCTACACTAATCTTGAGAGGAGGATAACATGCAAAACTTTTACAGATCTTTAATAGTTACATAAAATTTAAACAAAAATAAACATTAATATCATGCATACCACAACACAGTGATTTACGTGGGGAAAACCCTTTCAGGAGAAAAATCCCACACTCCAAAATCTGCCCAATTTATTATTCAAAAATCACAAAGATTACGATATACTTACAGAGCAAGCTTCTCACAGGAGTATCACCAACTAGAGATCTAGAGGCAACACGACCACTATTAGACTCTCAGAATCATCATAATACATAGACGTAATACAATTCCCTCATAAAATAGGGTTTCCTTCTAGGGAAAGTCAAGCTAATAAAATATCAATCTTCAGATCTAAGACCTAATGATGAACAATTCAAATTTATAATAATAAAATATAAATAAAATTTTCCTTTTGAGGGAACTACCCTTGAGCCCCCACAGGGCGCACAGCCCCCAAACCCCCCGTTGGGGGGATGATCCTCCCGGACCCCTCACGGGGGGGAACCCCCAGCGCCTCTCGTCACTAACGTATCAACAATACCTTATGTATCAATAGTAATTTATGTAATTACAAGGTTGAGATAAATTATCTCAATAGAAGGTACATTTGTTTGAAGATAAACCTTAAAATGAAGATGTTTCAAAATTTTCCTCCCCCTCTCTATCCAAAATTTTATGTCTTGTACAAGTGGGTTCACTATAGTGGGTTCATCCTTAAGTGTGAGATAAAATGTGATGAGGTTGTTGGAGTTGTATGTCTTGTTGTGTCTTTGGATTTACCTTTTCATGTTAATCCTTAAATACACTTTTTAAAGTTTGGAATACTTTATCTATTTTGTTTCCAAAAAATAATGTGCAATGTCAATTCATCTTTTAAAGAATGAACTCAAAAGTATTAATCCATGTAATTTTGGAATAATTTAATATTTCCTTACTAAGTTCAAATTCCTTATAAAATAGTTGAAGTAATATGGGATGGAGAAATAGGACACACAAATGATTCTTTCTATTCTACCTAAATTTGGTCCTATTTATTTAGTCTTTATCTCTACTTTTCATGTAGCAAAAACTGATTTGGGTGCATTATTTCACATGCCCACCATTGATGAGTTTGTTGTCTTTCTCATAATTGAGCAAGACAAGCTCATCCAAATGGGATCCCTTTAGTCTTTTAATTTACATGCCTTGGTGATTGGCAAGGACACAAAATAACATAAGGCTACTAGTAGTCAGAAAATTATATTAAAGAAAAATGATACAAAAGATGTTCCTAAAGGCAAGAATCATAAATATTTCAATTTTCTTAGAAAACATACATCCTCTTCTAAAGGAGGCTGGCCTAATAAAGAGAAATGTAAACACTATAAGAGGTCCAAACATAATGAACACAAGTGCATAAATAAGTAAATGATCCCTTCACACATCTTCTTGAGAAGAAAATCATTGAGTTTCTTGATTTAGTCAAGTACATTTCATAATATGAGCATTCATATAATAAAAAACTAGTAAGGAGAAAGGAAAGGGAAAATCTCTTGTTCCTATTGCATTGCAACCTTCTACCTGGATTACTGACTTGGATGCTTCACACCACATGGCTTTAGATCAAGAGCCAAGTCCCATGCTACTTATTCTAATGGATGATGATAATCTAGTTGAGATTCATGGGAAATGTTGTATTAACATAAATAATAAGACATTCCATGATGTTCTTTATGTTCCTTCTTTTTCAACTAATCTCTTATCAATCTAACAAATAAAATGCATAGGTTTAGTACATGGCTTGATTTTACTCTATATTCTATGGCTATTAGTGAGTTGTATATTTGTTTCATACTAGCACTTGGGAGGGAAAATCATCAGGCTTAGATATATGTATTTTCATACCTTGTTGTTGATTGTCCTTCCATTGCATTGATTACTTGTTCCAATAAAGTTAATAAGTTGCAACATGAGCAATTCACTCATATTTGAATGAGTACTACTTATAATAGCTTAGTTAACAAGGCATTGTTAATGGGTTTCCTTCTCTTCACTTTTATAATGGGGTTTATCAAGGAAGCATTCTTAGTAAAAACTTGAAGAGATGTTTGACAAAGACAAAGCATGGGGGGATACTCAAATCATAGAGACAATTGACAATGATTTTTTAAGTCCATTTTTGAAGCCTTATTTTAGTAGGTCTAAATATGTTCTTACCTTCATTGATGACTTCTCTCAATGTAAATAATTGGGTGTACTTTATTTGATAGAATGAAAAGTTATTTAAGAACTTTGAGTAAATCAAAGCACTAGAAGAAATAATTAAAAAATCCATAGTATTAAATTATGCACAAATAATGGTGGTGAATATGCCAACCGTCAATATTTACTTTAAAGTGGATTGACTTGCAACATATAAAATTTTATACAATTATCAATAGAATAAGGAAAAAATTCTAAAAACAAATCTTTGAAGGGAATAGAAAATTGCACGATCTAGTCTAGATCCCTTGCACCGCAATTCTAGGTAAAGGCTATGAACTATGAGAACTATATCTAGAACCAAGTTCCTCATTAAGAATTGAAAGGAGTTACTCATTTTGAAGCTTGCAATGAATGAACATTTATATTACAACATTTTGGGGTCTTCAAATGTCCAACATAGGCCCAAACACTAGTAGATATATGGAAGGCTATAGATCCTTAGTGTAGGCTTGTATATTTGTGGGTTATCTAGATGGAATAAAGGTATATTGGATCCTTCATCTAGCTACTCATGATTTATTTATTAAGAGAAAATTTTAATTTAAGGAGGGTTCTTCAAATCCAAATCTTAACAATTCTCCTCATTCAATCACTTTGGTACCTACACTTAGAACAAATGATAGTCATTCATATGAGCTAGATCCATATGAATACAATTTTTGTGATGAGGATAATTCTTCATCTACTTTATATGATGATAGTGATGATTAGTATAATTATCCCTCCTCACCTAGTCATAATTCTAGAATGATGTACAATCTCCCCTAATTCTCCTATCTTAGCCCCACTTTGGTCTATATGGAATTTACAATCTATAGGTGATTGGGTCAAATATCCTTTAGACACCATAAAAAAATTGATAGTAGATCCAAAATCCACCTCTTATTATCATTACCCCCACTTTTGATCTATACCTTTTTGGGAGGTATTAGGGATTCTTTAGTGGGATGCAACTATGTAGGAGGATTACAATTCCTTGACCATAATTTGAATTTAGTCCCCCTTCCTAAGGTAAGTTAACTTGTTCAATATATATATATAGATATATATATGAGTTAGTTGGTAAGTTCAAATCTCACCTCGTTGTTAGGAATTTTTCCTAGGTTACTAACAAATATTGAATTTACTTAGACCTTTTCACTTATTGTAAACATGAACTCTACTTGAATCATGATTTATATTATCACTACACATCACATTGAGGTTTATTAGATGGATGTGAAGAGTAACTTTGTTCACAAGGATCTTGATGAAGAGATATAAATGGAGCATCCACATAGTATTTTACAAGACTCTTCCTTGCTATGAAACTTAGAAATCTATCAATAAGTATAATAATTTATTTGGCATCTTTGTAGTAGGTTAACTCTCGCCTATGATTTATAGTCAAATTTGCTTTTCCTATTGTTGTATTTTCCTCACTTCTATCTATATATACTCCACCCATCACTTATTTTTGGTGATTGAGAGAGATTGTTTATGTTGTTTGTGTATCTCTTGTATTGTTAGTAAGTAGCTTTGTTTTCATATTTTGATTCTAGGACCATTTGTTAAACAATTCTATTGTTTTTACTTTTGCACTAGGTATTTGATAGTTTCTTGCTTATTTCTATGAGATAAGGCTATGAAACAAGAATGTAAGGGAAAATAAAGCCCTAAGAAAATTTTAAAATAAGATGAAATTTTAAAAAATGAGATCGAAAAAACCTAATTTAAAAGGCAACACCCTATAGGATAAATTAGATTCACCAAAAAATATAAATAAAATAAACATTTTATATAAATATAGGTTAATTAAATAAATGTAAAAAAAAACATACAATTAACTTATATTTAATTACAACTTGGGTTGTCAAAATGGTAATAAATATTCATAAAATAATTTGGAAAATAGATGCACATGACTTTAGGAAAAATGATGTAGAAAGATTGTTAATGTCAAATAGCAGTTATTTGGAACATATATAAAAATTGATTCTACTATTTTAGAAGATGTCTCAATCTCTATGCAAATCTATAACTTGTATTGGTTCACATTTGATTCCTTGAGGTTCAAACCCAAGCATTATGATCTTAATTTGATGTGCAAGAATGAAACTAGCTACATGGGAAGGAATTGGAAAAATACGTGTATAGGTTTATTTGCTTGAATCAACTTCCTTGTGTCTAAAACTATCAATGTGGTGTTTGTAAATATCTTAGGGGAGATTATCAAGTTGCTAGGGTCAAGTTCTTCTTGGTCAACCCCTTGGATATACCAATTTTATGGTTTTGCGTGAATATTGGAAGATAACATGTGTAGTTGTGTAGATGGCCTATGTGCAAATGGTATAAATCTCTTAATAAAAATTTATGGATTCAAATTGTGTGTCAATTTTTACATTAACGTTTCATATCATACTCCATGATCCATCATCAAGATGCAATGCAAAAAGATAAATGATTTAGTTCCCTCTCATGAAGGGTATCAATTAAAATCATGAAGTTTCCACAATCCATGACAATATTGTAATAATAATTTATGGATTAAAATTGGATGTCAATTTTTACATTAACGTTTCGGATCATACTCCATGATCCATCATCAGGATGCAATGCAGAAAGAGAAAAGAGTCACACAAACACATACCATGATGATTTCTTTATCCCTTTAAAAAATGAAGTGTACTATACTGATTTCTCCTTGTTTGACCATATGAATTAGATGCACATGAAATATCTTTAAACACCAAAGTATAACAATAAGTCACACAAACACATACCATGTCAACTCATAATAATTAATCAAAAAGGGTGGCTTGAGCTTTTAGAATTAGAATTCAAAAATTTTAATTTTAGATTCAATCCTAAGTGTCTCAAGATCGATCTTGAGTGGCACAAGATTTAATTTGGACTATGAGGTGAAAGTCCCAAGACAAAGAGCAAAAGTATGGAAGTTGGTGCAAATATAGGTACACTACTAAGAACTAAATAACAAATGTATATGTATAAGTACATGTGAAAGCAAATAAAAATATATAAGAATAAAACAAGAACCAAACATAATACAAGAATATACCACTTATTAATAAATAATTGCATTAAGACATCCATCAAAATGACCTCAATATTAAACATAAATATGCTAATTTCACTACTACAATACCTAATAAAAATTATGACCAATCATAATATTAATTACTCTTTGTTTTGACCTATATAATAGATTAAAAAATAGCTAACAACAATTATTAACCTAATAATTGAAGGTGTTTTCTTATCCTATCAATTTTAAAAAGAAAAATAAGATGAACAATATTCAACAATATTCAACAATATTCAACAGTTGAGAAAATAGAGGAACTCATTATCAAATTTCAAATTGTATAACAAAGGCCAACCTTAATAAATCTTCTATTTATTCTATTCTATTCTTAAATACCAATAAGACTAAAACATAAAATATAATAAAATGATGTCTACTCATACAACAGTTAAGGCAAAATAATATTATAATTATAAATAATTGTTTCCCAAATGAAAATACAAACAAATCTGACAAAATCCAACCAGAAAGCATAATATTACTATTAATACGATTTAATTGTTTTAAACAATTTAACTTGTACACGCACAGTTCACCAGCCGAGACATTCCCATAAGACCATTAAGCTTTGTCCTTCACAATCATTCAATCATAAGAGACAAATTGCCGTTCAGGTCCCAAAACAACAAAATTTAAACCGTACGTTTTGAGTTTAATAATAGAATAGAAAGGAAAGTTTTTAACATTTATAAGGTTTAAGATATAATTTGACGCATGATAGATTTAATTATTTTGTTTTTTTAATTGTTGATTATTTTTATTTATTTTGATTTTATATTTTTTTAATTTTAAAAAATATATATTATAAAAAAAATTAAAATATGAACATAATTAATTTAAATATATTCATTTCAAGAAAAATTCACCACCAGCAATTTAGTGCTATGGAAAATTAATCCCAAACTTTTAATGTGATGAATTTTCCGGTGAATTGGTGGTGGTGAATTTTCCTTGAGATGAATTTGTCATGACAGTGAATTTTCCGTGAATTGTTTTCGGAGGGTGAATTGCTGACCATTTTCCTTGAGCCACTTTTATTATTAATTAAAAGATAATATTACACATATTCACATAAAAATGTGAGTGGGAAAAATCACATCTCTAAAATCTAAATAAGCAAGAACTTATAAGACGAAAACAAACAAACCAGTAAGACTAGAACAAGAGTTGTAGTTGGAGGAGAAAGGGGGGTCATCCGACTTGCCCCATACATTAGTGGATTCTATAGTGATATCAGGGGCTTATGTAAGAATAGTAATAGGAGGAGGGGACCCTGATCATCTGACTTGTTCCATACATCAGTGGGGTCTAGAGGGACATCCGAAGCTCCAGAACGAGAACAGTTGTTGAAGGAGAAGGGGAATCCTGATCATCCAACTTGTTCCATATATCAGCAAAATAAAAAATGACACCAAAGAACAACTTTACTTTTTAAAATATAATATTTTCCTAACCTAATTACTCTGTACAAAAAACTTACAAAATAATTATCAAAGGGTGCTACAAATCACAGTTACAACCTCTGCATCTGTATCTGTTCAAACCATTATTGGCTTGCTTGTAACTGCTTTTTGACTTCAATACATAAAAATTAGAAACAATACCCGTAGGTAGTTGAATGTTTGGATTCTTAAATGAAATGTCTTGTCTGATTAAAGTAAGTCAAGCCGGCCACGGCTTGACGTGTTAAACAGGGATGTAATTATTTTTATCTTATTCTTATTTTATAATGGTGTGTTTGACTTACAGAAGGAAGAAACCAGGACAGTTTCGTAGTGGACTCCATGATCACCCACTTTGAAAAGGTAAGCATTGAAAGATGGGGGAACTTTTAGCTTTAAACAATCAGAGATCAACACTTAAAAAGAAAATAAAATCACCTACGCCTAATCTTAGTTTGAATGATTTCTTGTCATGTTATATATGTGTAAAATGGGCCACCATACAGACTAAAAAGCCCGAATGTCAGGTCATATAGACTGTGACAATACAGTGGACCTCATTAAAAGTGGCTTCCTTTTTATTATTACACACAGATGGCAGTTGAATGTGGGTCATCCCTGTCCATGGTTTCCTTCCATTCATCTGTATATTCAGATGCAAAGGATAGATTCATAAAAGTTGCATGACAATTAAACATAGTTTTGAAAATCTCTAAAAATAAGTTCAACTAAAATTTACCAAAAAAAAAAATCTTTTTGAAAATATTCAAATATAACTTTGTTCTAAACAAATTTTATTCTATATGTATACATCATCTAAGATAAGAGTCGCACACCTTCACAAAATAACAATGCCTATGTTAAATGCGTTAACGTCAAAGTGGTTTCCTGTTGTTCACTTCCTTTCTTCAATATATACTCTTTCGAATACATTCATTGTTGATTTAACTTCCTCTATAAGTTGTATTGACCTTAGATTCATTGGGTAGCACAAAAGATATATTTTAGATAACATGTATTTTTTGACATTGGAAGCAATCTGGCCATTCTTCATAATCAATTTCATCCATCCTTTGTATTTTGGACCAAAATCATTATCATTTTATCTTGTAACCATGAAAAGGAGCTTTCCAACACTTCAAACAAGATAAAAAATGAAATCAACATGTACAACTTACGTTGTTTTTTGTTTGTGCGAAGGTATTTTGGCACTTTTAAAAAAAATTATAACTTAAGTTCCACTAGTGCACTAGGGACAATTTTTTTCCAAAATGAAGTCTTTGGTGCACTTTATTCACCACAAGTAACTTACCTCTCTTCTTTTAATTTCTCTTGCACTTTGGTCTTTTGTTTAAATCAATGCACTAGTGAAGCATTTTTTGAACTTTGAGTTTCATCCATATATATTTTTTAAATTGATTACACCATTGTGTTCAACTTGAGAAAACTAATCATTCCCATAAAATTTCATTGAATTCTAATGAACTTGTAAATTTGATTTAAAAGTTGTTGTGTAGAAAAATGTACACCTTTACATTTTCACTTTATGTTTGGGTCCCTTAATTTAATTAGACTTAATTAAGCCTCTAATTGCCTCAATTATGCATTTAAAGTCCTAATTAATCCTGTTTTCTGAAAGGGAAACTTGTATTAAACAATTGCAAATATTAATTAAATTGCCTTGGAAGTTGAGTGTCTTGGATTTAGGTCCTAGGACCCATTCGCCCAAGGGAAAATGGGTCCTCCTTAAGTTGAGGATCTCAAGTTTTAATATGTTTTTTGCGGCATTTTTATGATTCAAACTCAAATTGCAATTGTCGGACTTTGACATGTTTAATTTTTGAGAAATTAGAAAATTACCTATAGATACAAGGTCTTTTTATCAATTCAATATCTAGAACCAAGAAGCAACATTAAGGAAAATTTCACAAGAGAAAAAATTAATGTCAAAAGTGTTCAAGAGCATATTTTTCAGCCATCTACAACAACATTCAAGATCTCAAGCATCATGTGAAAGTTATTTGCATCTATGCATATTTTTGGAGCTAACATTGTGACGTAGGTTTCAAGCATTCAAGTCAAATTTCAAGCATCAAGATCAACATCCAATCAAGCCATTTCATACAAGATCAAGGCCTTGGAGAGATGTGTTAGACTTCATTCCTCTAAGGATCTCCATTCAAGGGTTTGGTGAGTTGCAACATAGCATTGTTCATTCATCATTCCTTCCAATCATGTTTCATTTCATTTCAAGGTTTAATTACCAAAATGAGGTTTGACCACAGCAAACCCCCATTCACTGAAAACAAAAAAAATTACCTCTCTTTGTGTGTGTAGATTTATAGGCAAAGATGGATTGAAGATTGATCAAAAGTGCAATTTTGCAAAGTTGTCAAGACGCGGAATCTTATTTGCATAATTTAATTTTGATTTTCTGATAGTGAGATCTAGAGAAATCAGGAGTGTAAATCTAGGAGCAGAGGACTGTGAAAATAGATTTTGGATCCCTATAGCAAGACCCATTCACCCTACGGAAAATCTGTCCTAGGAGTACACTTAGCAACAACTTTTGGTGACTGGCACACATCAATTTACCCTTCTTAGATCTACTGGAAGTTTTTTTTTATTTATTGTTTTATGCTTTAAATTGATGATTCAAGTTTCACATTGCATAATTGAGTTCATTTACTATTTTTTATTTTTTCTCCCCAAAGTGTTGTTCAGAAAATTTTTACACCATCTTGTCATAAGGAAAACAACAAGATCTCCATTAAGGTTGACTTACCTAAGGGTTGAAAGTCAATCTTACCTTTGGGGATCTCTTTTTCCTAATGAAAGTAGAGAGATAGGTGCATCACTCCATTTTCAAAACCTCTATTTTTCTATGTTTCATTTTGGTGAACCTGACATTGTACATCTTAATTTTTAAAATTAGAGTCCATTCAAACCCTAGATCTAGGATTTGCATTAGTTTTCATTTCATTTAGGGTTGTCAAAATTGCATTAAGTTGCATCTCATTTAAGGTTTTAAATTTTCATTTTGCATTTTTTAAAATTTGAAAAATCCAAAAAATTGCATGCATATTACATTAATTTTGCATAGTACTTGCATATTAGTGTATTTTGAGTCATTTACATTGACAAATTTGGTCAAAATTTCATTTCAAAAATTTTCACTTTGTTCATCATTTTTCATTAATTTCATTTGCATTAGGACACCTAAATCTGAAAAATTCAATCACTGAAACCATAGCCCGCAACCTGAACTGGGAATTCAAACATTAACTCAGACATTCAAACTTTGATTTTTCAGAACCTTGACCTAGGACCCATTTACCCTAGGGTGAAAAGTCCTTGTACAGGTGTTGTTTCAAATTTTTGGGCATTATTGTGTCTCTGTTTGCTTCATTTTGTTCTATTGTTAAATTTGTGTTTCAATTTCAAAAATAAAAAAAATTATACTTGCTTGCATTAAGTTCAATTGGTCAAATTGAGTGCATTGTTTGAAATCAAAATTGGCACTAAAAGACATCATTTCAGGTTTTTGCATAGTAGAATCAATAAATTATCTTGTTTCAAATTTGAAAATTGCTATCTCTTTTTGCATACTTGCATTGCACTTCATATTTTTGGGTGATTGTTGCATTTGCTTAGTGCTCTTTCTCCATTTTGGGTGCACTTAGGTTTGGTGAAACTTGTATGAGATTCACAACCTGGTTTCCTATTACCAATACTTTAGTGAGACGTAGTTCGAGACTCATGCCATCCCACCCTACTACATCCGTCATGGATCTTGAGTTTTCCAACTCTTTCACTCATAGTGTTGACACTAGTCAACCCATTATGGACCATAGATTTGGTACCACATTTCAAATTACCACCTTACCCACAACCAATGTGACTGATGTTGAAACAATGGTTCCTCATGTCCCTGAAGAAAACCTAAAAAAATAGATGAAGCCCTAGAAAAATCGCAAAACTTTGTGAGTGATGCATAAATTGTTGGTATTGTGGTTCATGTCATAGATAAAATGAGGAAAATGCTTGATAATGAACAATGAATAGAATTTGTGTAGCCTAGCTCATATCATTGATACTCATGCCCCTACAATAGCTAGTTGTGTTCAAACTTTGGGGTACACTTAAAGTCAAGGTGGAAATCCAATTCCTCCTACAACTATGGCCTCTATTCTTACATACACTAATCCAACTGTTACAACAACAAGACAACCCACTAGCAATTCCAATACAACCTTAGGTATTTCCACTGGGAATCCCTTTAGCTTTGTGCATTCAAATCTCATATCTCCTAATCCATCTCCCCTCACAAAATTACAATTCACTTGCCCTCCAAATACATATACACCTCCACCTTATTCACCTCCATCTCACAACATAACCAATGATTATGTCCTCAACCAACTCTTGTAAAATGTTTCGTCCCTTCAACAACAAGTTTCCACATTGAACCAAAATCAAAATGACCAACCTTCACAATATGTTAAAAGAAATCCTTTATCCTTGGAGATATTGAGAGCACAAATGCCACAAGGCATAGAGATTCCTATATTTGAGAAATATGGTGGTAAAGGAGACCCTAGCAACCATGTATTGGTATACACAACCTTATGTAGTGATTTCATTTTTGAAGATAAGCTCTTGGCTAAAATTTTCCCTAGGTATTTGAAAAATACAACCTTTGAATGGTTTTTCTCATTATCGAATAACTCAATTAGTTCATTCAACGAGCTTGTTGATGCATTTCTCGACCACTTCCAAGTGCACATTGGTCCTAAGATGACCTTAGTTGACTTAATTAAATGTAAACAAAAGGATGATGAAAAGATCACTGATCTTTATAGCATGATACCAATTACTTTACTCACAAATCAACATTAAGATTCCTAATGCCGAATTTCAAAGAATGTTCATTGAAAATTTGCAAAAAACCATTCAAGACAAGCTTGGGATGATGAAATTTCCCTCTACACATTTGTGCACAAGTCTTCGTGACTATTAGAATTCGGCTAGTCACCCTGAAGCAAAAAGTCCTTCTAACCATCATGAGAAGTTTGAATTTGTGCCCCATAACAATTCCAACCATTCAAGAAACAAAATAAGAGCTTTTTACAACTAAATACACCCCAAACAAGTCAACATGTTAACTCTTAGGTGGCTTCCATAAAAACAATAAATCCATATTAGTTTAGGGAAAGGAGTAGAAAGTTACTCAATACCCTTCATTCCATCATGTTGCAACCTTTGAATAAAAACTTAGTCACCTTACCTTTGGTTAGCGCCATTGATACCACTACGCCCTTACCTCCAAACTTTAACTCAAATTCCTTTTGCCATTATCACCAACAAAATGGACATGATACAAAACATTGTAAGCATCTTAAACAAATTGTGCAAGACCTCAATGATTCTAATCACATCCAGATTGGTGGTGTTAATGATCAAGGAAACAAGTCCATTGCCCCACCCAACCAAAATTTATATTTTTTTATTAATCCCATGCCAAATCATAACATCTCTTTTGTAAAATCTAATGATGCCAAGAATGATGTGATGAATGTTGACATTACTGATGATAACATGAATGATAATGGTTATGATAATCTAGTCACCTTCATTGATGTTCAACCTTGTAAGGGCCAAACCAACTTTTCTATGAACATTTCTTTCTCACAAAATGACATAATCAAACATGCACCCAATGGTCCTCATTACATCACCAAAAGAATCAATGACAAGCCTACTAGTGGGATAATAATTGATCCCATGTGTGTAGAGAATGTGATCACCGAGGAATTCTTATTTGTGCATGAACTTTAACAAGATTATTATGAACAACTGAAAGCATGGATCAAAACACATAATGTTTTTTCTTTCCCTATGATAGGTTTGATCACTCTTCCTTTAAAAGTGGGACCGAAACAATTGAATGTCTCATTCTGCATCATCCCGTCATTGGACCAATTCTATGTGAAGCTTGGCTATCCATGGCTATGCTCCATGGATTTCATCATGTTGGTAGTGCATAAATTCTTAAAGTTTCCATTTGGAAATGACATATTTATTGTGCACCATAGTGGCTTTAATCATGTGTCTTCTCGTGATAATTTCTCTTTGGATTTCTTTTGGCAAAAAACCCATGGAACCTATTAAGCCTCATGAGGACTTATTTTTCAAATATTATCCAAAGTTCAAGGTAAAGTACATAGCAAAATTATCCCTTGGAAACATGCCTCAACCCATGATTGAGCCTCCTATCATTGATGAAACCATGATTGAACCAAAAGCCCTTCCAAGTAACCAAGACCAACCAATGGAAAATCCCCTACATGTTTCTTATAAAAGACCAAGAGATAACCATATAAGTCTCGTTGTTCCTCCTAAGATCAAACAAGTTTATAAAGCTAAAGAGAAAGTGGTTGAACAACCTTCCATGGTTCCTTCTGTTCCTCCCTTGTAGGAAGAAAAGAAACCTATGGTTGATAAACCTGCTCCTACACAATCACAACTTGAAAATCGTACAAGAAGAAATAGAAATTCTTAAGAGCATAGGTGTAGATATCATGATATTGCTGGTAAGTTAAAAGAAGAGAATAAAACATAAAATCAAGATCAAATACCAATTGAGACAAAGCATAACGATTCTCCACCTTCACCACAATGACAACATGAAACTTTAATGGACATCATCATTAGGCCCCCCGTTATGATTAATTTGGATGATGATGATGAGATTGCTCAAATTGATGAGGAAGTGCATAATGAGCTGAATTTATTATTTTCCTCTTCCATGAGATTAAATGATAAAAACCGTGATGACCCTCCTAACAAGAGTGGCTCACCACGTGTTGAACCTGGTGATGCTCCTAGTAAAACATTTGTCGTTGTCCCTTTGGCTAGTTATTTTCCTTCTACATATGATGAACAAGTTTGGGATGCAAATGACCTACTATAGGTTGACTCGCATGTGCCATACTAGTCTCATCTTTGTTCTTTTCATGTTCTTTATGATTGCATGTGTGTAATGTGATCCCCCATATAGTGTTGCTTGGCTTAATATAGGTTGACTCGCATGTGCCATACTAGTCTCATCTTTGTTCTTTTCTTGTTCTTTATGATTGCATGTGTGTAATGTGATCCCCCATACAGTGTTTCTCGGCTTGTATTTATATTTTTTTGAGCCTACTTTGGATGACCCTTGTCACTCTGTTGGTGCAAGGATACAAAGGAAGTGAATCTGTTGTGACATTCTTCTATTTGTATCTACATTCTTCTATATTTCATACACCATTATCTTTTCTATCGTCTTGTGTTTTCCTTTTGGGGATGATGCAAGGCATCGAGACATTTAAGTCTCTTCCATGTTGACCAAAATTATTTTATTTGTTTTTTCTCTCTGTGTCATTCTTCCTTTGTGCTTGTTGTTCCATGAGTCATTTGAGGAATGATGATGATTCCGAGCTTGATTATATCACTACAGCAAAGACATACGTTGATTCCAAATCCATGGATCCCTTATGTGTTATCTTAGGATTGCATATGGGGGGAAACCCTCCTTTCCATGACATAGCTCTATCTTAGAAACATATGTTTACATAGGGTTTTTGAATAAAGCTCTCATGAATTGGCATTTATTGTGTTCTACTTTAAAGTAATTTCCCACATCATGATGTTTAGCAATTTATTTAAAGTGGGGGCATATGCATCCTTGCTCATTTTTTTTCTTCAAAGTGTGGTCTTCTTACTTCATGTGATGTGTCTTCTTAGTGGTGACATTGGGTTTGATGTTCCTCAATAGTGAGACCTTTCTTGGCATATGATATTCCTCTTAGTGGTAATGCTATGGCTTGCATTCCCTAAGTTGTGAATCTTTTATCCTCAACTAGTCCTCTCTTGGTGACATAAAGCATGATGTTCCCTAAGGTGAGACATTTCATGAACTAAGCAAAACCCCTTTGATTATCTTATCCTATTGTATTTAAAATATTGTCATGGAAACCAAGCATAACACAACTTGCTTACCAGTGGAGCCTTTTTGTTTTTCATGAGTGTATAGCATAATACAACTTGCTAGCCTTGTGGAACCTTATCAAAGTTATCAGGAGGTATAACTTTTGGAATGGTTGATGTATGGGAGCCTATAGACCTGGTATGACTTTCCCATCAGCCACCTTTTGGGGCTCACCTAGTGGACAATGGATTCCACTAGCTCATGTGAGTATATTTTGTTTGCATGGTGGACAATGGGTTTCCACTTGTGAACAATTTTTGGACAAACAACTAAGGATTGATCCATACCTATTGGACAAACAGTTGAGGCTTGATCCACCCCTTTTTCTTTTCTTAATTTTAGCATTGTATGCTCGTGTGTCTTGTCTTGTTGATGTATATCATTCTTATATGCATATTCCTTTGCACTTATGTTGGTTTGACATGGGATCTTGATCCTGGGGGCTTGCACAACCTCCTTGATCTTTTTCATCCTATCTCACTAACATTTGTACACTTGGAGCCCTCTTGTCACTTATTTTTCTACTTAAGTGTGAATTTGAGCATAGGTCTCATCCTCTCACTAAAGTGGGGGCTAAATGTAGTGTAGAAAAATATACACCTTTACATTTTCACTCTATGTTTGGGTCCTTTAATTTAATTGGACTTAATTAAGCCTCTAATTGGACCAATTATGCATTTAAAATCCTAATTAATCCTATTTTTTGAAAGGGAAACTTGTATTAAACAATTGCAAACATTAATTAAATTGCCTTGGAAGTTGAGTGTCCTGGATTTGGGTCCTCCTTAAGTTGAGGATCTCAAATTTTAATATGTTTTTGGCGAGATTTTTATGATTCAAATTCAAATTGTAATTGTCGGCCTTTGATGTTTAATTTTTGGGAATTAGAAATTTACCTATAAATAAAAGGTCTTTTTATCAATTTAATATCTAGAACCAAGAAGCAACATTAAGGCAACTTGAATCACAAGAGAAAAAATTATTGTCAAAAGTGTTCAAGAGCATATTTTTTTAGTAATATACAACAACATTCAATATCTCAAGCATCATGTCAAAGTTATTTGCATCTATGCATGTTTTTGGAGCTAACATTGTGATGTAGGTTTCAAGCATTCAAGTCAAATTTCAAGCATCAAGATCAACATACATTCAAGCCATTTCATCCAATATCAAGGTGTTGGAGAGATGTGTTAGACTTTAGTCCTCTAAGGATCTCCACTCAAGGGTTTGGTGAGTTGCAACATAGCATTTTTCATTCATCATTCCTTCCATTCATGTTTCATTTCATTTCAAGGTTTACTTACCAAAATGGGGTTTGACCAAGGAAAACCCCCATTCACCAAAAACAAACATTTTTCCCTCTCTTTGTGTGTGCAGATTTACAAGTGAAGAAGGATTGAAGATTAATCAAAAGTGTAATTTTGCAAAGTTTTCAAAGTTTTCATCAAAGTTGTCAAGACACAGAATCTTGTAGAATTTAATTATGATTTTTTGATGGTGAGATCCAGAGAAATCAAGAGTGCAGATCCAGGAGCTTAGAACTATGAAAATAGATTTTGGATCCTTGTAGCAAGACCCATTCGCCCTAGGGTGAATATGTCTTAGGAGGACACTCAATAACAAATTTTGGTGATTGGTACACACTAATTTACCCTTTTCAAATCTGCCAGAAGTTTGTTGTTTCTGATTATTTTATGCTTTAAATTGGTGATTCAAATTTCACATTGCATAATTGAGTTCATTTACTATTTTTTTTCTCCCCAAAGTGTTGTTTAGGTAGATTTTACCCCATCTTTTCATAAGGAAAACAACAAAATCTCCATTAAGGTTGACTCACCTAAGGGTTGGAAGTCAATCTTACCTTTGGGGATCTCTTTTTCCTAATGAAGTAGAAAGATAGGTGCATAACTCCATTTTCAAAACCTCCCCTATTTTTCTATGTTTCAAAAGTACACTATGGAGATTTTAGCACTTTTTATAATATTGGACCATTTGTGCCAAAAAGTGCGCTCTATGCATCAAAAGAGAGTCTTTTTTCTTATTCTTTATTTTCTTTCACTACTTTTTACCCTTTGGTCTAGGTGATTTTTTCAAAAATCTAATTTCACTAAAAAACTTATATAAAAGAATCTATCTCATGAAGAAATTTTCACCAATATCTAAAATTTGATTTTTTTATATATTTATGTTGGGAATTTGTATCCCTGTTGCAAAGGACTAATAGATTGGGATAACAAAATTTAATATTATGTATTTTAATAAAATTAAATGGTACTTATATTTGAGATATAGGGAAAAGGGGGAATGAATTCAATCAATGTGGAATAATGAAATGGTCTATGATTCAAACACATCTTTCCCCAATTTCATTAGAAATAAAGAAGATCACAAAGGGATAGGATTGACTTTAAACCTTGGGGTGAGTCAACCCTATTTTAGACATTGGATCTCTCCTTTCTTATGACATAAATGATTGATTTGCAATGTTTTGTAATTATTTAAAGTGCATAAACTAAATTAATTATATAGCCTAACACTTGAAATGCAAAGTTCTATGATAACAAAAACAAAAATGACAATTTGCAGGAAGGTTTGAGAAGGGCCTGATAGTGTGCACCTGTGATAAAAAGTGGGTTTTGAGCTCTGATCAAGGACTCATTCACCTAGGGGAAAATGGTTCTTAGTGCAAGGGTCCAAAATCAGTGTTTGCAATCCTCTGATCACGGATCTAAGCTTTTGATTTCTCCAGGTTTGACTGTTGAAAATCTAGAAATAAAATCTGCAAGTGATTTTTCGTAGCTTGAAAACAATGATGAAAAATTATGCAACTTTACAAACTTGCTCCTTTGATCATGTTATACCTATGTCTGAAATTATTGTAATAGCCTCAAGTGGTGAATTGGAGGAATATGTTCCTCGAAATTATGTATCAGAAGATATATCTGAGGGATACTACCCTTTTTGGGATACAGAAGAGAAAAAATCGTAGGGTTATACCCCACGCAGCTATGTATCAGAAAATGAATCTAAGGGATACTCTCCCTTAGACTATCTTAATACTCACTCTATATAAACTTAAGGATATTGAAATCCTTCATCAAATTGAAATAAAAACATGTTTGTTTTGGAAAAACTTGTTTAAAAGTTCTTTGTGATATTCATATATGAAAGATTGTTCTTTAATACTTGTAGAATGATAAGTAAACTTTCTTAGATCTAATTAAATGAAACCTCCAAGTAAACTGATCTTGGAAAAATGGTTAGAACACAAACTAACATCAAGGGAAGTCAGGAAGTAGGACAAGGTACTGAGAATGCGGAAGCTAAGTTGGACCACATCTTGTCTTTAATGGATGAAACAAGAACAAGGATAGGAACCCTCAAACAAGAAGTAAGGGGTAAAGAAAGAGTGGAACAAGAAATCCAAAACAATGATGAGGAAGTACCTCATAATGAAGAGGAAGGGGAGAATTCTCATGATCACACCCATTCTAGAGATCAAGAGGATGAGGAGTCACATTCAAATTTGAAAGGAACTAAAAGGAAGCGATTGGCCAATGAGTTGTCCCAAGACATGAAGAAAATTACTCCTAAGTTTGAGGGTAGTGCTACTGGGGATGCGGTTGAAGCTTGGCTTACAGATATGGAAAAGTACTTTGAGATTAGAAATTATTCGAAGTCACTAAAGTGATATGGGGAGCTTACCAGTTGGTAGGTGAAGCATACAACTGGTGGATGAACAAGAAAATGGAGTTGGGACTTAGTTCCTTGAAGCTGACATGGAGCGATTTTGTGGAGATCTTCTAGAAATGGTGGTTACCACAACTCTTCTATGATCAAAAGCTCATTGATTTCCAGAATCTTAAGCAAGGAGATTCTTTAATGAATGAATATTGGAAAAAGTTCATGTGTCTCTTGAGTTATGTACCCATGTACCAAAAGGATGAACAATTCCAGATAAGGAAGTTCATTATGGGATTGAACTCCCAAATAAGTGGTGAAGTAGACATACATGGTCCAACAACCATGGACTTGGTGTATGAAAAATTGATTAAGCAAGAGCGGAAGCTTAAGTCCATTTCAATCTATTGGGAAAGGAATAAAAAGAAGTTTAACTTGGCACACTTAGATAATCAAGCACCAAGAAGACCCAATGAAGGGAAAAATTTTCAAAAGCAAGGGGATAAGGGACCTCAACAAAGGTGGGATGAACCAAGAAGAGACCAAAGAGGAAGTAACAACAATTATAGTAACAATAACAAAGTTGGTGGAATGTTAATAACTCTAGGAGACCTGTGAAAAGGAAGGGACCAGTGAATGGATGTTTTACATGTGGAGGGGATCACTATGCTAATTGGTGCCCTAGTAAGATGAAAAAATATCAACCGCATGGGAATCCTCTTCCTCCACAACAAGCTACATTTCAGCAGAGGATACATGCTGTAGTAGACAACCGATAGGCAGCATATCAAATCACTCTGATAGAAGTCTCAAGTATTTTTATGACATTCCTATCTCAATTTTAATAGATAATAGTGCCACAAATTTCATTTATCCTAAAATAGAAATTCAAATGTCTAGAAAGGTTGGTTTTATGGAAAAATATTGGGTTGTGGAGTATGCAAACTAGACAAGAGCTATGGTGAGTCAATGTCTATTTAAGCAAGGTTAGAACTTCCAAGTTTCTCTACAAAGGTGAATCTATACGTAGCTCCTTTAGGTTCTTATGATGCCATCCTATGAATGAAATGGTTATGGAAGCATAGATATAAAGTGGATTTCCATGCTAAAACCATATAATGCTTAGATGACCTAGGTAGTTACCAAGTGTCTTTACAAGGAATGCCTAGAGAAGTGAAACTGTGACAAATTTCAGCCATGTAGATGCATAGGGCGAAAAATAAAGGTGTTCAACTCTTTTCAATGAAGATGGATAAAATTGAGGAATACAAGGAAGTGATCCTTCAAGATTATGTCATGTATTATGGACCTCAAGATTCTCAAGAGGTGGAAGAAGAAGTACTAGAAACAAGGAAAATGGATATGGAGAAAAATCTAATCTTACAAATATTTGTGGATGTATTTCCAAATGAACTACTTGGATTGCCTCATAAGAGAGTGTTTGATTTCTTCATTGATATAGTCCTTGGGTTGGAACCTACATCAAAAGTACCATATAGGATTACCACAACTGAAATGATGGAATTAAAGGCACAATTAGAGGAATTGTTGTCTAATGGATTAATAAGACCCAATGTTTCACCTTGGGGAGTGCCAATAATCTTTGTTAAGAACAAAGATGGTACACAACGCTTATGCATAGAATATTGTTTGCTTAACAAAGAAATAATAAAGAATAAGTATATATTGCCATGTATCAATGATCTCTTTGATCAAATGTGAGGTGTGGCAGTGTTTTCAAAGATTGATCTACGTTTTGGATATCACCAACTAAGAATCAAGGATAAAGATATTTTTAAGACAACTTTCAGAACTAGATATGAACATTACAAGTTCACATTCTTACCTTTTGGACTTACGAATGCACTAGTGTCATTCATGAACCTAATGAACAATGTATTTAGAGATTGCTTGGATAGTTTTATGTTGGTATTCTTGGATGATATCTTAATCTACTCCAAGAATGAGGAAGAACATCATAAGCATTTGGAGATGGTGTTGCAGCGACTGAGATAACATAAGTTGTATGGGAAACTCTCAAAGTGTACCTTTTACCAAAAAGATGTACAATTTTTGGCTCGTGTAATCTCAAAAAAAGGAACAGTTGATCCTACACAGATTAAAGCAGTATTAGAATGGTCGGTGCCCAAGATTGTACAAAAAGTCAAAAGTTTTATGGGGTTGGTTGGATATTACCGTAAGTTTGTAGAGAATTTTTCAAGGATAGCATTTCCCATCACATCTTTGCAAAGGAAAGGTAAGAAGTTTGAGTGGATAGAGAAATATCAAGCGAAATTTGATCTACTCAAAGAAAATTTAACCATGGCTTTGATACTAAAGGTACCAGATCTGGATGGTAACTTTATTGTTATTATGGGTGCGTCAGAAGAAGGATTGGGTGGAGTGTTGATGTAGGAGGTACAAGTCATAACTTATGAATCAGGGAAGCTAAAACCCTATGAAAAAAATTATGCTTCACATGATTTAGAGTTAGTTGCAGTTGTTCATGCACTACAAATATGAAGACACTATATGTTGGGAAAACCCTTTGAACTCAAGACCAATCACCATGGTCTCAAATATTTTTTTACCCAACCTAATCTTAATGCAAGGTAGAGAAGGTGGTTAGAACTAATACCAGACTATGATTTCAATATTAGTTATATCAAGGGGAAAGATAATTGGGTTGTTGATGCTTTGAGTCGTAGGATTCATATCTCCTTGATGGTTTCAATTCAAAATAACTTTAAGAGTCAAGTGTTGCTAGAATCCAAGGGTGACGAGTTATATGAACAAGTCAAGAAAGAACTCTCAGATGATCCCCAAGATCGAAGGTATGAAGGGTATCACCTTGAACCAAATAGATTATTGAGATTTCAAGGGAGAATTTATGTACCTAACTCTGGTGAATTAAGGAACTTGGTATGGAAGGAAGTTCACAATGGGCCATATTTAGGACATCTTGGTGTCATCAAAATGTTGGATGATGTAAAGTCATTATATTTTTGGAAGGGTATGAAAGGGGATGCTGCAAAGTTTGTAGCTAGTTTCATGGAGTTCCAAAGAGTGAAGGCGACACATCATCACCTTGCAGGACTTTTATATCCACATGAAGTTTTGGAAAGTAAGTGGAAAATCATTAGCATGGACTTTGTGCAAGGATTACCTATGTCAAGGAATAAGCACAATTCAATTCTGGTAGTGGTGGATAAGCTCACTAAGGTAGCTCACTTTATACCAGGAAATTTGACTGATGGAGCTCTTGTAATATCACAAAAGTTTGTGCAAGAGATATTTAGATTGCATGGGATTTTTGAGAAGATTATATCTAATAGGGATGCTCGTGTTACATCTAGATTTTGGAAAACCCTATTTTTTTGCACTTGGAAAGAAATTGAATATAAGTTCTACATATCATCCAAAAATGGATGGATAAATTGAAAGGGTAAACCAAATGTTAGAGGACCTACTAAGGATGTATTACATGGATCAACAGTACAAATGGGAAGATTACCTACCGTTGGTTGAGTTTTTATATAATAACTCTTATCACTCTGCAATGAAGATGGCTCCATTCAAAGCATTATATGGTAGGAAATGGAAGACTCCTATAAGCTAGGATAAGCTAGAAGATAGGATAAGCCTTGGGCCAAAGATGTTATCTAAAATGGAGGAGCAAGTTGGAATTATTAAGCAAAGGTTAGTATAAGTTAATGATAGGTAGAAAAGCTATGCAGATGCCAAATGGGTACCCAAAAGTTTCTCAGTAGGAGAAAAGGTTTTGTTAAGGGTTAAACCTCATAAGAGTTCTATCAAGTTTGGAAATTCATCCAAACTAGCTTTGCGTTGTGTAGGTCCTTTCGAGGTTCTTGAGGAGGTCAACCCTGTAGCATATAAGATTGCTTTTCCACCAACTCTTGCCAAGATGCACAATATTTTTGATGTATCATATCTTAAGAAGTATACCCCAAGCGATAACCATGTTATTGATTATAATGCTTTATAGGTGTAGGATCCAAGGGTGGTAATAATCGAGCCTCTCAAGGTGCTCAAAACATGTAAGTTGCACTTATGTAATAGAAAGGTTATGTAGTGCAAAGTCCAATGGGAACAATATGTAGAAGATTTTGCCACTTGGGAGGATTATGCTGAGATGAAGCAAAATTTTCCACAATTCTTGCAAGAATTTGAAAACTTTAGAAAACAATAAATGTTTTGAAATGTGATGCTTTTTGGATGATTAGTGTTTGATTTTTGATGTTATGTCCATGTCGATACTTAATAAATCAACGGGGATGATGATTCACAAGGGAGGGAATATGTTACACCCCAAGCATTATTACCTATTTACTGTTACCTTGTATGGTTAAATTGACTGAATAAATGAATGTGTTTTATGGATCTTTACATGAATGTGTTTTATTAATATTTATACGAATATGTTCAATGAATCTTGAATGAAAATATGATAAATGAATAATTGATGCACTTTGATATTTTAAATGTTTCTAACTATGAAATGTATGATGCATATGATTATGTTGTGTTTAGATCACTACAGTTATGATGTTCCAATTTGAGTGCAAGAATAGGTTCAATCCTATAGAAGAGAGGGGAAGTATCACTCGGGAGAACTTGGTCTAGTAACCCTTAACGAGCCTAACAAAGCAATCACACACTCACATCCTAATTGGTCATATAGAGAGTCAAGTCAATTTTGGGGAAAGGTAAGTAATATTTGTTGTGAATGTTGTGATTGAGAATTGTGATTAAGTCTTGATGTCTTGTGTCATTCTTTCCTTGTATGCTTATTGTGGTATCAACGAGATATATACATAAGATGTATATATATATATGTATATGTGTACATGTCTACGATAGACTCATACATGTGATTGAATGCGTACATGAGTATACATTGGTAGACGTACCAACACATGCTCATGGATGGATCACCCATATGCATGTGGATACCGATTGGACTAAATTGACATATATATGTATACGTATATATGCATCCCATGTATGTATGCCAATCGACAAGATTGTATGTATGATTATTTTATAAAGATAATGAAACGGGATTACGTATATATGTATATGTGGTATATATAAATATATATATGTGTGTGTGTGTGTAATGTTATGATAATATATATATATATATATATATATATATATATATATATATATTAACATATAATTGTACATATATGTATATGCGTAATACCATTCTTTATTTATAAGAATATGATTGTAAAACTTATGAAATAAATAAATAAATATATGTATATATATACTATGGAATGTATATAAATACATATATATATAATATATATATCTATATATAATATATATTAGAATTAAAGTTATTAATATAAATCATAAAGTGCATAAAGATAGTGTTGATCATATTATTAGTAATATGCAACAAGGCATATAATATAAACCATGGGTGCATGAAGCATAAAGGGTAGCTTTATGTGGTGAATATTCAAGTGCATAAACTGAAACGTGACCAAGTTAAACATTAAAACAAATCATGTATGAAACATTGCAGCTGTGTTAAGCACTTAAGAAGGAATTAAATGTTTTGTGCAACAAAGAATAAGTCTACAGGCCACACCTGTGAAGGTGGCACCAAAGCTTTGAGGTGGTGCCATATTTAGAAGAGGTTGCAATGCAAAAGAAGTCTATGAATTCAAATAAGTTTGTAAATAAGTGTTTTGAATCAGTCAAGTGAAAACTTGACATCATTGTGAAATGAAATTTGAATTAGGAAACTTGCTTTTAGCTTGTTGTCCCAAATACTAAGTCGAATCAGCCATGAAACTGTCATGTGTTGCAAACCTGTGAGTTAGTCGTTGCATGAGGAAGAAAGGTGGCAAAAATACTTACTTTTTTGTAGCCTTCCATTGAGTTTGAGAGCTTGTGAGTTGAGAGTTATTTTGGTATTTTGTATTTGTGGTTATTGTGATATTTTGTGAGAAGTTAGAAGAGGATAGTCAATTGGAACTTGGTGGAGGTGTTGATCAATTGGTGGATTCATAGCTAGGAAGGAGCTAAATCATTTGGAGCTTATATATGCATGCTAGTTTCTATTCCTTTTTCTTTATATTGGAAAGGATAAGTTAGTTATTTACTATATTGGGAAAAGAGTGTTTTGATTATGTTGTGGAGTTTGTTTAATATTGTTTGTTTCATGGTTATGCAATATGTTATAGAACCTATCTTGTTGATTGTGTCTTTATGTACCCTATATATGGGAGCTTATTTGAGTGCAACATAGTTATACTATGTGTAGTTATCTTCGCTATACATAGGGAGTCTATGTTAGACGTATGTAGCATTATGCAAGAGGTTGTTTAAACACTATGGTAGTATAGTCATATTGTTATGGGATGAATATGTGGGGGTTATTCTTGGGATTGGTCAGATCCATGGGAAAGGGGGTAACCTATATATAGAGTCTAATGGTCATTATAAACCAAATTGAGCTAGGAAGGTGGGTGAACATGTGATGTCTACTCTAAGTTAATGGTAATGAAAACTTTGGCCAAAGTAGTGTAAGTAGCCACTATTTACACTATCAATTTCACTATGATTCAGGATTACGTACTAGGCATGGGAAGATCATACATGTAAGTTGTAACCACTTTATGTCAATGTAGAAATGTATAGGACACAACACCAAGCTTAGAATAGGCTATTGTTATGAGGTTACCAAACCAATCTCTTTGTTGAAGGGTAGGGCCATCTTACCAGTTAGGTAGATGTGCGGGGGACCGTAGTAAGTCTGAGGTTGATAGAAAAGCGCTTGAGTGATGTTACTCCTCTTCAGTTGGTGGCCAAGATTTGAGGGGGAACTCCTAGACCATTGTACTTTATACTTGTTGAAATCTTTTTTAAGCTATGCATGTAATTTATATCCATCTCTATTGAAATTGAAAAGATGAAATATCAAATGGAATTCATGTATCATAATTATTTGAATCAATGAAAGGAATTCTTTTGTATGCAATGGAAAAGTTTAAAATATGTTTCAAATGTGTATTTATTATTCAAAGGAAAAGAAATTTTGTGTTGCTCTTAAAGATTAGATGCATAAACTTTTCACTTGTGGGTAAAACATAGGAAAAATTATTGTGTAGAACAATGGGCATGTTACATTTATCTTATGAACAAACCCTTTTGGCTAATAAAACCTAAGATTCATAGAATCATTCATTTCATCCCTTGCATGAAGTGACCATTCTTCCTTTAATTCTTTTAGGATTCATGACAAACATAGGATGACAAAAATCCATCATAGAGATATTGCATTATCACCTTTGTGTGAGTTAGAACCATTTTTTGTTATGTTATTTTAACTCTGAGCATTTGTTTTCTAATGTCTCTCTTTTTGTATGAATTATTTCAATTAACTTAGTTATGGATAGATACCCTTGAATGCAAGAAATAGTTAAGCCATCGTGTGAAAATTGATAAAATTAGTAATAAAGGAAACTAATTTTCATATACTTGATTTAGACCTTAAGAAAAAAATAGTCTTGTTAAATGAACCATTTTTTTCCTTGGGTAAAAGTTGCTTTTTTTTTTACCTATACCTCTCAAGTTCGAACTTTCTTGTTTTCGTAGTGCTAAAGGAACTCAAATTTTGTCACATAACAATAAAGGTCTTGGTTATAAGGATGAGAAATAGTGGTCATGAATTTATTATTTTGTTTAACCTTATGCAATTTTTGTAGTTAAGAAGTATATTTTCTCGAGATAAGTAAAGTTGATGCATTTTATTTTTGTAACCATGCCTAAAGTAAATTCTAGTTGAAAATTAAGTGAAGGGCTTCATAATAGGAGTAATAAGAGTCTATAGTAAGTAGTTGACTTAAAAGTGCCAAGCGTATTTTCTTAAATAGGTAAATGAAATAAATATAGCAAGATGAGAGTACAAATAAATTTTAAGATTTGTGTTAAGAATATTAGTAGATTATTATTTTGTGTGATGTAGAACACTCTATATTTTGTTGCATAAGTAGTTTAAATGTATACTTTTAATTATTGTCACATTAAAACTTTATTATAAAATCTACCTTGTTAAAATTGTTGATCATCCAAAATTGTAACTTTTAATTATAGTTTAAAATATTTGACTCATAAGCTTGTTTGATACATAGTATGTTTTGATAAAAACTAGAAAATAAAAGGATGGACAATAAAGTAGATCAGATGTTTTCAAATTTGAACTTAGAGTTTCTAGATGAAATTCGAAACATTATAATAGGACATGATAAAATTAAAGATACAAGAAGATAAAAGTAGCAAACTTAAAAAGCACATAGTAGTGTTAGTAAAGGAACAAAAGTAGTTTTGTATATTGAAAATAATAATTCTCTTTTGCATGTTTTCTTAGCAATAAAAGTATTGATGAAAAGTAGTAATGGAATTTTAGTGTAGCATGTGATTGTTTAGCTTGTGAAGTGTTGATAATAGAAATTGGGTAGACCTAAAGAGTTCATTGTGATGTCTTGTGGAAAAACCAACAAATATTGTGTCTATGACTCAAGTTTGAGATACACGATACCCAACTTGGGATGAGGGTGTAGTAGACACCTAGGATGATCTAGACCTAAGTATACCCTTGTGATAATTATGTTGTTATGAATTAAATGTACGATGGAATTTTTTTGATAAACATTGTGGATCATGTTTGTCTATGTGGGTGTTTTCCCTAGTGTCAATCGCTCCAATTGAAGAAGGATTTGCTAGTGTAACTCAAGGTTGAGGGAAATGGTCCATTCATTGGAATATTATGATTTTTCCTTGACATTTTCCCTAAGCTAGATAGAGGACCGATGTTAGAAGATTATAAGTTCTCATGGATGTCAACCTAGATCTACTCCCCTACTTAGTAGGAACACACTTGTTGGTCCATAGTGCAAAACTTTTTCCCTTGATTTTAATATCTCATAGGTTGAGGATGAACCCTTGTGTGCCATATTGGTGTTTTCTCTTTAGCTACAAACTTTGGATATTTAATGGCATTGGATATAGTTATAGATTCATGGTATGTGATATCATCATGTTTTATTTGCATAATAATAAACTTCAACAAATAGGGATCATAAGAAGTGTTGGAAACAAAGTAAATAGAACATAAATCATTTTTAATTTATCACCAAAAAAATTTGACAAAGAATATAAAGGAATAAAATTACAGGTTCATGATAGTGTATCATCATGTTGATACTTGTATCTTGGCAGCCTTATCTAGGTGATAGACTTGGAAGTGATTATTATAGAGTTTTATGATGGTGAATAGTGTTTCTCATTATTTGAGATCAAATTATTATTTGAAAACTACAAATAAATTCTATGCGAGATAATTCAATTATATGATTTATAAGTCTATTGGTTAGCATGTCCAGAGTCGTGTGGGACTATGCTTATTCTTCAAGATGTGGTTATCGTGTTGATATTTTATGGTTTGAGACCACCTTGATATTATATTTAATATGGTTTGAGACCATCATGATCTTTCCAGCTATCATATATGTTTATATGTGGTTTGAGACCACCATTCCTCTCCACCCCTTTAGTGACTTTAGAAAAGTCACATAGTAGAATTAATATGCAAGATTGGTGAAAATATGTATTATTGTTGAATTATTTATTGATTGATGATTCTTTTTCATCAAAAGATGCGAGTAGTGTTGTGTTTTTAAGCTATTTAGCTTGTATTAATTTTTGAAATGGTCCTTTTTCCTCAAGGACTTAATTTGATGTAAATGGTTTTGAGTGAAGTTGAGATGTTTACTTATTGTTACTATTGTCTCCTAATAGTGCACCCTTGCTGAGCAAACTCAACTTATTGGTGAAACATTGGAAAGCTTCCCTGATTGTGGGCTCAGATTTTGGAAGCTAACCTATAGAGTAAGCTGGCTCTTATGGTACTCACCTGAACTACTGCTTTGCTAGGGAAAGGGTAAGAAGGAAACATGAAAATGAACCTACTTTCTAAGGTGATGCACCAAATGATTATCTTCAAACTTGCACAACTTCTCTTACACACAGTTTCAATCAACAACAAAGCTTGACATGCACAACTCAATACTTATATGCCTTTGCATCAATATTTCATAAGGAGGATATAATGCATACAATCCTAGAAGGAAAAAATACTTTTCACAACTTGAATCACTTGCATCTCAACACAACTTATAACCTACAAATACATATAATTTTTGCACAAAGGTGCTACTAATGAGACACAACAAGGAATGAGATGACTTCACATGTAATTGGATCAATCGTTCAAATGCACACAATAGAACAAAAAATTAAGGAAAAATTGCTTATCTTCATTGATCTCCAAGGTGCAAACTGCTATACATGTCTATCAAAAATGAGTTACAAATACTTTGCTGAAAAGGACTTCAAAAGTCACAATGTAGACAAAAGATGATGAGAACTAACTTCAAAAATAAAGTTTGAAGTTACTTATGATTTTCCAAGAAGTTTCCCAAAGATAGGAACTAGAAACTTCCTTGGTCATGCATAACCAAAAAGCATAAAATCTAGCCCCTAAAACCACTCCAAAAAGGATCAAAGGTGAAGAAAAGGTCAAACATTGACCTCAGCTATCATAAAGGCACCCAAAACTGCTCCAAGATGCTCTCAATTCCCTCCAAAACCAAGTCAAAACAACTCCTATATTCCCTCCACTTGTCTTTCAACCTCTCCAACTTTCCTTATATGCTTGGCACTTAGTTATAAATTCTCAACTATATCCCCTTTTGACCATATCTTTGAAACAGAACATATCCCTATCTTGCATTATTCACAATCATTAAATAAAGTGATTTATAATTTCATCACTTTAATCAATGTTTTTACATTCTCAATTTGGTTTCACATTTAAACGCAATACAAAAATAAGGTATTACTTAGCCTTGACTTGGGAAACAATGCAAAATACAAGGTCATTAAGGGGACTAGTCACTTGGCATACATATAATGCAAAGGCATTAGCATGAAGCAAAATATTTTAAAACAAAGGAAAAAATGCCATTTATTTTGTCGGCCAATTTAGGGTTAAAAGAAACCCTAAAACAACCTGCGACTACACACTTATCTCATTTCATTTCACTTTTGGTTTCTGGAAACTTCACTCCACAAAAATAAGGGCTCCACCATGGTTTTCATGTGAGGGTTTTTTGGAACTTTCATGGATTTGAGGCCAAGCTGGGTAAGTCTCTGTCTGTGCAATAAATGTTATTCTTCATTATTGTATTCTTATTGTGCAGGTCGTGACTCCATTCGTAGCATGATCTCTATTCCTTCCTTCATTCTTTCCCAAAAGAGCTCTTTGTGTGTTTCTAGCCAATGATATCCTTGATTGATTTGTGGGAATTGTTTTCATGATTTCTTTTACTTAAGTATCTCTCTGTAATAGGAATTTTATGATTTTTCCCATACTCATTCTTATGTCTCCTCACATAGCTTTCATGATCATCACTGTTGTCATGCCGTGATTTTGAACTTTTATGGTAGTCACTCTAATGGTGATGAAAATGTCTATTTGAGTCTGAGTATTTACAAGTTGATTTATTACCATACTCTTCAGAAACAAAAAGAGATTTCATCTATCTTCTTTCTTCTTTTGGCAATTTTCATGATTGTCCCTTTTCTTCTCTGTTCTCATGATGACACCTTATCATGATTGTTAAACTTAAACAGTATCTTATACACATCTAACATGAAATGCTAAGTTGGAGTCATTTGTAGGAATAGATTTTGATATGCTTTAGCTTCATGGTCTCCTATCTTAACTCACATGAGATTAACCACAATTCAAAACTTCATTCAACATACGCCATAGCCCATAAGGCACATTGTGCATGCATATTTTACTGTGATAATAATTATAACAGTCAATGTTTATCATGCTTTTCCATGTTGTTTACCTTGAGCTTCACTAGTTTTCTTTGGTGATTGTCTTACTACAATCTACAAGAAAACTTCTTAACTTTCCTGATCCTTTTGAGATTTACAAAATAAGTCTCGTGGGGTAATTTTAAACTTTTAAATGAAGACTATTAAGGATTCATTAAAACTTATAGTCATTGCTCGTTCCTGAGTTGGATCTACCACTATTTGCATCTAATTTGACGTGGTTTCTTCTATTACGACCTCTAGCCTAGTGTAATTGGGCCATTCCAAATCTCTCAGCATTAATAATCACCACCATTATTGCCTCAGGAACATCAATTCTGACTTTGGCTCCTCCATCATAGTCTCATCCATTTTTCATTGCATAGTCCATACTACATTAAAATTGGTCATGCAAGGCTTTTGAAATTGGTATTTGTTTGTGCTTGTTATACCAAGCTTCACCATAAGCTTAGGATTAAATTTTTTTAATCCATTTTGATTCATAATTAAATATGATAATCATAATCGATAACTTCTAATGCAATCAATTCCTTCAATATTCTATGTTTCAATGGCCATTTCATCATAAACTCCATATGGTGCGATGGATTTCACTTCACAGCTCCTGAAAACATCACCCACAGTAGGTACCATTATCAATTCATTTATCAAAAGAGGCACTTGCTACCCATTTCTCATTAGGTGAAAAGTAAACATGGTTGAAAAGAAGTTGATGACCAGTCATTCATGCCTTTGTATGTTTACTAGATGTGGGCTCCCAACGAAACATTATAAAGTCATCAAACCCAAAAACAAGTCTTTATGGAGCATCCCTTCTAGCCTTTTTATATCTCTCCATTGCCGCCTCTTTCATTTCTTTGGGTGAAGAATATTGTTTCCTTATATGATCATAGGGTCCTATTCGAAGTGCATACTTTGTGCTCAAAGCAAGAGTATTAACCTAGTTTCCATGTCCCTTTAACTCATGGATGAACTTCCCATTAGAACCATCCCAAACTTTGATCACAAAATCGTGTGAATTGGAATAGATCATCCCATCACCACCCCACTATACACATGTCACAACAAGTGTATGACCAGTGAGGGACATCACACACCTCCTCAAGGATGTGTCCCAGACATGAACATCTCCATCTTTACTTGAACTGGCAACCTGTTTCCCATCTGCTGACCACACCAACATTTGGAATTTTATCTTGATCAAAACCCATGCCAAAATTTAGCTTCCTTGTCATTGTGTCCTCCAATTCTCTTGCAACGTCTTCATCATCTTCAGTGATTTCATCTCCAAAGTCATTAAGAGTTGAGAAGGCAACACCATGATGAGTTAGAATATCATCGCCTCCATCTAATAAAAAAAAATTCTTTGCTTAACCATCCTTACCGGTTTCTCACATTGGAATCTAATAAGGATTTCCTTTATGAAAGGCCACTTATATACTCGGCCACCATTCACACAAATAATGATGTCTTCATCCCTCAAACTTCTTCAAATAACACAGGATTAATAATGATATGTTCAAGATTTTAAAGGTGATCTAAAAATAAAATGGGCTAACTACTATAATCATATGGGTCTTCATTGCTATCAATATGAATCAAGAAGCTGATTACCCATTTAAGAAATTTCAAACCTGCTGGTTTTTGTCTTTGCTTATCCAATTTCTAAAAGTGCACATCCTTGTAATATTTGACATGGTGAAAATAATGGAATGAAGCTCATCCCTATTATCCTCCATAACATATCTTTGTAGGCATATAATATCTCCATCTTGAAGCTTGTTTCCTTGTAATTTTTTCATATATTAACATGAACACACTGAACTTCAGGAATAAAGCTATGCTCCTCATACAACACCACTTCTTCATCTGTTTCAAGCTCTGCCATCTCTTTGAACTTATCTAAATCTTTCATGGACTTTTTGTCTCGCTTAACATGTTGTTTTCCAATGGATTTACTGGGAGAATGATAAGCAACATATATATCTGATTTAAAGATCTTTGTGGTGCACCATAAAGCGTCTCCAAAATTGGCATTAATAGTGTATCTAAATCTGTTCGAACCAAAACATATTCCAAGAAGTTAGAATTATCATGGAGCAAAGAGTAGAACAACAAGATAGAACTCTTGTATGTGTAACATCTAGAAAATGCAGAAAGAAACAAATCAAAGCAAACATGCAATACAAATCTAAATGCAATCTAAATTATATCAAAAAAGTACAAAGGAATTCAAAACGTAAATAAAAAAACAATATCACCCAACCTACATTCTTCCATGATTTATCTCTGTTGTCCTTCTCTGTTTTGCTTGTAGTAGTATAATTTCCCTCATATTTTCAAAGGTTTGTGCAAGTATAGCCTATGATAATGATTTAACAAAACATCGAAGATTCAAGATAGGTGCTCCAAAAATTCATAAGATTTCAAAAGAGATTGGAATGATGAAGACCAGATCAATTTATAGAAAATTGATTATTTGAACGACAAGCCAAGATTGAAAGATCAACGAACGGTTGAGATTGGCCGATTAGTCATGCATTATGATAACAGTTAGTAATGAAATGAGTGATATAAATTAGAAATAGAATTAAAGATTAAATAAATGATTTAATCTTCAAGTTTGGTATTCGAAAACAGAAGAATTATCTTTGCATGACAAAGATAAAGATGGATTAAAGCAACTCTCTATTTGAATGCACACACAAGATTTAATTAATTGAATAGGAATATTTAATTAATATGCATGTACACGTAATTGAGTTAGAACTAGATGACTGAATGATATGACAAATAGATTACTCGTGAAATCCATTCAGACATTAATCCAGAGTTAACTGATCGATTAAAATAGATGTCAAGTAAAAGTGAATACTTAGATAACTCGCACAATTATCTAAATATAGAGGAATGCGTTAAAATAGAATTCATGAATTAAATAATTCATTTAATTCAAGATTTGATATTTGAAGAATAATTAAATAAATAAAATTTATTTAATTAAGTGATGAAGGGATTTAAATGAATAATTAAATAAATAAAGAATTTATTTAATTATAGTTGAAGTATGATAAATAGTAAATTAAATAAGAATTTATTTAATTTGACAAGAAGGATAAGGTTAATTAGTAACATAATTAAATAAAAAACATTTATTTAATTAATCAAATAGAATAAAAAAAAGTGTGAATTAATTAAATAATTAAGATTATTTAATTAATAGAAGAAATAACAGAAGAATTATCTTTGCATGACAAAGATGAAGATGGATTAAAGTAACTCTTATTTGAATGCACACACAAGGTTTAATTAATTAAATAGGAATATTTAATTAATCTGCATGTACACACAAATGAGTTAGAACTGGACGATTGAAGACGAAGAGATTACTCGAGAATGCCACTCAGACATTAAATCAAGAGTTAACTGAGCGATTTGAATAGATCTTTGAGTCGAGTAAAAGTAAATACTTAGATAACTCACACAATTATCTAAATATAGAGGAATGCGTTAAAATAGAATTCATGAATTAAATAATTCATTTAATTCAAGATTTGATATTTGAAGAATAATTAAATAAATAAGATTTATTTATTAAGTGATGAAGGGATATAAATGAATAATTAAATAAATAAAAGAATTTATTTAATTATAGTTGAAGTATGATAAGGTTAATTAGTAAAGAATTAAATAAATAAAGAATTTATTTAATTTGACAAGAAGGATAAGGTTAATTAGCAACATAATTAAATAGAAAGTGTTTATTTAATTAATCATAGAATAAAGAAAGGTGAATTAATTAAATAATTAAGATTATTTAATTAATAGAAGAAATGAAGACTATAGAGAATAATTAAATAATTGACATTATTTAATCATGACCATGAAGAATAATGCAATTATGAAGAATATTGAAGTCCAGCTTAGACCAAATTTCCGTGTCTACATTTTCCCCTTGATACAATGTCACACGCTGTGTCAAAGAAAATCGAAGAAATATGCCCCAAGAATGCCCCAAGTAAAATAGGTGAAGGTATGCCCCTTGGGAGGACAAAGGGTTCAAAGAACATGAGTGTGCTCTCGAAATTGATGAGAGAACTAGAAGATGAAAGAAAAAAGGATAGAGGAAAATAGATAAGGGTGGTGAAGATGTAGAAAAGAAGAAATGTTAGTGCAAAAAGAAAGATGAATAATAAAAGACCATGATGTTAGTATTAGCAATCTTCGATGTTTCATCATATCACAAAAGGCGTTGCACTTTATCATCATTGGGCGGGACTAATACAAATGGAGAAAAACACCATGATATGACATAGATCAAGGTGTGCAAGGTCATCCACTTGCTAACAATAGACAGTCTCAGACAAGGATTGTCGTTAACTCATACTAAGGGCACAAGTTGCCCCAGTCTTTTTGTCAAGACAAACCACAGACAACAAACAAAATAAAAGACAGGTCATGAGACGTCATCACTCCTCTAAATCCTTCATGGGACATCCTTGAGGAAACTAGTAACATGACTCAAAATCTAATTTAAAAGACAGTTGACAGACAGCAGTCAAAGAAAATAGAATTCTGATACATCGTTGCTTCTCTAAATCATTCATCGGACATCCTTGAGAAAGCTAGTAACATAATTCCCATCATAAAGTCAAATGAAAAGATAAGATAAAGAAGCCAGAAAGTCAGAAAGCCAATAAAATATTTTCCAAAACTTGATATGTTTGTTTGATTCATTTTGATTGATAGAAGGATTGATTGATAGAGCCTAATTTCAGGAGATACACATATCGGATAAGACTTTGAGTCTGGTTTCGATGTTATGACTGTCTGTATAAGGCATGACAAATCCTGGTTTCATAAAGACATATATCGTATAAGACGTTGAGTCAAATGTCATTGATGTGATAACCTGTGTAAGGCTATGTTTGATTGTTTGACAATGTCGATATGTAGGAAGGACTCATCCTGTATAAGACATAGATTGTTTTGTTGATATCAATATTCAGGAAGGACTCATCTTGAATAAGACAAAGGTTGATTGTTTTGATGATGTCTAACTCCAGGAAAGACACATCCTGTAGCAAACATTAGTTGATTTGTTTTGATTGTTTCCTTGGAAATTTGGTTAATTTGACTTAGAGACATTGTTGACTTGTTCACCAGATTGATGCATGACTTGATACGATGTGTGGACAATTGACTATGTATGATGACGAACCCTAAAGGACTGACCTAGTGTGGCCTCGGGGGCTCATCAATTGATAGCCTTGCCTACGTTATACACGAAGAGACCTCGTAGTTCGACATGACTTCGACTGACAAGACTGACTACAAATAGAAGACGTGTGTGAAAGTGAATGTGATGAACCCTAATGGACTAACCTAGTGCAGCCTTGGGGGCTCATCGATTGATGGCCTTGCCTACATTATACATGTAGAGACCTCGTAGTTCGACACGACCAATGACCTTGTCATATAGACATGAATTGAAGCATGGTTTTATACAGACAAACCTAAACAAACTGACCTAATGCCTCGGGGGCACATCGGTAGATGGCCTTTCCTATGTCCAGTCATAGAGGCAACGTAGTTCGACAAATGAAAAGACTGACAAGTGCGACTGACTGGAAGAATCAATATGACACATGTCGAGTGTTTTCCCCCAGTTGAGTATAAGACCAATTGATTATGAATAGGGTAAAATGGGGGATATGAAATGCACTCAATGTCAATCGTTCCAGGTTATAGGAAAGACTACCACTTATTATGAATGGTATATACAAGCGATGGATACGAAAGATAAGGGATATGTACAGGGATAGGTAGTATGTATAGGGATAAGGACTATGTACAGGGTAGTGGACTATGTACAAGGAAGTGGACTATGTACAGGGATAGGTAGTATGTACAGGGATAAGGACTATGTACAGGGTAGTGGACTATGTACAAGGATATGATGCCTATAATCAAGTGAGAAAGCATGTGCAAGAATCCAAGGAAAACCATGATCTTGCCCCTAGTCAAGCTGAAAATGAATTGACAGGTGATGAGGATGGTGACGATGTTGTTTGACGTGGGAAGGACACATCCTAAAACAACATGAGGATGACGATAATGTGACTAAAGGATCAAGGTTTCCAGCAAGGCTAGAAACAAAGCCAAGGAATATTTTCAATGATGTGCTAGGATACATAGGAAGATTGTATGGATTGGGCTTGTTGCATTTGGAATGACTTTTCAGGATTGGATGGGATGATGGAAGATCCTTAGACCATTGACAAGGGAAAAACCAAGGCATGCGATAGGTATGAATAGATGATGGGTGGATTTGGTAAAAGATAAGTGACATGAGGATTTTTGGCTATAAAAATTATCATATGGTCTCCAAAGACTATGTTATATAAGGATAACTCGTTTTCTTCAAGGTATGGGCTTGGAAAATGCTATGAAGTCTATGACATGATATTTCGTGGATAGTGTATGACCAAATGATAGACATCTCAAGATTTTTTCCAAAGCATGATTTATGTTTGTACCCCAGTCCTTATCAAGATCAAAGTAGGTGGGAAAATGGACATGAGTGGTAGGGTTAAGATGGATAGATGAAAATGTCATATGACGGGTATGGGAGATGAGACAAATTGCCCCCAAGTGTAATAGTCCACATAGATAATTTCTTACACATGACGCCTGTTTGCCAGGTTTTCATCATGGTACTTATCCAAAGTGCCATAAGAATGATTTTCACTATTGGATGAAATTTTTCTCTTGACTTTTCTTTTTCTTTTTGGTGTCACCAAAATGCCTATTTTCCAAGTTTTCATCAAAGTGACTTTTTTTTCTTTTTCTGGATGGCCTTGATGCTTTAGATGATCACTGATTGTGTCGAATCCATTGATGGTGCTGATGTAGAGACTAATGCCATGATATGCCAATAATAAACTTTATGAAGTAGTTTCCTCGTCAGGATCATAGCACTTGCATACAATTGATTGATGTCATTGTGATCCTTGTTGACACTAGAGTTGGCCTTATCAAAATGCGCACATCGCGATAGAGTGCCATGGGAGTCTTTACAATAAAGAGTTGCTGCCAAGATGCAACAGATGTGTGATATAGGATTTTTAGACTTTAGGTGAGATGTATGATTATGACGGATGTTGGTAGACACGTTTGGCAATTTAGATGTAGGAATTTTTATTTTCCAAACTTGGGGTGATGGATGATGGAGACTAGGTTTCATATTGGGATAATGTTTGGAACCATGAATTTTATATGCCTTGTATGGTGACCATTTTTAAGGAGGTGGACATTTATTATATGTGGGAGTCATCTTTTCTTGTGGCTCCACATTTTGATTGACTTTTACTTTTGAACTATTTTCTTTGCTTGATCCATTTTTCTTTGGGATCCATTTTAACTTTATTTGTCCACTTAGATTTTTTATTGATTCAATGGCCTTTGATATTTGATTTTGAACTTTGAATTTGGAAGACTTGTTTTTGTTGGTTCCAAATGGAAGGTTTATTCACGTTGGAATGACAATTTATGGTATGGATGGAAGGAGTGTTGGCAACAACCTTATGGTAAGAACTACTCATGGCCTCCATTTTGATGTTTGTATTAGATAAAGTTGTCCCCAATATCAAGGAGGTATCATTAACATCATTAGATTTGTTGACTGAAGGATAACCAAGACCTTGATGTCTAGGATTTTTTTGAAACTGTATCGGTTCTAGAATTCCTTGCTCGTGTATGCCTAGTCCTTTTCCTTGATACTGCATGCTCTGACAAATTTTGTTTGCGATGGGGTATTTTTTGTTTGGAAAGCAAGATGCTAACCCATCACTGTGCATGTGGAACTGTTACTTGGAATCTTCTCCTCTTCAAAAAAGCTTGATTTGATAAAAGTGGATGATCCTAGTTGATAGGATGTCTTAGCTTCATTGACATGTTGGATATCTTTGATGTGATTTTGTGGCATATCAGATTCAGATGATTCCATTGGTGCTTCCAACTCGATGTAAAAACCATCTTTATGGTCATTGTCATAGAGTCCAATGAACTCAGCTATAGCTTGATCATTTGCAAATATATCTAGAGTAGGAGACTCTCGTTCTAGAGGAATATCATCTATGTGTCCAAAGGAGGCAAGTGTCTCATTTTGGGAAATGGATGCGTTTAGTACTTGGATAGGGTTGTCTTCAAATTTTTGATCATGAATGGAATAAAGGTCAAGGAGTGGATCATTTTGGACTTCTTTCTCAATAGTAGTGTCTTGATCAAAGACAGTTTTGTCTTGAATAATATGGTTGGGAATGGAATCTTGATCAAGGATAAGTGTATTTTGGATGCCATGATTATCTAGAAGGACTTCTTGGATGGAATTAAAGATAGGGTCATGGGATAGAGTACTTTGATCTTGACATGAAGGTGAAGCCATGAAGTCATGCTTTGGACTTTCCATTTGACATGTATCCTCAAGTTTTGTAGATGGGATGTGACTTTGGAGACCATGAATAGATGCATTTTCACGACTAAATGTAGATTGAGATGGAGTGGCTTGGATGGGATTAGTGGAAGGTTGTTTTCCCTTGTCAAGGTTAGGATAAGGGTGATAAGTGGACGTTTGTTGTGGATTAATGGCATGGATTATGCTAAGAGACTCTTGATAATGAGGGTAGATGGATGGAGGACTAGGACTTATGGATTATTGGTAGGAAGGGTATGTGGGTAGTTGACCATGGGTTGACGTTGATTGGCATTTGGATTGGATAAATTTTCTTTTGAAGTCTATGGCTTGTTGGCACTAACCATTACGAAGTAACTAGTATTCAACTTGACTAGCAAGCATATCAAGGTAAATTGCAGACATGGTGATGAGGTTATGACGAAAGGTGGAGTATGACTAAGGTATGTGATATGAGGACTAAGGTATGACAATGCAAAGAGTGACTTAATTCTAAAGTATGCAACCTAAGCTATGTTTTTGGAAAAAAATTTTTATAAGGGATGAATGTATGCAGCTATTTTTTTGGTATTTTCTGTGCGAGTAAGATATGTCTAATATGACGCTAGTCTAATATGACAATATCCAAAGATGCAAAGTCTAAGAAAACTTCTAAGGTAATCAATTCTGTAAACCCGATATAGGGGGACCAACTACCTAAAGTCTAACCAAGGCATCAATTTAGTTAAGTCAAGGAATCAATGTAGGATGAGGATCAAAGACAAGTTGAGTTTCCTAACTAGACTGATGAGCTAGGAGGACTCTCTATAGGACAAAGGATAAGATGATAGGACTAGGTTCAATAACAGATTTCGTTGACGCTATGATTTTTTCTAGAGTGTAGATGGTGGACCTATCCTAAAGTTTGTAAAAGTGACCTTCCTAGAAGTTTAAATCTAAAGGTAAAATGTACTCAAAGATAAACGTAAAAA